>JARGCV010000007.1:53732500-54132500 GCA_034064705.1 Bothrops alternatus | reverse complement strand
AAAATAAACTAGGAAATGCTCCTTAGCTCTGCAGTTGTGTAATAATCTGAATGTTTTATTTGCATACCACAATGAATCTAAGTCTGATAGCTAATTTTGCTTCAGATCTGCACTTCCAAATGCTTTGGCTGCTGTGGCTTAAGCTCTGTCCTGATTTTAGCACTTTTAATAATACTTAGCTTTGTGTGCACATTTTTTACATGATAAGTTATTTAACTTCCAGATGTCATATGCCTCAAAGCTAAAAGAGCAGGTTCCTCAACTTCTTTCCTTTTTTTTCTGAAGTGATGACCAGCCCCACCCACATGCATTTTATTTTATTTCTTTCCAAGTGTAAATACTGCTCAACTCCTTGGCACCTGGGTGCCTTACAAATAAAAAAGAAAACAAGAAAAGAAGGCATTGGTAGGTTTGAGGGAATGACAAACATTCAAAACTTCAAGAAAGAGTAATTATGGCTACTTCTGTCCTTCTCAGCAGAGGAATTCTAAAAGTAAGTCAGCCAAAGGAATGGAAAAGGTATCTGGCTTCATTTTTCAGAGACAGAGTGTACACATAGGGCTACTTAACATTCAGCAACAGGAGAAGATGTCTTTGTTTTTATCCACATGTCCTTCATCTATTAGGCATAGGTTTAAATTAAATATTGTCTGGTTTTTGAGTTTGTGTGTGTATGTTTTTTAAATTTTAGATTGTTCCCACAACTCAGTCATTCAAAAACTTGTGTATTGTGATCTTATAAACTGTCTATTTCTTTCTTTACCTTGACAGACTTGTCAACCTAGATTTAGGTTATTTAATTTACTCCCCGATTCCAGCCATCGCCTTCAAATCTACATCATAGTCCTTAGGTCACATGATTCGTCACATGTTTCTGCAGTGAAATTTGAAAAGTGTGCCATCGTCAATTCTATATTATCACTAGCCTATAGTCTTGAAAATAAAGATTTATTGGAAAAATACTCAGTTGAAAAACCATCTTCCTGATGATGGAAAACATAAAGTCATATACACGTACTGTAGGCCTAAGTACTTTTTTTTTTTGCAGTTTTTCATTGTAATTTATGTGTCCCCCTCCCATTTGCCTTTCTTTCCAATTGTCTCTGCGTTCCTCTGCCTGTTGAATTACTTGGAAATCTTATATATACATTTGCTGATGTCATTGACTATGTAAGCGTAGGGAAAGAGAGACCATTTGTGTATATATCTAGGTATATATTCTTGTAAATGACAGCCAAGTATGTGCGTGCACAGGCAAACTCTGAAGTACTCACAAACGGTCACACAGCTGGCTTTCATGGCTAAGGCAGGACTAGAATTCATGATCTCTTGCTTTCTCCAGCATGATGACTGAAGAATCCACCAATGGGTTATTTCAGTCCTCCTGCCCAATCAGACTAAGTTATCAAGTTGTCACGCCCCTCCTTGCCTGGGACCTCCTAGTTTCATCTTAGTCTTTTGCCCACAAGGACGTGATAACTTGACTCTCAGTTCACTTGGATTGCAGGTCAGACTAGATATTGGTAAACCATTGGTGGATTCTTCTTGGAGATTGGGAGAATTATAGCTGTGATTATTCCCTTCTCTGGGAGACCTTTCCGTTTTCCCTTTCCTTAGGGACAGGAGTGGAATTCCTCCCCCCCCCAAAAAGGGGGGGTGGCTGTTCTTCCCCAATTCAGCAGTCTGCTGAGTTTTTCTCCCAATACCTTGGTAGATAGAAGTAGGGGGGGTATTCCCTTCGTTATAGTTCAAGAAGGGACTGAGTAGTTCCCACTCTCCTGGCAGTGGTGCAGTTCTTCTAGCGGCTGCCATTTTGAGGCCATGTGGCCTCTTCTCTGACCGGGCCCGGTTAGTGATTCTCTCTAACGGCCGCCATTTTGACTCCGCTGGCCTCCAGTCTCTCGCCGAAGTTTCTTCTGCCGAACAACAGCTGTTTTAAAACGTTCGGAGTGTGCTCCGAGGGACGAGTTCTTGACTTTCAAACACTTTTTTCCGGCTGCTGCTAAAGGGAACGAGGCTTTGTTTAGGAGCGGTGAGCCGATCGGTTAGGCGCGACTTGTTAAACCGAAATTGTGAAGTCCAGAAAAATTTAAATGTCACAGTTCCTGGCTTCAGGTTATCTTTAGCCTGATCGTAGGAATCCATTTCCTTTTCCATCCCCTCCTGCCCCCCCCTTCTCCACCTGGATTCAGGGTGTCCAGCATTTTGTTGATCACAATTGCCACAGGGAAACACCCAGAATTAACTCACAGGCTAGGATGCCATTTTGTGAGCTTGCTCAAAGAGATTTACTGCATGTAAATTTTTTCTACATAGTTATAGCTGATATATCTACACAATATATCTATATGCAACTAAATTTGGATCTAAACTAACTCTATTATTGAGCTTTAGTTTTTTCGGGATCTATTGCTCCAACAAATCACAACAAAACTCTGGAATCATTGCTAAAGCGAAGGTCTATCAGGCCCTGCTTGCCACATTGCCTGTATTTGCCACTCTGCATCTAGTGGTTGCTCGCAAGATCCTGACTATCGCCACTATTGTGAGACACGTGTGATTTCATCACCATTTTGGCCTCAGGTCCGCTACAAGGATTGCCCTTTGCCTTGGTGATGAGTGCTTCAGGGCTCCCAGCGTGAGACCAGGTTAGCCAGTGGGCTGGCTCACGCTAATCCACATGCAGTCAGTCCCTCTACGGGAGGGCTCCTGATGTCTCTTGCAGAATGAGTCAGTTCCAGAGTCTCATCTGGGGTGCATCTCGATCGCTATGGCAGAAACCACTGAGCCACAGCCTTTGGACACAGACAACATCTCCATCCAAGCTGAGCCGGCTTCTGAGGTGCCTAAAGGTAAGCCCAAAGCCAAATCAAAGTATGGCAGAAAGGCTGGCAAGGCAAGCAATAGGCAGGCCGACCGAACACACAGAGCCCTGGAGAAGCAATTCTCCCAGGCCCAACGCTTGTCAACTGAACATGGTCATACACTTCCAACCCCCGCACCACCCGAGACGGGGGCACATCTACAGTCCACATTGAGAGCTTGGTCACCTGAGAATGTGCATCAGCAGGTCTTGACTCAGACCTTTAGTCAGGGAGGACCACTCCTGTTCGGGTAGGACCTCGATCTGCCCGGCCCATCAATGGCACCCACCGCTACACTCACACTGACTGCTGTGGGGTTACGACCTCCACTAGAGCCGTCCTTCTCAGACCAGCTCCAATTGTTGATATCGCAGGCAGTATTCCAAGCCATGGCATCATCGGGTCACCATCAAGCGTCCCCCATTCCGGGGCCGCCTTCTGCACCCGCTTCCTCCGCACAACCTCCATTGAATCACTCAGGTATGGTTTCTCCATCCCACTCTCCTGGATCCGACTCTTCCAATGTCTTGGATTATGGGGAAGGTGTGGACCATTGGTCAGATTATGAGGAACCTACACATGAGTCGCAGCCCATGGCAGAGCTCTTTAACGCATCGCTCTTTCCTTCATTGCTGCGCAGGGCCTGTGCAGCGGGTAAGCTTACCTCTGATCCAGATCCAACCTCACAGCCTTCCTTGGATCAGGACACTAATCCCCTGTTTGCTGAGCCAGTAGTCAAACACCTCCAAATTCCCTGTCCCCCCTTATTCCTGAAGAACATTCAGGGACAATGGGAATCACCGGCAGCTCAGCCATCCCAGGGAGTGACTGAGCATAAGATTGTGGACATGGCAAAGAATTTGAGAGATTTATTGGAGGTGCCTAAAGTGGATGAATCACTAGCCCCACTTTTTTTGGCTGCCAGTCTCCCGGCAGATGTTTCGGACGCCCTTAAGGTGGAAGATAAAAAAATTTGAACTGGTTTGCAAAGTTCACTTGGCATCTGCATGGGCAGCAAAGGCGGCAACTTCCACTTCTTTCTTTGCCAGGATTTCCATCACCTGGCTTAGACAGTTGCAGGACAGAATTCCCTTGGAGGAGGTCAGGATCCATCAGGATCGGACCAAATTAATAGCTACATCTGAGTATATGGTGGATGTCTCCCTGTATTTGGCCAAGCACTCAGCCCGGGCAATGGCTTCCAGTGTAGTCGCTCAAAGGCTACTATGGCTTAAAAACTGGAGAGCTGAGAGCAAACACAAGTGGCGTGCGGCCACCGCCCCCTTCACGGGTGACAGATTATTTGGGGAAGCATTAACTCCATATCTCATTGAAAACAAGCAAAAACAAAAGGTCATTTCTCATTTGGCTAGGAGAACTAACAGATGTTTCCTCCCTTATGGTTGCCGTCAGTCCTTTCAGACCGGAACCATGGCGGATCCTGGACAATCCTACCAGCCCCCAGCCCCTAACACTGAGTGCTCCTTTGACAGGGCAAGCTATAGGGACAGATCCAGGTACCAAACCCAGAATAAGCCTTCCTTTCGTAGCAGAGGGGGTCGCCCCTTCCATCGCGCCAAGTGACTCAGAGGGGACTCCCCCTATTGGCAGCAGACTTACTCTTTTTATCCACCAATGGGAAAGCACGACCACAGACTCCTGGGTTCTGCACACCATAAGAGAAGGCCTGTCCCTGGAGTTCAAATCCACACCCATAGACCATTTTGTCTTTTGCCCAGCCATGAGAAGCCTGATAAAAAGAGGACTCACGGAGGATGCCATTCAACACTTACTGAGCATCAAGGCTATAGAGGAGGTCCCTCTGAACCAGGAGGGATTGGGGTATTACTCCATCCTATTTGTAGTCCCCAAATCTTCAGGGGAATGGAGAGCAATCCTCGACCTCAAGGGGCTGAACCTCCACCTTCAATACCAGAGGTTTAAGATGCAGACGTTGCATTCCATCCTGAGCAGTATCAGGTGAGGGGGTCTATTGACTTCAATAGATCTAAAAGAGGCATACCTGCACATTCCCATCCGCCCGGAACATCGCAGGTATCTGCAGTTCTGTTATCTCAACTGCCACTTTCAGTACAGGGCTCTACCATTCAGCCTCTCCTCAGCCCCCAGGGTCTTCACCAAAATCCTGGCAGTGCTGGCAGCTCATTTAAGGTTGGTTCCAGTACGGGTCCAGTGTTATCTGGACAACATTCTGATCCAATCTCTATCAGTCTCAGCCGCCCAGTCGGATTTGGCCCTCACAATAAGGACCCTACAGAACCACGGGTTCTTGATAAATTTCAAAAATAGCCACACAACTCCCTTGACCCGCCTGCTATACCTGGGCGTGGTAATAGACATGGACTCTTGTCACGTGTATTTGTCAGAGGAGTGGCACAGGAACATCAGGGAACTGGCACTTAGGGTATGCAGAAGCAGTACTGTGTCATTGGTTACCCTTTCTCAGCTCCTGGGAAAGCTAATATCCTGCATAACAATAGTGCTGTGGGCCCGATTACATGCACGGGCCCTCCAGTGGTTCCTGCTCCCGTACCAGAGACAACACACCAGTACATCCAACCAGTTGGTGTACGTCCCTTGTCAGGTCTGTCTCTCTCTCGGCTGGTGGACATCCTCGGCCATTCACAAGGGGACTCTATTCAAAGAGCCCAGTCACATTAGTGTGACCATGAATGCAAGTCTCTTCGGTTGGGGTGCACACCTCCAAACCCAGATGGCTCAGGGTCAGTGGTCACAGACAGACCTGAGGCACAGCATAAATTGGTTGGAGCTCAGAGCGATTCACCTAGCTCTCAAACATTTTCACACAGTAATCAAGGGGCAACATGTGCTGGTCCTGATGGACAACGTGGTTGCAAAAGCTCACGTGAATCGGCAAGGGGGCACCCAGTCCAAGTCCCTCATGACAGAGGCTCGAGCATTGGGCTCCTGGGCAGAGAGCAACCTGCTTTCCATCAGGGCCGAGCATATCTCGGGAGAGGCAAATCAGCAGGCAGACTTCCTCAGCAGGTCGATAGTGGACCATTCGGAGTGGAAGTTACACCCGGATGTCTTCAGGGAGATCTCAGACAGATTTGGTCATCCGAGTGTGGACCTGTTTGCCTCGCTGGGGAACACCCAGCTGCCCAGGACCTGTGCACTTTTCACGAGGACAGAGTGGTTCTTAGCCTAGATCCTTCATTTATTCCAAAAATAAACACAGTGTTCCATAGAGCACAAGAGGTTATTCTCCCGAACTTCTGCCCTCACCTGTCGCATGACTTGGAACGGCAATGGCACTCACTAGACGTAAGGAGAGATTTACGCTGCTATATCAAGCGCACAGCATCTTTCCGTAAGTCGGAAGCTCTGTTCGTATCCTTTCAGCCTTCCTCAATGGGCCAAAAGGTGTCAGCTTCCACCATAGGTAGGTGGATCAGGGCTTGTATTGCAAGCACATACGTTTCACTTGCCCTGCCCGTTCCTACTCATCTAACGGCTCACTCCACCCGCAGTGTGGCCACATCTGCGGCGTGGGCAACTCAAGCGTCCATTGAGGACATCTGCAGGGCAGCGACATGGTCCTCGCCTTCCCCTTTCATTAGGCATTACCGTTTGGACAAATTTGCATTGGCCGAGGCCGCTTTCGGTAGGTGTATTTTGCAACAAGTAGTCACACCATCAGGAGTACAGGCCCCAACTGACCCCCACCCATAGGGACTCAGGGAGCTTTGGTACGTCCCATTGGTGGATTCTTCAGTCATCATGCTGGAGAAGGAGTGTTGGCTTACCTGAATGCCTTTTCTCAGCATGATGATGAAGAATCCACACCCTCCCTTCTAGAGGTCAGTTAGGTCCGTGTTGGGGGCTTGTTGTTGTTGTTTTTCTCTTGGTACCTGCTTTGAGAGTCATCACGTTGAACTGTTATCATTGGCTACACTGTCGATGAAACTGGGAGGTCCCAGGCAAGGAGGGGCGTGACAACTTGACAACTTAGTCTGATTGGGCAGGACGACTGAAATAACCCATTGGTGGATTCTTCATCATCATGCTTAGAAAAGGTGTTCAGGTAAGCCAACGCTCCTTCTCACCTGATACCTTAACCACTAGACCAAACTGGCTCTCAGGGAATATTTAAGGCAGGAGTGTCAAACTTGCAATGTCACGTGACGTGTCGTGATGTATCACAACTTTTTTTCCATTGCCAGCAATGGGGTGAGTACGGTTTTGCCATGACATATCCGGCCCATGGGCCGGCAGTTTGACACCCCTGATTTAAGGGAAGAATTGTATGAATGAAAGAAAAACATGTTTGATTCATCTTCATTTTCAGCTGTAAACATCAATACCCATCAAGCCCCAGTCTCTGAATGCCACAGGCAGTACTGTTTGAGTAAGAATTTCTCAAATTATCCATGTTCAATAATCCCAATAAGATATTGCCAAATGAAACGAGAGTATGTATATATTATATCCAAATAAAAGATTTCTTGGGAAGTGGAGCATTCCTACATTCATCATCGTAGGTGGAATTGGTACAATAATGAGAATTAAGAGTAGATGTGTTGTTTCTTCTCATGGGCATCCCCTTTTTCCAAAATGTGTCTCTTTGTTTCCAAACATTTGTTTGTTTGTGTTAGGAATGTGATTTTTAACCATGCTGATGACTGGCAATGGAGATGATAACCACATTTTAAGACTGGTTCAAATATGTTGAGGCTATCTAAAGAAAAGAAAAAACTTTACCAGCTAGTATAGGCTGGACACAGGTTTTCTTCTTTCAATTTCCCAATTTTAAGAAAGGTTAGGGTTAAGCTGAGGGCCTTCTAAATACAAGTTAAGCTATAAAAAGCACAAAGCATTCACATCTGCTATCTTTGAAACAGAGGAGGTGAGAAGTTTGGCATGTGTAGAATTGACTATATATTTAATCTAGGCTGCTCCTGGGCACAAAATGCCTTTTAAAGGTTTAGCATGTGCCAAGAATATTAATGTGGAGATGAAATCTATGGGTGGATCACAGTATAAATTAGAGTTGTGATTGTCGGCTGATTCTACAACTTATTTGACTCGTAAAGAAAAGAGTTGCTTTAGCCTGCTGCAAAAAATTGTTGTAAGATATGTGTATAACCTAAAAAAATCATGATTTGTGCTCAGAGGCATTCTGTTGGGGCAGGATATTAGAGTTTGGCCTGGCACAGCTCTCAACAACTGAGTGTTCTGCCGCTATAATAACCACAGCTACCAAAATTTTCAACCAGAATTTCACCTTTGACTATATTGTGTTTCTAGGAGTTGAAGTTCCAACTAATTTGTCATGTACAACTTCTTTTAAAGACTGAGTTTCCTTTGTGTTAGCCCTTTCCTCTGGTTGTATCCAGGTGGACACTTCTTACAACCACCAATCAAAAGATACTATACTGTTTTCCACTTTGCTTTCTTAAGGCAGGAGTCTTCAAACTTGGCAATTTTAAGACTTGTGGACTTCAACTCCCAGAATTACTCAGCCAGCCAGGGCTTCTGGAGGCCATCCCATTGTAAGGCTTATGAGGTGCAGCTGATATTAAGCTCTCTGTCCATATCATTATTTCTGGACTGACTTTTAGTAAAAAGGAGGTAGACCTGACAAGACTGAAGCGCTGTCCCTCTGGTACTTAGTGGTCAGCATTCTCTTTCTGCAAAGGCTCATAGGGAACCTCTAGAAAACAAGTGAGCAAGAATGCCAACTGCTTCCTCAGCTGATGTTCAGAATTAAACAGCCTTGGGAAGGTCTTCTTGTATCAGCAG
The DNA here is from genome assembly GCA_034064705.1 of Bothrops alternatus. NCBI lineage: Eukaryota > Metazoa > Chordata > Lepidosauria > Squamata > Viperidae > Bothrops > Bothrops alternatus. Next base: position 54,123,849 of record JARGCV010000007.1, on the reverse strand, counting down.
ATGTATTTGAGAAAGGATGAAATTTCAGTAACCCAACTGGACAAACTTAGCCCTTTTAAAGCTGGGAATTGGCATTAGCAACTACCTCTCACACTTCACCCCATGTCTGAATTTTAGGTAGATGATTTTAGTTATTCTTACAGAATTTCTTGGAAACAGCATCCACAAATGAAGATAAGGGAGTTTCAGGAGGAAAGAACAGCCAAGCTTGCAAGCTGACTGCAGGCACTCTCCTTCTCCAGGGAGGCTTACTTTAGAAGTTGTTGTATTGTCTGAATGGCATCCTTCTGCTTCCCTCTGCTTGGCAGAAGGATCTTCATGACTGTTACAGATTACATCCACAAGGAGAAGAATGAATTCAGTGGAGGCTGCCTAGACTGGCTTTAGCCAAACTAAATTATCGAATGTATTACATATTTAATTTAACATTGAAGATGTTGGATAAAATAGGATTTCAGTTCATCATGTGAATATTGTATCCTGATTTTACTAGCCAAACTATCAAAAACCAGATATTGGTGGAACCCTTATTGTAGCAGAGCAGTTCCTCCCATTGCAGTTTTGGAGTCTCACCGGCTCAAGGTTAACTTAGCCTTCCATCCTTCTGAGGCTGGTAAAATGAGGACCCGGATTATTGGGGGCCATAGGCTGACTCTGTAAACCGCTTAGAGCAGCGGTTCTCAACCGGTGGGTCGTGACCCCATTTGGGGTCGAACAACCATTTCACGGGGGTCGCCAAACACCGCAGTCTGCCATTTTTAAAATTTTTTGGTCCATTTTTTCCCCTTTGCGATGCGGGCCGTCGCGCCGCGCATGCACGATGCGGGCCCGCCATTTTTTTTTGGCCGGCCATTTTTTTTGGTCGGCCATTTTTTTCCCTTTGCGATCCGGGCCGTCGCACCGCGCATGCGCGATGCGGGCCTGCCATTTTTTGGGGGGTTGGCCATTTTTTTTAAAATGTATTTTATTGGTATTTTTTAATATACAAACAAACAATCATCAACAAAACATAAATACTTCTGAGAATAAAGACTATAAGTGGATTTTGCTTGATGAAAAGTTTATTTATGGAGAGGAAGAGGTTTTGTTTCAAGAAAAGGAACTCTATCCAGCTAAGCACCAAGAAGAGGATTTAATTCACAGAAGAGAGACATTGTTTCACCTCAAGAAGCAATTAGGCTACAAAGTGAAATGGACTTTGCTTGATGAGCAGTTTATTTATGGAGAGCAAGAGGAATTGATTCAAGAAAGGAAGATTCAGTTTCAGAAGCAATTTATTTACGGGGCTGAAGAAATAACGAAGAGAGACTTGTTATTTGAAAGGGTGGCCCTGTTATGGCAGCTTGTTTGGTTAGGAAAAAAACCTAGAGTTCGTTTGAAGTAATGAAATTTAAACTTGTATGTAAGGAATTATTGGCAATTTAAAATTATGGACTGAATTGAGGACCAAGATTAGGAGTAAGATGCAAGAGAAGATGTTTAATGGTTGACACAATTAAATAGACGAAGGATGTATTTGTTTTGATGATCTGGGTTTGACATTAGATTGACTTAATGATGAGATAGATAGACTGGATAAAATTGAAGGAATGTAAGTTAGAAATGTTATAAATAGTTTGTTTGTATTATGGTTTAAAATTCTTGTTAAGATTATACAATAATTATGTTTGATGTAGTGGGGTTTTCTTTTGTTATACCCTGTAAGCATTCTGGGAAGTCGTGGGTTAGGGAGGGATTATAATTTTAGATATGATGTTTTCTCAACTGTATTTGGGGTTGGTGGAAGAATAATTAATTATTGTTACTAAAGGGTTGTCTGGGAGGCCTTTGGTGGAGTGAAGATTGATTTAAGTGGAAGTTGATAAGAAGGGGGAATAATAGGATGGAGATAGAGAAGGATGAAGGTTATTTGTTTGAGATGTTTATTTTCAGTTGAGTTATTATCATTAGATGCATTGGAAAATGTATTTATGCTCTGTTTATGGATGATTGTTTATTTTAATACTATGATTTGATATGATTAGTCTCTTTTTTCTGTTAAAATTTAAAAAAAACCCAATAAAAATATTTAAAAAAAAACATAAATACAATTAACAGTACTTCTAATAGTAATAACTCAACTGAAAATAAACATCTCAAACAGTTAACCTTCATCCTTCTCTATCTCCATCCTATTCCCCTTTCTTGTCAACTTCCACTTAAATCAACCTTCACTCCACCAAAGGCCACCCAAACAACCCTTTAATAACAATGATTAAATATTCTTCCACCAACCCCAAATACAGTTGAGAAAACATCATCTCTAAAATTATAATCCCTCCCTAACCCTCAACTTCCCAGAATGATTACAGGGTATAACAAAAGAAAACCCCACTACGTCAAACAAAATTATTATATAGTCTTAACAAGAATTTTAAACTATATAATATATACATTCTCTGAATCAAATCAATCCCTTAAACAAAACACAAAAGAAAAAACTCATCTTATTAAAATTAAACAGATAATATTAAAAATAACAATATCAATAAATCCCTCAATTCAAAAAAAATATAACATCTTGTTAAGAATAATATTTATCATTTACATCTAAACCGTCAATCTAAGTCAAATCTAATAAATTTAATTTATAATAATATATCTTGATATATCATTTAAACATCCTATCTTACAACTTACTTATAATCTCAATCTTTAAATCAACCCATAATCTTAGATTAACCTTAATTCTCTCATTTAGTTATAAATTTCATTTAATCAATCAACTTCTGGGCTCTCTCATAAAAACAAACTATTTGTACCATTTCTAACTTACATTCCAGTCTAATGTCAAACCTAGATCATCAAAACAAATACATCCTTCATCAATTTAATTATGTCAACCATTAATCATCTTACTCGTATTCTTAGTCCTTAATTCAGTCCATAATTTTAAATTACCCAAACATCCTTACATACAGTTTTAAATTTCATTACTTCAAACGAATTCTAGGTTTTCTTTTTAACCAAATACACCGCCATAACAAGGCCACCCATCCAAATAATAAATCTCTCTTCTTTATTTCTTCGACCCCATAAATAAATTGCTTCTTGAGTTGAGTCGTACTTTCTTGAATCAAATCCTCTTGCTTTCCATAAATAAACTGTTCATCAAACCGAATCCATTTATAGTCTAATTGCTTCATAAAATGAAACAAAGTCTCTCTTTTGTCAATTAAATCCTCTTCTTGCTGCCCGGCTGGACAGAATTCCCCTTCTTGAAACAAAACCTCTTGCTCTCCATAAACAAACTTTCCATCTAGCAAAATCCAGTTGTAATCTTTATTCTCAAAACTATCCTCTTCTCTTCCCTGTTGATCTTCTGATTTCTCTTGTGTTGTATAATAGTCAGCAGACAATTGTAAATCAGTTTCATTTGAAGAAAAAGTTCCAGTTAATTGATCTAACTCTTCTCCATGTTCAGATTGTAAAATAAATTGTTCAGCAGTCGGTTGTATATCAACTTCATTTGGAAGAAAGAATTTAGCTAATTTAATTAATATTTCTGTAGAAGCCTCTTTCAAAGATGCTTTAATCTCTTTCAAACATGCTTTAATCTCTTTAAAGTCTTGGGTAAAAATCTTCTGTGTATCAGACCTTTTTTCATAAAATTCATCAGTACGATCCAACATAGGTTTAACATTTGGCTGTAAATTCCACTCCATTTTAAATTTCAAATAATCACAGCCGTCTCTCTAGCTGCGCTTAAGGAAACAGGAAGAGAGAAAAAAGTAACAGTTCCACTTTCACTTCCAGCACTTTCCTTAACAATGAAAATAGTGAAAGCTAAACGCCATTTTGAAACATTATGTTGATTGTAGACGTTAGAAATGTATAACCAAAAAGAAACAATAAAAATACTTGCAATCCCTTTAAGACTCCTGTAGTCATTCAGCCTGCTTACAGTCTCTCCAGTGTTAGCTTTTAAAAAGGCAGAAGTGGTCGCGGCGTCTTTCTCTGTCCGAAGACAGAAGCGTCTCTGGATAGGAGCGTCCTCCGGAGCTATAGGGAGCTCACTCTTAATCCCTGGAAACTTATTTTCCAGGGATTTAAGAAGGCTCAACCTTGCTCCCGATGCTCTACACCTCTCCTTTGCCCGGAGAGGGGATTTTTCACCGCGAAAAAACAGCTGGTGTGCGCTGTTTTTCGCGGCTTTACAGATCCAGATGACGGAGTCTCACAGAGGAGACCCTAGCGGCGCCGGCGGAGCCACCGGAAGTCGGGGTTGGCCATTTTTTTTGGTCGGCCATTTTTCCCCCTTTGCGATGTGGGCCGTTGCGCTGCGCATGCGCGATGCAGGCCCGCCATTTCCTTTTTATTTTGGTCGGCCATTTTTTTTGTCGGCCATTTTCCCCCCTTTGCGATGCGGGCCGTTGCGCCACGCATGCGCGATGTGCCCTGTTGTGCATGCGCGGTGTGCCCTGTTGTGCACGCGCGATGTGCCCCGCCGCGCAAGCACGATGCGCCCCGTCGTGCCGCGCATGCACGATGTGCCCCATCGCACAGCGCATGCGCGATGCGCCCCGGGGTCGCACCGCACTTGCACGGCGTGGGCTGGGGTCGAGTCCCGGAAAAGGTTGAGAACCGCTGGCTTAGAGAGAGCTGTAAAGCACTGTGAAGTGGTATAGAGGTCTAAATGCTAAGTGCTATTGCTATTCTGATATTATAAAATAGAAAGCATAGTACAGCGTGAAATATAAACCAGCAGGATGATGCACATCTTTGAAGGGCATTTCATCAAAACTTTGATCAAAGTGCTTCTTCAGAGAAAATATCTCTCCACTTTTAATCAAAGCAACCATGCTGTTTTAATAAAATTGATAACGGGTTTCCTGGGCATGTGCCACACAGACAGAAGCCCAAAGTATCTGACTGTGCTGTATTGGCCCTGACTTGACATTTCACTGAGTTAGGCAACAACTAGCTGCAGCTGAGGGTACAAGCTTATAAATTAAACCAATCTTTCCCAATCAGAGTGGTTCAGAATAACAGAGTTGGAAGGGACCTTGGAGGTCATCTAGTCCAACCCCCTGCTCAGGCAGGAAACCCTATACCATTTCAGACAAATCTCTTCTTAAAAATCTCCAGTGTTGGAACACCCACAGCTTCTGGAGACAAGTCCATATCCTCCAGAAATATGGACTTTTAAGACCCAGAATTCTTACTAATAGCAGTTAAAGGAATTCTGGGACTGCATATCCAAAGAATGTCTTGATTGGGGAAGATGAAATTAAAAATTGAAACTCAAAAATAAGAATTCAGTTTTAAAGCAGTGGCCTAAGATTCCTGATATTGAGATGTTGCAAAATGAAAGGCATGATCATAATCTAAGCATGAAGTCAAAGTATTGCGTAAATAACTAGCAAGTGTTTCCAAAACAAAAGAGAGTCTGGTTTGTTCTGATCTGTCTTATTTGGCAGACTTTGTTATTGCTGAATCTGTTTTTAGTGCTGCTACAAGAAATTGAATTCTTGAATTGGATTGAACCAACTAGCTTTGGTGCTCTACCTTAAGCATCCTTTGAAAGCAAGAAGGCTTCAGTTCAGTAGGATACCCTCCCCTCACAATAACTGCACTTCCATGTAAGGAAGCTCTGCATGCACTATGGCATCAGAAAGAATATTCAAGTTCTTCATGATAAACAGGAAAGCTGGTGGCTTTTATTTGGCCTCGGTCTATGCAAAGCAGTATGCAAAGGCTGTGAATCAACAAGAACAGTCATAGCCTTCAACTAAAAGTGCAGAGCTTGCAGCACCAAGATTAAAATTTCCCATCCCTCCCAGTAATTCCTATCCACTAGAAGATGTTTTTGTATTGCACTGACCTCTATGCTTTTCCTCCCTTCCATTCCTCTTTGTTATTATTTAAATTCTTGGAGATGGGGAAATAAAATATTGAACCCAGTTAAAATGTTTGACATTTTAACTTCCAACGATTTCAGTGGCGAGAAAGACAAACGTGCATTAAACTTTTCTATTGAGGGAACTTAAAGCTTCAGCCCTATTTGGAAACATGTTACCCTGTTACTTTTAGAGGACTTTCTTATAAGCTGACTCATTTCTCACTTTCCTTTATATGAAGGTTCCCCGGGCTAAAGCCTTATACAGCTACAGAGGACAAAATCCTGGAGAACTGAGATTCAACAAAGGAGACATCATTACATTGTACCGTCAACTGGATGAAAACTGGTATCTAGGAGAAATAAATAGGGTCAGCGGAGTTTTTCCAACAAACGCTGTGCAAATTATCCAACAGTTACCACAGCTGCCACCACTGTGTCGAGCACTATATAATTTTAATCTGAAATCCAAGAATAAAAATGAAAAACCAGATTGCCTGTCATTTCATAAGGTAAGTCCAGCACCCAGCCATCAAAACTGAAAATCTAATTTAAGAATGTCCAGTTACACTTGTGATATGTACTTGATGATATGCAAAAAAAAAAAAAAAAAAACCTGAAAGGAAACAATATAGGAGACATTTATTTATTTATTTATTTATTTGTTTGTTTATTTGTTTGTTTGTTTGTTTGTTTGTTTGTTTGTTTATTTATTTATTTATTTATTTATTTATTTATTTATTAAATTTCTATGCCGCCCTATTCTGGGAACTCAGGGCAGCTCACAGCATAAATAGAAATCTAATATTAAAATACTACATAATACATATATAAAAAATACATATATAAAAAAGAAAACCCCTAAATTAAGAAACCATTCATTCAACAAACGTACACACAAACCTACACTGGCTTGGGGCAAGATGTCAACCGCCCCAGGCCTGTCGGCAAAGATGTGTCTTAAGGAGTTTACGAAAGGCGGAGAGGGTGGGGGCGATATGGATCTCCGGGGGGAGTTGATTCCAGAGGGCCGAGGCCGCAACAGAGAAGGCTCTTCCCCTAGGCCCCGCCAGGCGACACTGTCTGGCTGACGGGACCTGGAGAAGGCCGACTCTGTGGGCCCTAACCGGTCGCTGGGTTTCATGAGGCAGCAGACGGTCCCGTAAGTAACCTGGTCCGATGCCATGTAGGGCTTTATAGGTCATAACCAACACTTTGAATTGCATTCGGAGACCAATAGGCAGCCAATGCAGCTTACTTGCTCAATCCTTTCCTAGATTTTTAAGGCGTACAGTAATAATGAGCTACCTTTTTAGTAATTATATCTCCATTTAAGTATTTATTTGTTTTGAAACAAAGTCCACTTTTCATTTAAAATAATCTCACAGTAGGAGACAATGAAACAAAATAATTGTCAGTTGAGTGTTCTCCTCTATAGAGGTGGACCATCAATATGGCATCTTCACTAGACCTATCGCCTTTACATTCCATATCTCTATCCACTCGTACTACCTGGGGTCTTTGTGCTTTGATCAGGCATCAGTAAGCAGTAGGAACAGAATACTGTTTCCAGGTTTCTATTAGGACACAAGATACTGTATATGAAGAATTATATAGACGTTTTGCAGTTCCTTTCTGTCACCAAGTGCACTAAGAAGGAATTCAAGTGAATTTCCTTCCTCAAAGCCCTCATATCTTATGAAGACATAGCTTCTTCTCACGTAGCTATCTTCGACTTCATCTTCATCCTCATCAGGTCCCCAGTGTGTTATTTCTTCATTCTTATAATCGTTACCTTAAACTATTTCTTAAACTATCCTTTCTTCATTTCCTTTCTAGTTTTTCCTTTCTATATTGCTTACAGTGATTGCTAGCTGTACTATTGGGCTATCTATAAACAGATTCCACAACATTTGGCAAACCAGTTTGCAGAGACAGGAACAAAAAAACTTTTCCCACTACTGATTTATTGTGCCACCCAACTCTTGCTGGGGTGAGATGAAACCTGCCTATATCTGTGATATATTGCCACAGCAGTGCTTGGATGACACTATAAATTGCTAGTGCAGAAATGCTGATTGTCATCCTGCAGCAGCCCACAGACCAATTCTGTGATGCAAGTGAATGACACGACTGCCTCTCTCTCTGTATATCAACATTTCGTTACTCTTCTAATCTAAACAACTAAATATAACTATAACTGTAACCAACTGCTTCTTGTCACCAATTTATTCTATATTTACCACATTTAAATTTAGCTTGATCTTTAGCTTTGTAATATCGTAGCCTGGGTAGATTTCATGTTGATAGTATACAATAATAGTATAGGTTTCAGCACAGCAAGTAGGTGTGTCAGATGCAGCTTTGAAGGAAAATGGTTTACAGTGTACATCAGAAAATAGATGCTAGAGATTTCTAGCATCTTGTGGTATCATCCAACCCTCCCTGTGCTGATAGAATAGTACTGAAGACAGGCTTTTTTTATTGCCAAAGCTATGGCTGATTTAGGCTAGAAGACTCTTTTATGACTCAGTAACTCTGGGAGTTGAAGTCCATGAGTCATAAAAGAGCCAAGGTTGCCTACCCCTGGGCTAGAAGATGCTATAAATCATCAGTGAAAAAACAGAATACCTAGGCATCATGGAATCATCAGTGTCATCCCCTAAAGCACACCACATTTATCCTGTGAATATCTCTGTTGTTCCATTGCTCATAATAAGCATAAGTAACAGGGCCACCTAGGCATGAGTCTATAGCATCAGGTAGCTGACAAAAGATGCACATTACAAGATAGAATAACAATGCACCCAATGAGAAAGAAGGAGCAAGGTTTTTATTTCAGATATGGGGGGGGGCAAAGTGAATAATGGGACAGGCTACACTTAAGCATATTCCTGTATTACTGCATTGAGATTACAGTGGAGCTGGCTGGTGAGAGAACGATAGGAACATGGTTCTGAACAGTTAGTTGTGATCATTGCTGGAAACATGGAAGAGCCAGCTGTGAGTGCCAGCTTTCACTGACGCATCTGCTGCTGCTTATTTCACCAATATAAACACTTTTTTTTAAAAAAAGACTTTCTACATCACTGCATGCACAATGAGGAATCACAGAGAGTGGCAATTTGTTTTGCTCACTGCAAACATTGCCTGGATTGCATGCCATCTGGTTTGGGGTATTTTGCTTTTTAAAAAATGTTGCTGGAGACAAAGCTCATCTGTTTTTCTACACCTCTGTTAGAATGCTGGAATTTGGGGGTTTCATATAAAGCCCTTGTCATCTGGGCAAAAGAAGGAAATGTATTGCCATCTCTATGGCTGAGGACAGATTGATAGGTGATGAAAAGTGGTTTGCCCTGCCACTGTCAAGGTTTATCTGCTTTCCTGTCATTTTCAAGGCTTCAGCACTTGGTTCTTGGTTCTTGAAACTCCTCTCCTCCCTTCTTTTTTCCTCCTCCTCCTCCTCCTCCTCCTCCTCCTCCTCCTCCTCCTCCTCCTCCCTTCTTTCCTCCTCCTCCTCCTCCTCCCACTCTTCTGTCTTCTCCACTAATCATTGATTTCAAAACAAGATATTTAGATCTAAAGGGTAGCACCTTTAAGCGGTTCTTAAAAGTCCTGCAACAGGGGAAGGAGGGCTATTGGAGTATTCTTTCTTTCACAGTCCTAATTCAACAGACTTCTACTATCACAAGCATTCATTATAAGCACATTTGTTGTTGTTGTTTTTAAAAGAGGGGGATATTACACATCCTTATGTCTGTTGATCCATTCACCAGCCATTCTATTTGTTCCCATGCAAGCTTTATGGCCATGATATTTTGTTCCATAATTAAAGCCTATTCCTTACAGGATTGACTGACTGATTGTGTGCATCAAGTCTTTTTTTAAAACTCCTATTAACCATATGCATAGATTTTCTCTGTTATCTATCCCTAACCCTGTTTTTTTTCAAGTTTCTCAATGGTGTATTCACTCATTGTAACCAAGGCCATCCACTTTGCTACTGACCATCCTCTTCTCTTTCCTTCCACCTATTCCAGCATTAGAGCCTTTTCCAGAGAGCTGCATCTTAGCATAATATGTCAAAAGTAGGAAAATTTGAGACTGGTCATTTGTGCCTTGAGTGAAGTCTGGATTGATTTGTAAACAAACAAACTTACTAAGCACTTACTAAGTGCTTCCTCATGTTTATATATTTCCAAGTGATTTCTGAAAAGAAAGTTTCTTTCACATACCCTCTTCTATAAAGTCACACCACACTTTTCAGCTTCTGCTCATTGATGCGGGTGTTTGTATGTAGGTCTTTGTTCTTCGGGTGTTCTCCCACGTAGAATTTGAAGTGTCTTGGCGACGTTTCGACGAAGTCTCATTCGTCATCTTCAGGCTGGTGCTTTCGGCTTCTGCTTCTAGGCTATACAGTCCACCATCTCTAATCCCCTTGTAACACTGACTAACCTGAGCACAACAAAGTCCCCAGCCAATCAGAGCACAGCCAACCCCCCATCCAATCAGAGCACAGCCAAGCCCCTAACCAATCAGAACACACCTCCACCCAATCAGAACACAGCCGAGCTCCCAGCCAATCAGTTCAAACCCCCACTGGCAGTTAAAAGGAAGAAATAGCTAAAATCTCACATTGCTCCTAGAAGCAGAAGCCGAAAGCACCAGCCTGAAGATGACGAATGAGACTTCGTCGAAACGTCGCCCAGATATATATGCCTGGCTGCTGATCCTCATCCTCTGATACTTCCCAAGCTGGTCTAGGGACACTCACAACATATATATATATATATATGTGTGTGTGTGTGTGTGTGTGTGTGTGTGTGTGTGTGTGTGTGTGTGTATGTGTATGTGTATGTGTATGTGTATGTGTATGTGTATGTGTATGTGTATGTATATGTATATGTATATGTATATGTATATGTATTTCTTTGTCAACAATTTTAAAAAACATATATATATATGTGCTTGCAGATGGCTCTGGGTTGAGCTGAAACAGGCAAAAGGAAAGAATGATTTCTTCCTCCCATATTTGGGTTTACAGGGTGCTATCTAAAAAAGAAACACTATATACACATCTTCCCTCCCTGATTACTGACAAAGCGGGAGAGAGCCTGTGGCTTAGAGGTTTAAGCATCTGCCTAGTGTGCAGACTGCCTAGGTTCGAATCCCGGAAGGGTGAGTTCTGACTGAAGAGAGTTAAATAACTCGAAATAGCTATCTCAGAAATCCCTTATTTCTTTGTCAACAATTTTAAAAAAACATATATATATATATATGTATATATATATATATATATGTGTGTGTATATATATATATATATATATATTGTTTAAAATTGTTGACAAAGAAATAAGGGATTTCTGATATAGCTATTTCGAGTTTCTTAACTCTCTTCAGTCAGAACTCACCCTTCCGGGATTCGAACCTGGAAGGGTGAGTTCTGACTGAAGAGAGTTAAGAAACTCGAAATAGCTATATCAGAAATCCCTTATTTCTTTGTCAACAATTTTAAACAACATATATATATTTGTGCTTGCAGGATGGCTCTGGGTTGAGCTGAAACAAGCAAAAAGGAAAGAATGATTCCTTCCTCCCATATTTGGGTTTACAGGGTGCAATCTAAAAAATAAAAAAACACTTGACATATATATATGTATGTATGTATGTATGTATGTATGTATGTATGTATGCATGTATGTATGTATGTATGTATGTATGTATGTGTTATGTCTAGCCCCTCTCAGCTCATTAAAATCCACATAAATATGTCTTTAAGAGGTTTATTTAACACATTTCAAAAGGATTCACTTCAAAGCACGCTGCTGGCATTTTGCTGGCAGGAACGGCCAAGTCTCATTTATTTACATTTAGATTGAAACATGCTCTTCCCACACCTTCCAATTAACTCACTCTTTCTTTATCACATTGTCCAAGACCTCATTATTCTTCCGTAGATTTCCAAAACATCAGAAGACTGAGTTCAAACGCACTGCTCCAGATATCAGGCTACTCCTTGATTAACGTTGCTCGTGACAAAGGCGTAGTCTCTCTTTTCCCTTCTAATATAGTTTCCGATACGTCACTTCCCCCCATTACTTCCTTTTTCCACTTAACTGACACCTTCGCTTATCAAACCTTCGGAATCTCGGATCAAGCCATCTATCTTCTTGATCCAAATCTGACCCCTCACTTTGCGAATCTGACCCAGACTGCCTGTAAATCTCCTCCCTGTCTGTCTCAGCTGCCGGGAGGGGAAAATACCCAGAGGGGCCTGGCTGCTCTTCCTCGGCTCCCGGGAGGGGAAAACACCCAGAGGGGCCTGGCTGCTCATCCTCATCCTCTGACACTTCCCAAGCTGGTCTAGGGACACTCACAACAGTATGTATGTATGTATGTATGTATGTATGTATGTATGTATGTATGTATGTATGTATGTCTATATATATATATATATATATATATATATGTATATGTATATATGTATATATATATATACACACACACACACACACACACACACACACACACACACACACACACTATCTTTTTAGAAAATAATGCCATACTATCAATTTTTGGACAAAGAGAAGATGCAGTCTTCACACACACATTAAATAAATCACATATCTATTCCACAAGAAAACTATATCTGTATTTTAGCATATTCCACTTACACTATTTCTACGTGCAGCCTCACAATTTTTCACTTTGTCACTATACAGACAGTGCTCAACTTACAACAATTCATTTAGTGACCGTATGAAGTTACAACAGCACTGAAAAAATAGCACTGACTTATGATTTATGACAGCTTTTCATACTTACAATTGTTGCAGCATCCCCATGCTCATGTCATCAAAATTCAGACACTCAGCAACTGACTCATATTTATGACAGTTGCAGTGTCCCCAGGTCCTGTGATCATCTATGCAACCTTCTGACAAGCAAACTCAATGGGGAAGCCAGATTCACTTACTGACTTAACAATTGCAGTGATTCACTTAACAACTGTGGCAAGAAAGGTTGTGAAATGGGTCAAAACTCACTTCACAAATGTCTTGCTTAGCCACAGAAATTTTGGGCTCAGTTGTCATATGTCAAGGACTACCTGTATGACATCCTTTTCCACATTTTTATCTCAAATATTAATATGGATTTCATTTATTTTAGTTCTTCTCTTTCAACATATAATCTGTCCCATGCAAATCTCAAAAATAGTCCTAAAATAGAATTCAGCTCACTTCAGCTTCATCACATATAATTTCATTATGTTTTTCTTACCCTCTGATAAACATCTTTGTTTAGACTTCACACATTTCAAAAATATTTGTTTCAATTTTCATCAGAATCATTCTGCATTTTCTCTGCATCTTTAAACCTTAACTATTCCTTTTTTTCCTTGACTACATTCTCTCTCTATTTATCTATTTTGTCTTCGTGTATATGTGTGTGTGTGTGTGTGTTATTTTTCCTTCAGTCTCATTTTTCATTAATCATATTAATCATTCTCTTTTACTTCATCTTTCCACCTTGCAACCTTTGTCCTGTTTCCCATAGAATAACTTCACATACTTCTGCAGCATTCTGTACCACAATCCTTTTTACTCACATCCAAATAGCTTCTGCATCGCCATCTCCCCTTGAATTCATTTTCCATTCATTCAGCTGGTAGCTAAATGTATCTTGTTTATGTTAAAATATTGAGGAGTGTGATGTGCTGAAAGGTTCAAATATTCTTTCCCTTCATACACATATGTTAGAATTGTTTTGAGAAATACCAATCTACTTGTTAATACGATTGAGATTTTTTTAAAAAGAAAAATAGTACAACTACTTTGATATATTTGACCAAAAGAGCTTCATAAAGATCACATGGGGAAAAAATTAAGGGTCCTCTTAATTTTACACGCATAGTGTAGGCAATGTTTCATATTTTAATGGCTTACAAACCAAGTTGATGTAATTTATCTTTCACTGTAATGCAATAAACCACAGATCCTCTATCGAGCATAAGCGACCACCCTGGTTAGTCTTTATGATTATTGTCTTTCAGGGTGATATAATCACTATAATCAGTCGAATGGATGAGAATTGGGCAGAGGGAAAGTTGGGGGACAGAACAGGAATTTTTCCCATCTTGTTTGTGGAGGTAAGAACAATTTATTAAATGTACTATGAATATACACCCGCACCACACAATCTCACAGAATGTTTTTTGTCAGCACATTTGATCGTGGCTTGCGATTTCAGTCTTGAGAAAAAATTCTCCTTGAAATCCATTAGATGGTTGTTTAAAGCAAGCTAACATACCCATCAAATGATAGACAACCGGAAATTAAGAGAGATCTGAAGCCTCTCTAGTCAGGTATTGGAAGTAGTGAGTGAGACAAAATAATCTTGCCTTTAAAAGTTCAGAGTATATTCTGTGTACAGCCAATGCTATTAAAGGAGCTAAGGCTGATAATAATGGACTCATCGGGGTATATATGTGTATGTGAGTGTGTGTGTGTAGAGAGACTCAAGCTCACCACTAATGAGACTGAGTGGCTATGGATCTTATGATCACCCAGAACTTTGCTATCTTTAATTCTCCATTCAAAGTTAATGCACCATTTAGGAGTTTTTCTGAACTTACAGCTCCTGCTGAAGCATCAAGTAGCAGTGGTAGCAAGGAAGGCCTTCTCACTGATTTATCTTTTCCACCAATTGCCTATTTCTGCATTGGGAAGCCTTCTAGACAGTGTCAGGCTATCTTTGAAAGCCATTCAGATGCTGCAATTGGCCCACCATAAGCATGTGATGATATACCCATGTACACATCTCTATTGTATGACTACAGTGGTCACCTGTAAGCTTACAGGTACATTTCATGGTGCTGGATATCACCTTTAGGTCATAAGGCCTCATTATCTAGAAACCATCTGTCTCCTACATTTCTGCTTATCCTATTCATTCCAACAGAATTGCTATGTTTCAGGTCCCATAGATTAAACTCTGCCACCTGATGAAACTTAGAATATGATCTTTCTCTGTCCCAGCTTCTGCTCTATGAAACAACACAGACCCCAAGATTCATATGTATCCTCCTTGGCCTTATTCAAACCAGCCCTTAAAACTCTGGGTTAAATTGTACGGTGGCACCTTCTGAGAATGGTATACATTAAGACAGGGGTTCTCAACCTTGGCAACTTTAAGACTTGTGGACTTAACTCCCAGAATTTGCTGGCTGAGGAATTCAAAAGCTTTGCTGGCTGAGGAATTCTGGGAGTTGAAGTCCACAAGTCTTAAAGTTGCCAAGGTTGAGAACCCCTGCATTAAGAGGATGTTACTTTTATTCTTTCTGAGTGCTTCACTATCCTTTTATTGTTACTGTTATGTTAATTTAATTTTTTAAATATTGTATGCCACTCAGCAACCCTAGAGAGTTGAACGGCTTTGCACATTTGATAAAACATCAATAAGATTGTTAAATAAGCTATGGCTTAGCACTGTAATGCCATTCCACATGTTGCTAGAGATAACTACTCAAGCAGTTCCTGGAGTTTCAGTTCTGCAACTTAAAATCTTTGGGTTGCTATCCACAAAGTCACATCTCTTTTCTCCCTCCTTTTTCCAGCCAAATGCAACAGCACAGCAACTTCTTCAAAGGAGCAAAAGTTACCAGTCTTCTCCCCTGAAATGTGCTTCTCCTTTACAAAAGTTCTTACCTAGATCAAAAGGTGTAGAGTCACCCACTTTCTGCAAGGGATCTGAATCTAGAAGGAAGACCATGAGACAGTTTTCTCTTACAACTGCCCTAAATACCCTCAACAGGATGGTCCATTCACCCACAGGAAGGCAGACTTTGGATATCAGCTCTCCTGTGCTCATCAGTTCTAGCAACCCTTGTGTGACTGCAAAGCACCAAGAGAAATTAGAAGCCCCATATAACATACCAGACCAGGTAAATGCATAGCTTTTTCTTTTCTTTCATGATTTTTGTTCTTTCTTTTTTCCATTATCTCTGTTATATGCTGCTCATAAGGAAAAGATAAGTGAACAAACAATACACTTAAGAGTAGGCAATCTAAGGATGTGTTTTTGATTACCAGGCAGCAAATTGAAAAGCAAACTTTATCTGCCACGGAAAGAGGGATTAATTCTGGCTTCTAAAAAATTCTCTCTCACACTCTGCTATGCAACGGATGAAAGAAGCTGGGGCCAACTCATCGGATTATCTCAAATGAGGACATAGTTCATTGTTACAGTTTAATTTAGTCTTCACCAGAGTTTATGCATCAAGTTAATTTTTTATTTGTAAAACTTCTGAGCATTCTTTCCAATTTAAAGTGCTCGAAATGGTAAACAAAAAGGCAATAAAATGGATTGAAATGAAGTCACATAGTTTAATAAAAGCAAAAAGCAAAACCAAAGATTTTTTATAAAAATGAATAAAAAAATAAAAATGAAATGCCAATACAAATCATCATCTATTGGTGGAATAAACAGTCAGGGTAGTAATCCTAAACCCAGAAATTTTCTAGAGCAGAAGAGGGTCCTCTACATCTAGTCTATGACCCTTCCCCCTTTTTGGTGGAGGGACGTTTGGGCCCCTATACCCCTAGCAGTAGCACCAAAATTTATCTGCAAACTGATAAATAATGAGTGCATAATTTTATGCAGGAAAAAAATTCAAGTACTATAAATGTCAGAAATCTACAACAAAATAAATAGGGTTATTAATGTCTGATATCCCCTATAGGACAGTGATGCAAAAATTTACTATGATGTCCTACCACTGCTATACAGTCATAGCTGTTGGCTGCAAGAGGTTTAACCTTCTCTATTCTAGAGAATAGATACTATTTCTAAGAAGGTTTTGGTGTGTGTTCTCTATAGCTCACATAAGTAATGCAAGGAATGGTTTTATTCATTTGATAACTTGAAAAGAAGTTATTGTATATGGTGCTATATTTTTCATAACTATGTGCGTTATTTTCCAAATTAATCAAGAATTTTGCACAAACTCTACAAAAATTAGATAATTTACAAGGCAATCTCCTGAATTTATAAAAATATTTTTTTCATAGTAAAAAGTACTAGTCAATATATCCCATTAGCTTATCATTTGGTTATTTCTTAGGGTAGATGTACTAAACCATTAGACTACCCATCTGCTTAGTTCTTAGGTCACTGAATCAGCTTATTATATACTAAAATTACCTAATTCATTCCAGAAATTGCATAAGAATAGGATCAGTAGTATCAATTGTTAAGCTCCCTAATTTGGAATTTTATTTAAAAAGGCCATAATTACAAATGACTAAGATTGCTCTGAATTAGTTTTTGCTACCTGTTTATCCTTCCAACTCTACAAAACTTCAATGGGCATCAATACCAAATAGCAAAATAGTGTTTTATACATACTATTTTACACATACATATTCTCTAAGTCTTGCAGAATCAGCTCACCTTTTTGGAGCTACATAGAAAGTTTACTTGACTATAAACAGTGACATTAACAAACATAAGAGCTACTCATTCTTCTGTATCAGCACTGAGATTTAATTCTTAAAACCAGCAAGCAATGTTAATGAAGATTAAAGAGTGTTGAGATATATATCAGACCAAGCAGTACAATGTAGCGAAGTAAATCACTAACATTAAGCCTCTCTGTAAGACACAAAGTCTCTTCCAAAATAAGGCAGTTTCTTTGCTCATATTAACATGGAAAGATCTGTGTCATGAGTCTTTAAAGCCACCACCGAGTCAGGGTGGCTTCCTGCATATTTGTTACTCAGCAAGATAGAGAAGAATGGAAAGAGACAGAAAAGATGTTTGAAACAAGCCAATCCAGTAGGGAAGCATTTGTTTGTCAGAGCTGGTAGCTGTACTTAGCCAGACTTGACTGATATGATCTATGTTCAGATTTGTTCAGAAATTAGCAGGAAATCCCAAAGAGTCAATTAAAGTGAGAAGCTGGAAAAAAATTCCTGTAAGAGAACAGTGGCAAATCACTTCATATTGTTAGCAAGAGTCAAACTCAGCTGACCTCAGACTTTCATTGCCTTATTTGTCTATTTGATCTTTTCTACTTTCCCCAAACATAAGTTCCAGGATAGGTTCAGAGCATTCTTTTGCTTAGAAAGTGGAACCTGTGGAGATTAAAGGGATTATTTCCAGAAGTTCAGGAAGAAGGATTGGAGGATACAAGTAGCAGGTAGATTGGCCATTAAGAATGGAAGGGAAATCATTAGTTACCACTAAGTGGAGCTCCACATTGAGTGGTGATTGCTTGGTTAAATGTTGCTATCTTGACTAAGAAATACAGAATGCAGATCTGGATATACTAGTACAATTTGGGTCATCAGCAATAGGTTAACCAGATACTCTGTCCCTCAGTTGTTTTGGAACAGTTCCCTTAATCCAGCGGTTCTCAACCTATGGGTCGTGACCCCATTTGGGGTCGAACGACTGTTTCGCGGGGGTCGCCGGACACTGCGGTCCACCATCTTGTTTTTTTTCGTTGCGCGCGCACCATGCATGCGCGGATTGGCCCATCGCAGTTCGGCCCATCGCGTGCGCGCCACGCATGCGCGGATTGGGCCGTCGCGGCCCACCATTTTGGTTTTTTTTGTCGCGCGTGCGCCACGCACATGCGGATCAGCCTGTCGCGGTTCGGCCCGTCGCGCGCGCGCTGCGCATGCGCGGATCAGCCCGTCGCGGTCCGCCATTTTTTTCGTCGTGCACGCGCCACGCATGCGTGGATCGGCTCGTCGCGGATTGGCCTGTTGCGTGCGCGCTGCGCATGCGTGGATTGGGCCGTCACGGTCTGCCATTTTGTTTTTTTTGTCGCACGTGCGCTGCGCGTGCGCAGATCAGCCCATCGCGGTTCAGCCCGTCACGCATGCACCGCACATGCGCGGATTGGGCCTTCGCAGTCCACCATTTTGTTTTTTTTCGTCGCGCGCGTGCCGCGCATGCACAGATTGGCCCATCGCAGTTTGGCCCATCGCGTGCTGCGCATGCGCGGATTGGCCCGTCACGGTCCGCCATTTTTTCCCCGTCGTGTGCGCGCCACGCATGTGCGGATTGGCTCATTGTGGTTCGGCCCGTTGCGTGCGTGCTGCGCATGCGCGGATCGGGCCATTGCGGTCCGCCATTTTGTTTTTTTTTGTCACGCGTGCCGCGCATGCACGGATCGGCCCGTCGCGCGCGCGGGCGGGTCGGGGTCGCACCACGCATGGGCGGCGCAAGTGGGGTCTCAACCTGAAAAAGGTTGAGAACCACTGCCTTAATCCATTGCCTCAAAATGGCATTTGCCCTATTACTTTAAAATAGAAATGAATCCTTTTAATTAGCTCCCAATCCATAAATGGGTATTGTTTAGGGTAAATAGTAAATATACTTAATAAAAGATGTATTAACAAACCGAGTAACAGAGAATGAAAACTAGCTTATTACTGAAAACAAATAATAGTCTAAGGCTCCTTGTAGAGTCGGCATAAAGACACACCATTTTCTTACAGCCAAACACTGCTGAGAATGTGAGAAATGATGTCAGAACATTATCAGAGTTTGCAAGCTCCAAGTCCTTTTTTTTTTTTTTTTTAGATGGAGGGATTAAGACGCAATATATAATTATCCCAACTGGGAAGATTGTAGAGCTTAAGGGCTAAACTGTGTTCCTTAGATTGCACCTTAACTTCCCCCAAACCTTTAAAATAATTCTTCCTCTTATATTCCAGAGATTCCAAGCCATAAAATAAGGTAGGGGTGCATTCCATCTGTAGGGCATGGGGTTGTTCACTTGCATATATAGTGTATATATCCTTGCTTATGTTTGCATTGTTTGCCCATTTTTACATCCTTCATATATTAACCAGTTATCTCTTTGATAATTTCCAACTATTTCCCTGTTGTTTTTCAATTGCAGCTTGTAGTTTTATGCTGTGCTAATCTTGATGCAAACTACTTAAATGCACACAATAATTTACATCATTTCCAAGCTTAATCATGCCAAGTGATTCAATATAACGATCCCAATAGAAAAGAATATGTGTGGCTCAGAGTTGAACTATGAAGTTCTTGGTCCTCTCAAAGATTTGTTGTTTGCTTGCAGATGTTTCATTACCCAACTAGGTAACATTATCAGTGTAAGTGAATGTGGGATTTTCTCCCTGTTTATGTACAGTGGCTTGCCCTGCCAATGGTTGTGGGGGTGTGATTTTCTTCTTGGTAGTTTCTTAATTAGGGTAATGTTCTCTGCTTGATTGTTTGTCTGGTATTAATCCCCGCTTGTCTGGGTGTGGGCTGGTGGAGAGGCATATATTTTTGTTTGTATATATTTTGACTATTAGAGTTATGAAAATTTCTAATAAAGCTATTTATATTTATAGAAGTAATATCAGGACCCCCAAAACAAGAAAGACATGTAGAGTTACTTCAGAGCAGGTTCGTTTATTGTTCTTAAACTATCTTGCAAAGCTACAGCAATTGCTTGCATCATTAAAGATATACTCTGAGAATCTCTGGGGAGGAAAATTCTTAATTCTCCTTCTCCCAATCAAGAGATCAGTCTTGGTTCTCTGGAATGCAGCCCCAATCAAGAGATCAGTCTTGGTTCTCTGGAATGCAGCCCCTCTCTTCTTGGAATCCACAACATATTCCAATATTCCACCACAATAGCCATTTCTATTTCAATATATTTCCATACATCTTGCCATTATAATATAAGGAATTCCTTCAGGTATACTAAAATTGGGGACTCTGGTTCGTTATTGCCATTTATCATTTTTAGGAGATAATGTCCTCTAAATAATATAATGGGCATTCTCTCTGACCAAAAGGCATTTGAAAGCAAGGTGACATCAGCCTTGGGATGCCTGACAAGAATAATAATAATTAAAAAAACATTGATAACCTGTTGATGGTGAGAGATAGTGATATCTGAGCCAAACACAACAGGATAATGAAGATAAACTAATCACACACTTGAGAAGATATCGGGATAACCAAATAAACAGACAAACTCAAGTTACAGAAGGTCTATTTATGAGACATTTACAGACCCCAGACAGAGCGTGATTCCTGAAGATAAGTTCCAGAAAAATGTAAACACTATCTGTAGTGTTTCAAAATTCCAAAACTATCAAGGAATGAGGGGACCCTGAGGCTGACTAACTCTCCAGTTAAATGTTGCAAATATCTCTGGAGTTTGAGACTGCTGACTTTTGAATCCTCTGGGAATGGACAGAGTAACAAGATGTTTTGTAGAATAGGGGTCCCCAACCCCTGGTCTGTGGAATGGCACTGGGCCATGGCATGCCAGAAACTGGGCCATGCAAACAGGCAAAGACCCATCTGTGAGATGCAGGCAATATGCGAAACCACGCCCTCTCCGATCCACGGAAAACCTCTCTCCACAGAACCAGTCCCTGGTGCCCAAAAGGTTGGGGGCCACTGTTGTAGAAACTAATGGAGAAAATGGCTACACTGAGTCAATGGCCCTCCTCCTCTCCTCCCTCAGTATTATTTAGGGAGGTTGATACTATCTTATTCTCTTCCCTCCTCATAAATGCAATGGGCTTCATAGGAAAATAAATGAATAGGTAAAATCAACTGCCTTCCAAAGAGGCACAAGGCAACAGTCCAGAATCTAGTTTTCAATAAACTGTATTTATTGTTTGTATGATTGTAAGAAAATACGGACAGGGAAGGAAAATTTAGGAGACACTCATAATACCTATTATTTATTATGGTTAATCACCCTCAAAATTGCTTGTACTTACAAAAAAGGTCACAAGATCATAATGTGTACTTGTGCTGCTTCTGAGTGCATATGTACGCATACTAAACTCTCTGAGTTGCAAGCACATCCTACAATACAAGCCATCCTCATTTCTTAACCACTTAACTCTCTAGACAGAGCTTCAGCAGACGAAGTTCTACATATTGCAAAGCTGTCATTCTGAGCACAGGCCTTCTGCCAAAACAAAGCAGCATTTTTAGGGAAAGGAATTGTGAAACTCGTCCAGGTAGCTCCAAATGCAAATGCCAGCTCCCTCTGAGGTTAATAAGGGAGCTTACTTCCTGGAGGCATTCAAGTGATGTTTGACCTTTCATGCATTCCTCTGGTTTGGGCGTGAACTGGGCAAATTGTTTTTTCTTCTCAGATGAGCAATGAGCTTTTTCAGTTTTCCCAACTTCACAGCTGGAGATTGAAGGCACTGATTCCAACTGGAATGCATGGGCTTCTTTGAGTTTCTTGAGAGGTTGGTTTTGATTTTAGTTTTTGTTTGGGTTAAAGAGGGTAGCTTTAATAACTGATAGCTTATAAAAACATTTTGCTTCTTTCCTTTATTGTAGTTCTGGGTGTCTGGTTGCAAGCAGGGATACAAAAGATGATCTTGTAAAAGTAATGTGATAGGTACAGTTGAAATGAGGAAATGGTTGAGTTTGAGCTGAGTTGAAAAGAGCTTGCACTTCTATGCTTTGCCTCTGAAAATGAAGGCCGATCCATGTTTATTCTTGTCACTGAGTTCATTATGTTCTGGGGGTAGGGGGAAAGTATTCTTGGCAACTATTTAGAAGAGATACTATCTTATAAACACTTAGCATGGAGTAAATTCAGTGGGATTAATTCTGAACAATCCCAAAGTGGATTGTGCTATGTGGGTCTTTGAAAAAGCAGATGCTAGTTCTGCACAGTGGACTCAGTTCCAAATTACACTTTTCATCTCCTTTCTAATATTAGGCTGCCACCTCTCACATGTTATATTTTCAGTAGATACTTCTTTTTGATGTTGAGGGGAAGAAAACTTAACTTAAGCTAATTCTTTACTTCATATAAGACAAGATGTGATTTTTGGATATGTTCCAGCATGTCAGTGTCTTTATAGTTTACATGTCTTCCCAACCAACGTGGCCTCCCCATAACACATCTATTCAGAAGTAAACAGGTGCATGGTTAACTTTTTTATGGATATATATTGGTTGGTACATTCTCTAAAGCTTCTATTCTTGAGATGAAGGAAGTAGTACTGTGTTCAAGGAACTTCTGTACAGATTTCCTAACAGATGAAGTTATGCATCTGAATATCCATCTTTATGAAGGCTATAGTCACAGGGAAGATTCAAGGATTCATTCCATAAAAAGAATGGATTGGATGCAGAAAAGATGAAAAAGAGAAAACAAATTACTGGCCAGGAAATGTATCAGTGTTACACATTGTCTTGTTTGCATCCTAACTTGTTTATGTAGTTACAAGTCAAACTGCCTAAGGATGGAAGAGTCAGTCTGATTTACTCAGTGTATTATTAGCATTTGTTCAAGTCCCATCTGGTTTCCTCATCACTTTGAACAACTTAAAAATCCATAGGCATGTTTCTAGCTATAAAATATGTAAATGTTTTCTATGGCACATGCATTTTTGCAAGCAACTTCCCCAGTATATACATTCTCTCCCCCTAATTCAAGGAAGAAAAATGCATTGTATAATAAACCGTGGTCAAAATATAATTTCACTTGTTTGAACACTATTTTCAGAAATACAAATTACATCATGGTGTATTTTTAATACAGAGAGGGATAAATTAACTGTCATCATTCCAGTACTCATTTCACATAAGTTATTGTGTTAAAAATGTACGATCTTGCTTTATTTTAGATTCTGTTGAAAAGAAATGTTTTAACTTCCTGTAGCTTTGGGCTGTGGAGAGATGCCTGAAGATGAAACATCAATGCCCAGAGGTCTATCAATCTCATTATTGTAATCTGAAAATCATTCTTTCAAGAGAGGGGGGTTATCTCATCAATTCTTAATCCTTGGCCATGGCAGCCCTTTTGTTTAATTAACACTAGCTGTGGCTCCCTTATATCTGCTCTAGACTCAGAAATCCCAAGAGTAACCACTTAAAAACTGCCATTTGTTTTCTGATTAGAGCATTCTCCTACTTTGATTAGCTGTCACATCTCTTCTCCCAGGTGAAAGTCAAAGGAGACAGATTAATATGGGGTGAAATTTCTGCTTGACAACTAGTAGAAAACCTCAAACTGTCTGAGAGAGTCGCCCAAATTTCCTTCCGTTTCATTGGCAATTACATCAGTTATTAAACTCTCCCTTGAATCAAGTTCAGTTAGGGCTTTAGTTTTCTTGGCAATGGATAGAAATTGTTTGCAATTGTCTTCTTTTCAGGGTTTTTTTTTTTACTTCCCAGATTAGCCTATAGCAGGAGTCTTCAGACTTGGCCCTTTTATGATTTGGAGACTTCAACTCCAGGAATTCCTCAGCCAGGTATGCTGGCTGAGGAATTTTGGGAGATGAAGTCCACAAGTCATAAAAGGGCCAAGTTTGAAGATTCCCTGGCCTATAGTCCTAAAATTTCCTATTGTCCCATCTAAGTATTTGCCCAATCTGATCCTCCATCACTGTTTAACTAGCAGCCCAGGTTTGATGGATCTCAAAAAACTAAGCAGGGCCAGGTTGGGTAAATACTTAGATGAGACTCCTACTTAATTTAAAACCCAAGACATTTATATTTATTATGGTTTACCGCATTCCACTTTTGTTTTACAAAGCCCCTGTAACACTTCTGTTTATCATAGCTAGTGGGATCCTGCCTATTGTATGCAATGCTGCCTAAAATGCATATGCTCATTTTAATAGGATTAACTAGTAGTAATCTTGTATTGGATTTCAGCCTAGTGGAACTTTTTCAAAATGAATAAACTCAAATCTATGCATGTATATTCACAACTAAATTATATTAACCAAAATACTTTAATCCTAGGGTAATGGGCAACATAATGATGCATTTAATTCTTTGAATACTTTTTCATCTTGGCTTTTATTCTCTCTCCTGTAGTAACAATGCATTGATGCAAATAACATGGGAGAGGCAGAAAGCCAAGTTAATCCTTCTGTGCAGACAAGAGACAAACTCATCTTGCATACCAGTTTTTTATCTGAAAAAACCTGAGTAGGATTAAATTGGAGTACAGCCCTAATCCCACTACTTGTGGAGTAAGCACTAATGAATTCATGGGACATAGATTTAAGAAATGACGTGTTAATCTTGCACTGTAGGGTTTCAGATGCTATCAACATTGGGTGCAGAGAATTTCAGGTGAATCCAACAAGGTCTTGTTCCATCTTTTCCTAGTTAATTAAACAATGGAAGAAGAGATGTTTAAATACAGGAGAGCTAGAAATAAAATTCAACATTTTCTAGGACCTTCTTAACTTCCCAAATTCTGTGGATGAGGAATTGCAGTGGCTTGTATAGTCTAGAAGTGCAGTGTTTCTTCTTAACTACCGTGGTTTAAGGATTACTTATGAGACTAACCAGCACATTATTATGAGATAGGATATATAAATAATATCTATTTTAAAACAGAACCCCAATTGTGGACCTCATCATTCAGGGAAGGATTACCATTTTCATTCTCAAAGTCACATATTCTTCTTCTTGATATCTCAAGCTCTAAGTTGTGAAGGATATTTAGTGGCAAACAGCAACAAAGATACTGACCATTGAATTTCTGAATCCAATCCTAAGTACTCTGAAGCCACAAAATGGAGCCTGGGGGTTGTATGAACATAAGAGACATTTATACCTGTTTTAGGAAGTGATTCAGTGGTTATATCTGTAGCGGAGTTGGGGTGAGAATGGGGCCAGCTGGGAGGCTTTGCCAGGAGCCCTGCCAATTAGGTAGGAAGATGAGGAGCTCCAGCAGCTGCCATGGGTCTGGCGGGGTGTGGCTCAGAAGAGGGAAGAAAAAGGAGGAGGAGGAAGCAGATAGAAGGAAGGAAGAGAGAAGGCTTGGTGGAGATTGCTGTTCTGAGCCAGCTGATTGAAGGGAGAGTAAGAAGCTGGGGTTTTCGCATTTGCTTTTTTTGCTTCATTACAGGCAAGCCAGACGAGAGGGGGAGGGATAGAGAGAGTGAGAATAGTTGCTGGAGCTGTTTGCTTGAAGCAGGCCAGGCAGGGAGGGATAGAGGGTGAGAGTAGTTGCTGGAGCTGTTTGCTTGAAGCAGGCCAGGCAGAGGGGGGGTGAGAGTGGCTGGTTGGAGCTGTTTGCTTGAAGCAGGCCTGGTAGAGAGAGAGAGAGGTGAGTGTAGTTGCTGGAGCCATTTGCTGGAAGCAGGCTAGGCAAAGAGAGAGAGGGTGAGAGTAGTTGCTGGAGCCATTTGCTGGAAACAGGCTAGGCAGAGAGAGAGAGTGTGTGAGGGGTGGGAAAAGGTGAAGTTTTATTGTTTCTTTCTCCTTCGTTGTGGGCAGGCCAGATAAAGAGAGGGAGAGAGGGTAGTTTGGGGAGTTTTAATTCTTTTCCCTCGTTGGAGTAAGTTAGGCAGAGGGACAGTTAGGGAAGAGTTTGACATAACGTCTTTTAGTGGGAGGTAAGAGGTTTTTTTTCTTTATAGGATCAGTTGGGGGAGATAAAAAGGGATTACATGGAGTGAGGTCAGAGAGGGGCGAGGAGAGCGGACAAGGGAGACCTCTGCCAGTGCCAGAGATTGGTTGCCATCGTTCTAGGCAAGTTGTTGTCATCAAAGACGGATTAATATCGTCCTGGGCAAGTTGTTGCCACCAGAGACTGGCTGCTATTTTTTTAGGCAAGTTACTGTCACCAGAGACTGACTGCCATCATTCTGGGCAAGTTGTTGCCACCAGAGACTGATCGCCATTGTTTTAGGCAAGTGGTTGCCACCAGAGACTGACCGCCATTTTTTTAGGCAAGTTGCCACCACCAGAGGCTGATTAACATTGTTCTGGGCAAGTTGTTCTCATTAGAGATTGACTACCATCTTCCCTGTAAGTTCTTATTGCCTGAGATCAACCACCATCATCCTACATGAGTCACTGCAGAGAGAGAGTGACCATCACTGCCCCATGTGCATGGCTGCCGATCGTGACTGAATACCACCGTATTACGTGCCCTGTTAGGTAGAGGTGCCAATGTGAGAGACCTCTTTGGGCTGGTGTCCACTTGGAGGGGAAGTCAGGAGGGCCCAGACTTAAGAGGTCCCTATGTGGGTGGCACTACCTATCCTTTGGGAAGCCTACAGTGGAATATAATCAGGGCAGAGATAAAAGGAAGCTGTAACAAGAATAAAATAAAAAGAAGCAATGCTTCTTTGCTACCCTCTTTGCATTTTTAGATTATTCTTCTTGGACTACTGTTTTTTTTTTATTTTGGAGGGCTTTTGTTGGATTGTGTGTAATGGTGATGCCATGTTGATATAACAGTCTGTGGGTTGTTTCTGAGATGTTTTTTGATATATGGTAATGTTTCCCTTTTCATAGCTTGTGTTGGTTGTGCTGTAGTGGGTTGAATAGTTGGGCACTTTTTGATAAAATTGCCTGGGTATCCATTTTATTGGAAGATGTTGTATAGACCAGGGGTGCCAACCTACAGTCCGTGGAGCAGTACCGTGCTGCGGCATGCCAGCACCGGTCTGCAAAAACAAGCGAAGCCCCATCTGTGGGATGCAGGCAGCACACAAAACCATGCCCCCTCCAGTCCTTGGAAAAACCTCTCTCCACAGAACTGGTCCCTGGTACCCAAAAGATTGGGGACCTCTGGTATAGACACTCTGTTTCCATTTTCTAATATTCTGGGTTGTCTCAGTGCATTTGTGATCATTTGAATAATGTTCTTACACAGCTCCACTTGTGGGAGGTTGGGGTGTTACTTTGGTAATGAAGCATTTGGCTCATATAGATGGTTTGTGATAAACCTGTGTTTCTATTTGCCACCATTTTCTCTGCTGGTGAGGATATCCAGACAGGATAATCTGTTGTTTTCTTCTTTCCTTATGAATATTATTCCTCTGAAGATGTTGATTATTTCATATGTCTTCTCTAGTTGCCCCTTTTTTATTATAACAAATATGTTATCTACATGCCAGTCCATACTTTTGGTTGTATGTTTGGGAGTGATATTTTTCTAGACACTGCATTACAGTCTTGAGAATAGTGATGCCATGGGTGATCCTCTGATTGGTTGGTATATTTGTCCATCAAACAGAAAATAGATAGTAAGGCAGAGGTTGATGAGGTCCATGATTCTGGATATTTTGAACTTAGTGTATTTGATTAGATCAAATGTGTGGTGCACTTAGGTCAAGTGTGTTATGTAACACAACTGCTATGGGTTCCTTTGCTAGTTCTGAGTCTGTAAAGACTGCTATGACATCAAATGAAACCATAATCTCTTTTTTATTATTAAGTCTTCGGTTTTCTGGAGCACTCTGGTGGAAAGTTAATAGAATATTTACTCCCCAATATGAAATGTCCAAGCTTTTTTATAAGTTCTTTCGCTATGTTGCATTTTGGGATCTCTGGTACTAATACAATTGGATGAAGCAGTATGTTGGACTTGTGTATTTTTGGGCATCCATAGAAGCATGGGAGGATGGGTCCATTGCTTTTCATCTGCCGCTGTTCTTCTTTTGTGATTTAACCTTTTTGATCAGGTTGCCAAACTTCTGAATTGGGTTGGTGTTTACT
The DNA here is from genome assembly GCA_034064705.1 of Bothrops alternatus. Classification (NCBI taxonomy): domain Eukaryota; kingdom Metazoa; phylum Chordata; class Lepidosauria; order Squamata; family Viperidae; genus Bothrops; species Bothrops alternatus. The sequence continues at coordinate 54,095,474 of JARGCV010000007.1, read as the reverse complement.
GGGATGTAGGTTTTTTGTCTTCCACTAATTCTTTCGCCTTTTGTATATATTGTGATTTGTCCATAATAGCTGTAGTTAAGCCTGTGTCTGCTAGTAAGATAATCATGGTTTGAACCTTCTATAGGTTTTTGAGAGTGCTGCTCTCTCCTTTGCTTTGAGTGGTTCTGATTCTATGTTCTTGTTGTCTATGGTATGTTTCTTATATTTTCTTGACGAGTCATGTTGTTTTTGTTTTCCTTATTCTCCTTTCTTCTTTATGCTCTACATAATTTCTAAAATGCTAGGTTAAGAAGCACGTCAAGAGAGACCTAAAGACTTTGTGAACATGTTTTAATAACCTGGTTATTTCCAAAACAGCTTGTTTCCTCTGGACAGGAAATGAGGAAAAGGATCTATATTCAAAATAATAATTGAGGCTGTCATTTAAAACTCTAGAAGACATGTGTTCACTGCCTTGGGGCTTCTTACACCTCAAAGATGAAGCACTGCTTCTATGAATGATAGAAACTTCCTAACTACCTAAGTCAGCAATGCCCACAACTATGTTGTTCCTTTTGGTTTTCAGCTGCTCATCCTTCTACTGAAAGCACTTGGTCTGGAAAACATTCCAGTGGTTTTTCTTTCCCTTCCCTTCTTTGAGGCAGAAGCAATTCCATCTGAGTTGCAGAAGAAAACAAAAGTTCTTGTTTATTTGCTAAGTCGTGTCTGACTCTTCACAACCCCATGGACTATAGCAAGCCAGGCTCCACTCTCCTCCACTGTGACCTGGAGTTTGCCCAAACAAAACTTGGATTGAGATAATTAAGCTAAAAAAACCTGAGTATTGGTCAGGACAAAGAGGAGAAATCTTCAAACTAAAATTGAATCAGTAAAAGAAATTATTATTATTGCTATTATTTATGGACAAGAGGAAAATACTATTACGGTAGTAGTTCACCCAAAGCTTAACAAAACAAACATATTCAGTAGTAAGCTATAGTATGAAATTAGAGAGTCTCTCTTTTCTATATCTAAGTGGGTGAAATAAGATATGGAATTTGAGAACCCAACAGCATTGACTTGTGCAAAAGAGTGGGGTATTGAAATCCAACATCAACAGCAGCATAAACAAAAATCAGATCCTGCTCCAAAATTATTCTCCCTTAAATTATCCCTCTTAATTAATTTGTCTATGGAAATTCTCAGTCATCCAGGTCACAATTGTCCCAAAGGTGCTTTTCCAAAAGGCAACTGGACTTTGTTTCTCTTGAAGATGTTTCGCTTCTCATCCAAGAAGTTTCTTCAGTGCAGAAGCTTCTTGGATGGGAAGCGAAACATCTTCAAGAGAAACAAAGTCCAGTTGCCTTTTGAAAAAGCGCCTTTGGGACACTAATTAATTAATTTGTTAAATCACTCTTGTGCTATCAGTTTAAAAATGGAATGGAAAATAAACTTCAGTTGTAGAAGGTAACTACTGCGAAATGAGGTGGTCAATAGGTGTTTTAGCTTTCATTTTATTTAAAATTAAGCCGCTACTAAGGCAGCGATGAAGTTACTATTGTGACTCATTCCCTGTTGTGTAAATTCTTTCCTCGAATCACTCCTGGAAATGAAGACATTTTCATTTCATTTCTAGAGACACTGAATAGAAGAATTGGTTGCTTCTACGTAGGTTTGCCTTTGGCATAATAAATTAAAAGTAAAACAAAGAAAGACGGTGCACTTGCCGTCCATTTTGTCTCATCCAGTCTGTTAAAAACAGACACAATATCACATCTTTGAAATATTGGCCTATTCAGTATGAAAGAAGAACTCTGAACATCTGTTCTAATTTTTGCTATATATGGCATCGTTAAGAAATAACATCATATTTATTGACGAATATCTAGGCATCTTTATTCAAGAAAGTATTTCTCTTATCATTTTTAATTCTGAAATAGTATTCTGGCCTTAACCAAAAAAAGAACCTCTAAGGTGATGGAAGCATATCCAATGAAATAAAGCAGTGGCTGTGTTAGATTGATTCTTTCAGGGTCCTTAACCTTGAGTGACTTAAATTCAAAGTTTTCTGCCAGGATTCAATGGGAAAGCAGATAAAATAGCTACATGAAGCCTCTGACAGTTTAATGGGCATTAACGTTTCACAGATTCTTCTAAGCTACCCCAAAACAGGGAAAGATACACTGAAATTTCATCCCCCCCCCCGTCCTTCCAGTGGCATTTGTAATTACCAGGCCTCCTGTGCTCTATGGCTATTGGCTACTGAAAAAAGTGTACTGCATAAACCAGAGCATTGCCTAGCACAGGGGTAGGCAACCTTGGCTCTTTTATGACTCGTGAACTTCAACTCCCAGAATTCCTGAGCCAGCAGCTGGCTCAGGAATTCTGGGAATTGAAGTCCACGAGTCATAAAAGAGCCAAGGTTGCCTACCCCTGGCCTAAAGTATAAATTTTTCCAGTGCTGCTCCTGTTATTTTTGCCCATTGTGAATATGAGTTTATTTCATTCTTATCAAGGTTAATATAATAATAAGGATAATTAATTAAACCCTGAAATGCTTCCTGAAAAATAAAGACTACTAGAAACTTGATATTTCCTCCTACTCTAATGCCAACTTCTTTTGAATGTCTGGAAGAAGACCTGAATTCTATAGACTGGAAGACTAAAACATTCTGCACAATTTAAATATTCCTAGAAGTATGGTAGCCCTTGATTTACAACAGTTTGTTCAGTGACCATTCAAAGTTACAGTGGCACTGGAAAAAAGGGACTTATGACCATTTTTCACACTTACGACCATTGCAGCATCCCCACGGTCACGTGATCAAAATTCAGACGCTTGCCAACTGACTCACATTTATGATGGTTGCAGTACCCCAGGGTCAGGCCATCACCTTTTTGTGACCTTCTGACAAGCAAAGTCAATGGGGAAGCCAGATTCACTTAACAACTGCACTACTAACTTGACAGCTGCAGTGATTCCCTTAACAACTGTGGCAAGAAAGGTCTTAAAATGGGGCAAAACATGCTTAATGAGTATCTCACTTAGCAAGAAAAAAATTGGGCTCAATTGCGATTGTAGGTCTAGGACTTACCTGTGTATATTCTTTGCAAAGTGTTTCCAAAATTTCATTTTACTGTCCTTTGATGCAGAATGCAGAGCAGACTGCCTTATCTTGACTTGCGGTGAATTCAAATTCAGTACAAAATGAGATCCCTGATGTTACCTTAGTATTAGACTAGCATGGAATTTGGGATTGAATAATAAATACATCAACAAGAGGATGAAGGTGCTTTGCATTTCTTTTTTGAGGAAATGACTCAAAGCATTGAAAAAGGACAGAAGGGAGAAAGAATACATGTTAGACCAGCGGTTCTCAACCTTTTTCAGGCTGCAACCCCGACCTGCGCCGCACATGCACGGCGTGACCCGACCTGCACTGCGCATGCGCGGTGCGACAGCCCACACCGCGCATGCGTGGCACGCGTGTGACGGCCCGCATCGCGCATGCGCGCCGCGACGCCCCACATTGCGCATGTGTAGCACGCGCCAACGGCCCACATCGCGCATGCACGGCACGATGGCCCGCATCGCGCATGCGTAGTGCTACCCCGCGCATGCGCGGTGCTGCCCCCTGTGCCGGCCGAGGGGAAAAGGGGAAAAATGGCAGACTGCGGTGTTTGGCGACCCCCGTGAAATGGTCGTTCGACCCCAAATGGGGTTGCGACCCACAGGTTGAGAACTGCTGTGTTAGACAATAATCTTGGCATCCAAACTATACTCCACTATAATTATTTCCATTGCCACCGGCAGCAGCAATTTTATCCCTTTGCTGGTCAGAAATTCTTAAGTAAACTCCTATATGCACATGCACATATTTCTGAAAATAATTCTGCTAGTATAACATCGATCCCACATTTTCCTTCATTCCAGCAATAAGAAGTGTTAAATATATATCTACAAGTACCTGCTCTAGTATTAACTACAAAATCTCATACATAATTCTGTCTCATAGCATCAAAATTGCCATTCTGGCATTGAGTTATTTGAGCATTGAAGCATTAATGCTGTAGTCCTGCTAGCTACAATTATGCATAGGTAGTAATAAAATCTCACGAGAACAACAGGTGAGTTCAATGAGTCATGTATTATTTTGGGTACCTCTTTAAAACAAAGGGCTGCTCCTTTGTTTTTCTCTTTCATGAAATCCTGATGTGAGTTTCAGTATGGGTTCCATTGTGGGGTTTTTTGGGGGGGGGTCAAATTTTGAAAAATTGGTGGCTGCGGAAGTGCAGGTTCACAGATTATGTCCAAACATATCTTATAGAAATGGGAATGGTCTATTCACATGAGCAATGAAAGATGGGATCTCATAAACCTATATTAATGTATGCTGATTAATGTACATTTAAAGTGACAATAAAGTTTTCTATCCTATCCTATCCTATCCTATCCTATCCTATCCTATCCTATCCTATCCTATCCTATCCTATCCTATCCTATCCTAAGTCTAGTCTAGTCTAGTCAAATGGTTCATTTCCTAGGAGAATATCCCATTTCCACAAAATCAGATGGTTCTTCTAATGATCTGCCTACAATCATTTCTGCCTACAATATAACATCTGTGTGTGCTTCTCCACTATCTTTTCCTAACTCAGAAGGTCTGGGTTTTCTCAGAAATCCATTCCATTCCCAACACCATTCAAGCATATCTGGACATAACAGAATGCTTTAGACAAGTATGGATATCCAGCCTTTTGGCTTGTTGGGCTGCTTTGAGTGAAGTGGAACCGTCTTCAGCCTCATGAATCCCAGCGACCGGTTAGGGCGCATAAGGCTGGCCTCCTACGGGTCCCGTCCATTAGGCAGTGTCATCTGACGGGTCCTAGGACAAGGGCCTTCTCCGTTGCTGCCCCAGCCCTCTGGAACCAACTTCCCTCAGAGGTTCGTACTGCTTCCTCCCTCCTAGTTTTCCAGAAGCTTTTGAAGACCTATTTATGCCGACAGGCTTGGGGGGTATGAACTCTGTTCTGCCCCCAGGCCGAGGAATTGTGCTTCCATCGTTGATTGTGTGTTTGACTGTGTTTGCATGTTGTATGTATGGATTTTTAGACTGGTTGTTATCATTATTATTGAATTTTTTATTTGTAGCTGTGTTGTTGTTGTGAGCCGCCCCGAGTCTCAGGAGAGGGGCGGCATACAAATTTGATAAATAAATAAATAAATAAATAAATAAATAAATAAATAAATAAATAAATAAATAAATAAATAAATAAATTGTCTTGGGCTGCATAAATAATATAATGAATGTATATACATCAAAAAATAATGTTAAAAGTTTATGAACTGGTAGGACCATATAACTAGGTGTCCGTAGCTGCATGTGGCCTGTGGGCCACGGGTTAGACACATCTGCTTTAGAGACGGTAGTGGCTTTTTCTGTGACTTCTCTCCTCTTCCACTAGGAGTACTTCCTTGTTATTTTCTTCAGGCTTTTCTATACTGTCACTATATTGTTTTTGCATTGCATAAAACTAGGACAGGGAACTTTATGATTCATGTGTTTATGTAATCAAACATTCCTTCTTTCTCAGACTTTAGAACACCTGGCTAATTTCAAACAGCTTGTGTTATGCTTCAGTAAAAAGTCTTCTCTGTTGAGATGACTGTTTGAATGCCTTGCAAAGGGACTGCTAGAAAGAGGAAAAATCATCATATCATTAGCAAATTCTCTCTTGTATTACTGTGGACAGAACGTTAAAGGGGTGGGTTTGTAGTTGCAAACATGTGCAAAAACGCAATGAGGGAGGGCTTGGGCTGGACAGCCAGGATCATTGCTGACTGATCAATTTGGGATACCTTGAGTTCAGTCATTTGATTGAGGATAGGTTCCTCAGTTTTTGACACAGATATATTGTGGTATTTCCTACCTAATGCAGGATGTGTAAAACAATAGTATGCATGTCATGTTCCAAAAATGGTACAGCTATCACAAAATTAATCTAATTACATTTTCCCCATATCAATAAGTTTTTTGTACTATTGCAAAATGCTTATCTGAAAAAGTCTTTTCTCACCGTAATTTCTGTAATAATTTAAGTGGGTTTTACAGATTGCACAAGGTAATGTGATATAAATAATGACTAATTGACTGTCTCTTATAAAATTTATGCACCTTGAGGACAGTAAACTACTGTTTACTTTTCTCCATGTTACTCAGTGAGTCCATTCAGAACTAATCTATCCATATGAATACAAGGTTTTCTCTAGAGTTTTCTAGAATTTGGCTTGCAATCACGATAAAAGCTTGGGAGTTGCACACTTCTGTCACATCAGAAAGGAATCAGGTTGGAGGAGATTTATCTAGGCTGTGTCTAGATTCCTGCAGTCATTGTAAATAGAAATTAAACCAAAATTTGTTCTTGTGCATATAAAAGAAATTCATGGATATACTTTATATGCAATATTAATCCATTTAACCAGTTTTGCCTAGTTTGTTTATGGATTGATATCAGTTCCAATAAGGTTTACACACTCAGAAGACCAGCAAAAAACAAGAGATGTTGACAATGACATTTTGTGTATGGTAAACAAATACATAATGAATGACCACCATCTGGACAATGCCTCCTGAAATATTCAGTCCTTTAATTCTCCATAAAGATTAATTTTGTACTATCAGGGTTCAAAGAGAATGTTTCTTTGATAATTATTTTAACATGGAAAAATATCTGCCTCTTTGCCATCAATATCTAAGCTCTTTCTGGATTGTGTATATCCAAATTTCTATTTCATAACAGATAAACTTTAGGAAGAAGCAGTTGAGGAATGTGTGGCAAAGGATTGTCTCTTCCTTTTAACACTGTACAGCTGAAAGTACATTAGACAGTCAGGAATTTAAGATAATAGATGTGTGGGAATGTACATGCCTTAACCCCCTGTCAATTATAAAATGCATTACAAAGGAAACAAGTGCGGACTACTAGATCAGTGTAGGCTAGCTTGCCAAACCAAACAGCATTTTGTAAGGCATTAGGATTCTGTTCTTGACACCAGGGTGGTGAGGGAGATGAAAATCTATTAGAGATGGAGAAAGGGAGGACCGCTGGAGTTGTTTTTCTATCATCTTGATCACAGTAACTATCATTGTCTGGGACCTCCTATGAAAGTGCTCATTAATTTCAAGCTAGGACGGGAAAGACAAAACAAGAAAAACAGGACCTTCAGTTTTTGATGAAAAGGATGTATTGGCAAACAATGTATGTCCTCAACAAGAGGCAATCATCTAGGAGATTCCAGCTGGATCCCTTCCTTCCTTCCTTCCTTCCTTCCTTCCTTCCTTCCTTCCTTCCTTCCTTCCTTCCTTCCTTCCTTCCTTCCTTCCTTCCTTCCTTCCTTCCTTCCTTCCTTCCTTCCTTCCTTCCTTCCTTCCTTCCTTCCCACAGATAGGGAATTTAACTCCTACTGGTCCAAGCTAACATGATCTAAGGTGAGAGTTGCTGTGACTTGCACTTCATGTACTACACCAGGAAAAGCCTTTGGGGGCACTCAAATGTCCCCCTTCCCAAACATGCCAAAAACATTGAACTGGATTTTACCTATTAAAACTCCTAAATCTCTTTCCAAAAATTGACCCTGGCCCTGTCCATTGTAGAGTTCAGCTGTTGGCATGCTGCACCAAGCCTGAGGAAGCTAGTAAACCAATGTGAATTGTACATTCTTAATTGAAAAGCCACCACCTTTGATTTAAATACTTAGCTTTCCTTCTTCCTCATAACTTCAACTTAGAATTTATTTTATTTTATTATTTATTTTATTTTTTTAAATTTATTGGCTGCCCATCTTACCATAGGGTAATTCTGGGTGACTTACAGTTTTATATGTATAGTTAAAACATAAAAAGTTAAAATCAAATATTAAAACCAAGGACACATGGGGAAGGCAGGGGCGGGGTGGAGGGGAGGCGGGATTTGTTATTACTCAGTCAACCACCTCCATTGCACTGTGCCCCCACTGGGGTCCCAAGCCGACTGACACAACCACATCTTTCGGCCCTTGCGAAAAGATAGGAGAGTTGGGGCCAAGCTCATATTGGATTAATTGATTTTAAAAGATGATTGAATAAACCTATATATAGAACTATTTATGAATGATCTAGGTCAGGGATGTCAAACTGTCTGCCTGCAGACCAGATGTGTCATGCGGAAGCCGTGCCCACCTCAGCTCCGGCAAGGGGGAAAAAGTCACGATATGTAGTGACATGTCACGTGACACGGTGAGTTTGACACCCCCGATCTAGATTATGAAAGTTTAGTATCTATCTATCTATCTATCTATCTATCTATCTATCTATCTATCTATCTATCTATCTATCTATCTATCTATCTATCTATCTATCTATCTATCTATATCTACCTATCTACCTACCTACCTACCTACCTACCTACCTACCTTTCATACAGCTCTGGGTGGTTCCCAATCAATGGTTTTGCAATATCAGATAAGTACGTTGGGACCTTTGTTCATGGCAGCTAGTAAACACTCAGCAAGACAGAAGAATTGTGACTCATTGCAAATATATTTTCATTTTCCTGTTAAACAAGTAGTAGTCTCTGAATTCTGGTAGGTTTTTTTTCCAGCCAAGAATAACTTTGCAGTTATTATTTAAAAGAATCAAATTGTACAATCCAAACCTTTTCCTTTCTCTTTTCTATAATATTTTGCACAGAAGAAAAGGCAGGGGTTAATGAAATTTGGATTGTAAACTCCTTGGTCTCTCTGCTTTGTGAATGTTTTATTCTGATGTGTCCTAGACACGGATGGTGCTGATATAAATAACTGTATCTCCATATCAAAATGAAATTTTATTTCAGGGAGAGTAGAAGTAGCAGAGATTTGTTGAAATGTCAGACATCTATTCAGAAAGGCCTTCGCCTATATTTGTATTAAAATACACAGCATTCAAAATGTTATCCTTGTTTTATTTGTATGAGGATATAGCAGTTGAGAACATAGGGTTTTTTTTTTTTAAAAAAGGAAAAATTATTTTGGGGGAAGAGCTAAAGCCATGGAGGATTGGCTTGCAGGCTTTCAGAAAAATCTTAACAATTTTGAAATTAGAGGTTCTTATCAAAAGAACTCTTTAATAACAAGGGGCATCACATTTCATTTCCAGTGGAGCTACAAACAAACAAATGAAATTGGGTACAATTTCATCCATGTTAAACAACTACAAAAACAGTTGGGGCATTTAATTCAGATTGATACTATTACATTTGGAAGAGAAGATTGAACTATGCATATCCTGGGAAAGAGAAAAAAAATATTTTTCCCAGTTGAATGGCCCCAAGCTGTCATTTGTCCTATGCATATAGCAACACCATGTTGAGTACAAAATGAACCAGAGAGCTACCTTAACCGTAGGGAAATTAGTGATAGGTTTACTATGCACAGTACACAAAATAAAGAAATTCAAAAACACATAATCAGAATACCCGCTCTGTTGGCTTGAAGTTTAAAGGGATTAACTAAATTCATGGGGAATAGGCCTCTCAAGAGCTAATAATTCAGGATTCTTATATTTAACATTAGCTATTAAACCCAAGTAGACATTTTTATGAGATTATGCAGCTGTTTTCAGGAGTGCTGCCAAAACCCTCCCCATCTCATGCTGCATGCTATGTTCACATGACTAGTATTTCATGGTGCCAGTATATAATGTGCCAGCATTTTACCATCTGTTCATGTGCATATATAGATGCTGGATTCAGTACGATGGCCAACAGCAAAATGTGCTTTTCGGAAGCAGCCAGAATAATAGCAAAGGCTATATAGTGGTTGCCTGCAGAAGCAAGTGCCAATTTACAGAAAGGGAAACCAAACAGCCGCATCAGGAAGAGGTAGGGTTTTATTTTTAGGCAGATGATTAGGTTGTCTAGAAAAAACTAAAAAAATGATTTAGTTGCATTTTTAGTGACTAATAACAGGAAAGATACGGATGAATTTTTCTGACGCTGGAGACAATAATATTTGAGTCAGACTTTGAATTTAAGAACTGTTTTGAATTCACTTCTTTAGTTTAGATAATGCCCAGCAGATAATTAGGCATCCATGACATAAGACCAAATTTTCCACTATACAAGAGAAACAGAATTCCAATGTGTCTATGACAACCCCAAAAGTACAATGAATATACAGAAAGCTGTCTAAATATACTGCAAGAACCGTTCGCTTTCAAAGTCAGGCAAACTATCCAGTAACAGAAACCCACAATAAGTTCCATCCTGACAAGTATTTGTAGAAATCCTGTTTAACAAATTCATTCATATATAACTTTTCTGCCCTGTCTAAATAATACCATACTTACCAAGATGAATAAGTAGATGCTCCAATCACAGTTGATTTGCTGAAAACAACTATGTAAATTTCCTTCTAGAATTCCAGAAATTTACTACAATATTGAAAATCATCCTAGAATTATGAAATCATCTTTTGAGCAGATTTTATAACATAACATGCTGGGCAGCCCACATTCATAGTGTCAGTAATAATTGAAGTCCAATTGAACTATGGTGCTGGAGAAGACTCCTGCGAGTCCCCTGGGCTGCAAGGTGATCAAACCGGTCAATCCTAGAGGAGATCAACCCTGACTGCTCTTTAGAAGGCCAGATCCTGAAGTACTTTGGCCACCTAATGAGAAGGAAGGATTCACTGGAGAAGAGCCTAATGCTGGGAAAGATGGAGGGCAATAGAAGAAGGGGACGACAGAAAAGGAGGTGGCTGGATGGAGTCACTGAAGCAGTAGGCGTGAGCTTGAATGGACTCCAGAAGATGATAGAGAACAGGAAGGCCTGGAGTCCATTTAAGGAATGTTGTCCATGGGGTCACGATGGGTTGGACACAACTTTGCATCTAACAACAACAATTTTTGATGTAAACGAAACTGTCTCTTTTTTTCTTCTGTTCATTTGTGTCCAATTCTTGGAGACTGCCTGGACAAGTCCCTGCAGTTTTCTTGGAAAGGTTTTTCAGAAGTGCTTTGCCATTGCCTGCTTCCTAGGGTTGAAAGGGAGTGATGTCATACTTATCCAGCCAGCTTTCACGTCTAAGGCAGGACTAAAGTTCATGAGCTCCCAATTTCTAAAGTGGTGTCTCAATTGTTTTGAGTGTAACATTGGCTCTCAAACTAAGCTTACTGTCTATCAATATGATTCGCTTGTTATAGCATTTACAAGCAGAGCTCTCTGCTCTTGTGAGCTTGCAAATTATAATATAGTGTTTTCACCTGGTTTGCAAACTGCAGTGAATCAATTATTCATCACAATTATCTAACCATGGTTTATTGACTATACAACAACTGGTATATGGTTAGGTTCATACAACTTGCTTAGCCAAAACCAAGAAGATCAGCTCAGATGGGTTTGACCAGCCTGCTGAATTTTTAATGAGGGTTTGCAAATCACAGTTGTTGCACTTCTCTAAAGTAAAATCACAGAAATTGAGAGGTGAGTTAATGAGTGATATATATTTATATGTAGCTGCTTCTATTTTTGTTAGGGCAAAAGTTTGGAAAATTGCATGCTATTTTGTTCTTAAAAATCTTAAAAATGATAATGGCAGCAAGACTTCTATATCAGATGAAAATTACAATGGAAGAATAAAGCTGTTATTCTATCTTCTGTCTGTCTTTGATGGAGCTAGCTGGGATGGTGAAACTGATGGCTCTGAAAGACATTGGCTAAATTCAATATAGTTGGAAATCCCTTTTGGATTTTTTTGCGTGAATCAAAAAAACCAAAACAAAATCACGACATATGGATTTGAATATAAGTAATATTTATAGATTATAAAAAATGGAGGTTACATTGTAATTGTAGAGCAAGAGCTGAACTCAAGTTTTACTTATATCTGTTTTAAAAGAAGTCAGAAATCAGAAGTCATTCTTATGTTTGTATTTTTGTTTTAATATTTTATTATATATCTGCCAGTTCTGTCCATTTTCTGTCTTCTTTTCTATTCCCTCTCTTGACTACTGATTTTCTGTGAGTTTTTTTATTTAAAACCTTAATAATTGTATATAAAAAAATCAAAGCTGTGTGTACCATTACACAAAGAATTATTATTATTATTATTTTAAAAAAGCAAAGTTAAATTAAATGACCAGCCCAGTGTTTCTCCACCTTTGTCATCTGAAGATGTCTTAAGACATCTTAGGATGCCTCTTTGGCACCTTTTTTTTTAAAAAAAAAACTTTAAAATGGGGGGAGGCTAAGAAGTATGACCTAGAAAGTTCCAGAAGTCCTTGGGAGTTCTGAGGTATGGCCTTGGGGACCATCGCAGATAATCCAGGAGTTGCCCACATATATTAAATAAATATCTATAAAAGAATAGAACCAAAACACAGAGCCCAGTTGTAAGCAAGTACTGTTTATTCAATACACAAAGGTTTATTCAATATATCAGAGTCACTGATGTGCTTAATAACCACATCATCTCCAGTAGCTTTCTATATACTGAGCAGAGTAGATGAAGGATAGGAACCTGGAAGGATATATCTGAAGTCTTGCAGGGAGATATTCTGCTCCAGTTCCAATCTGCAGAGATGATAAAATGTTTAAAGTTTCTTGGAGACATCTGACTATAGCTTCGACTAGGGTGAATCAATTCTGCCAGCCCTTTGAAGGACATTTGGTTTTACTTTCATAACATCCTGTGGAAGGAAACTAAAAGGGCTTTCCTTTGAATATTATTTCTTCTTTTCCAGGTCAGCCCTTCCTGTTATGTGGAACCTGAATCCATGGGGCATTCTACAGCCATTGTCAGTCTTCCCCACTTACAGCAACATCTGTCTTTGAATATGTACGTACATATAATCCTCATTAATTTCTTAAGGATAACATTTTTGTGGGGCCAGAAGATGCTATTGCCTAGCAAATGCAGCACATGGTCTGGAATGAAGGTTGGGCCAAAATGCCCTAGAATGACAATAATCAGAAGAAATTTTAAAAAAATAAACCCGTGAACTCCCTTCCCATAAGTATGCTCTGCTAGTATTTTGTTAAAACTTAGATAAACATCATTCTAGAATTACTCTACCTTTATGTGTTAAATTAGCTTCCAAGCACCTGACATGAAAAATAAAGCTCACAGAAGAGACAGAACTTTTTAATTTAAAGGAAGAATCATTAGGAATAGCATGTGAATATTACACCTTTTAAGCTACAGGATCCACAAAATTCTGTTTGTTGGTGCAGCTAATTACTGCAATGTCATGTGTCAAAGAAATACTTGGATTTGGATGACAGATCTAAAACCCAAAAGAGCTGATGCTGAAATTTAATGTGTAATTTCCTGATGCTAATAAACAGTGCAATTATTCTGCGTTCAAAGGAAGATGATCTTTTTTGTCTGCAAGTGTATGGGTGTTTAACTCCTTTTGTTCCAGTCTGTGTTTTCTTTTTCCAACCTAGGATCCTAGCCCAAAGCTTAATCTTAAATTGAATACATCATGCTGATTACACCAACACACTTAGAAATGACCTACATATTGCTAAGAGATCCATTCGGCATTCTTAAAAAGTTGTCTGTTCTTAAATCTGATACAATATTCACCAGAGCACTCCAGATGGTGTAACAGAAGTGTTACATAAAGAAGCTTCAGATGCACTGCTCTGGTTTAGCACAAGGCACAACAGCTCCTTGTGTGGCCTGAAAGCAGAGTGTTGTGTCATAGCCTCATTATGTTGCATAAATGAAACTATTTTTTTTATAACCAGTGCCTGCTGCTTTACTTTCATTCTTTATGTTTCAATAGGTCCGTCGCTTTGCACTCCTATACAGCTCACAGTCCGGAGGAACTCAGCCTGCAGAAAGGAGAAGGCGTTCGTGTTTTAGGGAAATACCGTGAAGGTTGGCTAAAAGGAATGTCGCTGATCACAGGAAAAGTCGGAATCTTCCCCAGCAATTATGTTGCTCCATTTTTCAGGTTTGACCTATGTTATTTATAGATTGAGAGATGCAGTTGAAAGGAGCAGAAATATCTGGAGAGGGATTCTTCCATAGCAGGAAAAAAAAAAAGCCACTATGGGGCTTGAATTAGCTTAAGATGAACAAATAAGATTGGATGATAGCGCTGCCTACAAAAATTTAGCTCCTGGTGACGTGTAACCTTAATGCATCTGCCTAGAACTATTTTGGCCAAAAAGAAACAAAAAATCAGCTTTGACTTCTAAGTCCCCCCCCACTTTTTTTTCCCTGGCTCTGGAAAATAGTTATATATTGTAACTCCTAATCATAATATGTGTTTTGCCTTTCCTGTAACATAAATGTTGAACTATAGTACCTAAAAATGTACTTGTATATGATGGCCAGATGCATACATTTCTATAAAGAATTTGTATAAAACAGTCACAGGCCAGTTGTTTGTATGATACTGAAATACCACCCTAGAGCTTGGTCTTTTTTGCTATCCTGGATTCTCTTTTATTTTATTTTTTAATGAATAGCTTATCATTGGTACTATACATATAATTACTTGTTCAAAGGGATAATTACATCAAAGCTATGCATTTACTAATTGAAACGATATATTTGCTACAAAATGTAGTAGATCAACACAAGGCCACACAGAAGGACTAATTTATTTTTGTTTGTGTGCATGCAAATAAACAAGCATTGAGGTCTCAGGATACCAGAGTGAGGAGCTGATCCAGGAGCAGGCATCCACAGCCAGTGAACTTTTTTGCAGCATTTGCTATGCAGTGTTTTTTTGTGCGTGATTAAATAAATATTAGGAAAACTTTTTAATAAAAGCTTTTAACAAATTTCTTGCGCCACAAGTAGATTATAGTGCATTTTCTTAAATGCATGAACTACTGGAGTAGATTATAGTGCATTTTCTTAAATGCATGAACTGCTGTCATGGTTGAACAATGCTCAGGACAGAACTCAGGGCAATCCTAGGGATAAAAGTGGAATTACAATTATTTCAGTCCAAAAGTTGAAATAGTAAATTACTATTCCCTTTTATAAGATTGCAAGTTTTCATAATACCTGTAGAAACTCCCACAAAGGCATGGTTAACCTGGCCATTACTTACATTTTTGAAACACATATTTTTAAAATGAAACATATTTATTGTTTAAGCCATTCAGGGACATCTAAGCTAAATAACCAGAACACTCAGTAAGAACTATTATATTTATGGAAATGAACACACCACTTTTCCCCATGAAAACTAGACCATGACTATCTTCTCTAACTATCATCTCTAACTAACTACCCTATGATTTTTTCCAAAATCCTGTCCCCTAGAATCTCCAGTAGAAAGCAGTGAGGGTAAGGAATATCAAAAAGGTGATAAAAATGGAAAATAAATAAAAGAAACATGAGGGGAGAGAGGAGAAGCAACTTGTTTATGTCCCAAGTCTTGTTTACAATATCCAAAATATTAAGAGTTAGTTACAAAAACTGGTCTATCAAGTCCAGTTAGTTATTTTGCTTACATAAGAGCCTTCATGTTCAGAGATAACTTATTTCTGTATTCTGTATTGTAAGCTACTGTGAATGCTGAAATAAGCAAAAAGTCAAGGTATAAATTCAACAATAAATAAATAAAATATATCAGATCAAGATGGATGAACCTTATGGGAATTATGTTGCTTTCATGTTATAGCCTTCTGAGAGGTATAGTATCTGGCTGTAAAAAATGGTTTCTCAATTAAATTGAGTTTGAGTCCCATCTAATATATGCATCTAAACTTTTTATTTCCTTCCTTACTCAGTTATTTACTTACAGTATTTTATACCCTATATTGCTTGCTCTCTAAGGACTCTCAGTTGCTTACAAAATTAAACATAAAATCACTAAATAATTAAGTTCAAACATAACTACATAAGCATGTTAATGTCCATATGATGCAGTCATGCTTAGTTTCGGAAATCATAAATACTTAACAATAATTAAAAGCTTTGCAGGAAAGCTTGCCTTTCTGAGTTTCATCAGGGAAAGAGCTATTAAGATCTCTGGGAGCAAGTTATTCCACGAGGGTGGAGCATAAACTAAAGCACACCAATTTTGTCTTACCCCCTCTAGTTTTACGGGGAGTGGGAATCAATAACTCAACTCAACAACAAAAGCACCAGATCCGTTCTCTCTGAATTAGCTGAAAGAAAAATCAAAGCAAACTTAATGAACACAGAGGCTCTTATCTTTTAGGCTACTTTGAGTTAACAGAGCCTAGTGGTGAGGCTAAGTAGGAATAATAAAACATCTACAAAACTGCATGTTCCCCACCCTTTAGTCAAACTATTGAGACAATAAAATATATTTTCTACACAGTTTTATTTCACCAGAGAAAACTATTCTTACAACAGTTTTATAATTTAGAGATTTCTCTCATCTTTGGCAGTTCTGAAAAATTAACTCTTGAATTGTTGTAGTTTCTTGTTGCATATATTTAAGTTAGATATGGATGGATAGGTGACAATATGCCTGAGATTCTGTATAAAGCTAAAGCTTTCTTTGTTGGCCTAGACTGAAGAAATTAATATGTACCACTGAATTACTAATGGACCCAGGACAACATGTTGTTTATTAAGTACTTATGATTGTAAAACTAGTAAATTAATAAAATATTTATATATATAAAAAATAGAGCTAAAGCTGAAGCTGCAGCTGAAGACCTGTGGAGATAAATTCTCTAATGCCCTAAATATATTCTGTTTTCATATAAAATCAGCTCAAAATAGACTCTCTTTCTCCTGGAAATAGAAATAGTTAATCTCAGAATGCTTAGCAGGCCTGACTATTCAGTAAAAAGTGAGTTACTGAAGCAAACAAGAATCACTTGGTTGAAATCAGTGGCCATAAAAATTTTGTTCTTTACCCTATGTTATACCCCTACCTATTTCATTCCCTCCCCATCCCTATAAAATCCAATAAAATATATATTAAAAAAATTGAATCAATAAAAATAAAATAATTCAAGGTGGTAAAGAAATATGTCGAAGAAACCCAAAGGTGCTTTTTCAGAAGGCAACTGGACCTCCAAATGGCCCCAACGACTCTCTAAAAGAATGCAAATGAGCAGCTGTCTGCAAGAAATATAAATCCTTCCCCACCATCCAGTCAGAGCTGAAGAAGCTTCTTGGATGAGAAGGGAAACATCTTCAAAGAAAAACAAGAAAGTCCAGTTACCTCCTAAAAAAGCATCTTTGGGACAACCATGACCTGGATGACTGAGAATCTTCACAGACATGTAGAAGAAACCTTGATGCAGGAACATCAAAGGTTGGAAGGTTTATTTTAATGAAGATAATAATTGCAAAACAGTGTTGGAAGGAAAATCCTTGCATTCTCCAGTTATACCACTCCTGAATTTTCAGTTTACTCATTTGATGAGTTGCTTCCCAGTCTCAGCCTGTTCTTGAAAAGTGTCCTCTTAATCATCATTAACTGAAAAGTAAGATAATCTGCCAGTAATCACCATTAACTGAAAAGTAAAATATAATGTACTCAGCTATTTAGGGATGAGTAAAACTGAGCTCATCTTCCCATAAATGCTTCAGCAAAGTTTTTGATGTTTTCTTTTAGATTTAGTGGGAAAAGCAAAATAGCTGAGCAAAATGTATGAGTCCAGATCTGAATTTGGGAATATTTTTCTTCTGTCATTCTTTTAGAAATCAAAGCAATAATTTGCAAAGGAATATAAGTGGTCTTTCCAGCAATTTTGGTAAACTGTGTGTTCAGTTTATGGATAAAAGTCAATTCTGAGAAGGGCCAAGGCAATTTATTCTCACAATTTAGAGGTTCTTGATCTTAATCTCAAACATGTCTGGATTTCAGCTCAGACATCCAAAGTTGATTATTTTATGTTTTATCCAAAACAACTTCCAGACTTTCTCTTCCCTTCTTCTTTTGTAAACTTTCTTTAATGATAAGAGATCATTTGTCTATTTCCCCGCCAAGATGAAATTTATAAACATATATGCAAATGAACCAGTTGTAAAATAAAATAAAGTTAGAAATAGGTACAGGTTGAGAGCACCTTCTTAAATGAAAACAAAATCTGACCTTAAATAAAATGGATCCAGAAGTGATCCAGGAAACTATAGACCAGTCAGTTTAACCTCAGTTCTAGGCAAACTGATGGAAACCATTATTAAAGATAAAATTACAGGGCACATAGAAAAACAGGCATTGCTGAAAGAAAATCAACATGGTTTCTGCAAAGGCAAATCATGTCTTACTAACTTGTTACAATTCTTTGAGGGTGTAAATAAATACATAGATAAAGGGGCCCCAGTTGATATTGTATATCTTGACTTTCAAAAGGCTTTTGACAAAGTCCCTCACCAAAGGCTCCTAAAAAAGCTCTTCAGCCACGGAATTAGAGGACAGGTCTTGTCCTGGATTGGTAACTGGCTAAATTGTAGGAAGCAAAGGGTGGCAATAAATGGACAATTCTCTGGATGGAAAGAAGTGAGAAGTGGTGTACCCCAAGGTTCAGTTTTGGGGCCTTTACTTTTTAATTTATTCATCAATGATCTGGATGTAGAAGTAAATAGTGAGGTAGCAAAGTTTGCTGATGACACTAAATTGTTCCGGGTAGTGAAAAGTGAAACTGATTGTTGGGAGCTCCAGAAGGATCTCTCGAAATTGTGTGAGTGGGCAACAAAGTGGCAAATGCATTTTAACCTAAACAAGTGCAAAGTTATGCACATCGGGGCAAAGAACCCCAATTATACTTACCAACTGATGGGGACCAAACTTTCTGAGACAACCCAAGAAAGGGATCTTGGGGTTTTGGTGGACAGCTCGATGAAGATGTCAACCCAATGCGCAGCAGCAGTAAAAAAAGCAAATTCCATGCTTGGCATGATTAGGAAGGGAATCGAAAATAAGTCAGCAAGTGTTGTATTGCCTCTGTACAAATCGATGGTGAGACCACACTTGGAGTACTGTGTACAGTTCTGGTCAGCGCACCTCAAGAAGGATATAATGGAACTGGAAAAGGTGCAAAAAAGGGCACCAAGAATGATCAAGGAAGTGGAGCACCTCCCTTATGAAACCAGATTACAACGCCTTGGTCTCTTCAGCCTTGAAAGATGGCGTTTAAGGGGTGACTTGATCGAAGTGTATAAAATCATGCATGGGATAGAAAAGGTGGATAGAGAAAAATTCTTTTCTCTATCACACAATACTAGGACAAGGGGGCACTCCCTAAAGCTCATAGATAAGAAAGTGAGGACAAATAAAGAGAAATATTTCTTCACCCAGAGGGTCGTTGGTTTATGGAATTCACTTCCAGAAGAGGTCGTGACAGCTATCAGCCTTGATAGCTTCAAGGCAGGGTTAGACAGATTCATGGATGCCAAGTGTATCGGTGGTTATTAAAACGGATGTCCATGTGCCGCCTCAATGTTGGTTGAGGCAGGCAGGATTCCCTTGAGTACCATTTGTTAGGGGTCAAGGGAAAGGGAGGGTTTTGCCTTCTCTTTCTGCTCAAGATCCCCATGTACAATTGGTGGGCCACTGTGTGACACAGAATGCTGGACTCGATGGGCTTTGGCCTGATTCAGCATGGCTCTTCTTATGTTCTTATGTTCTTAAAATGTGGCTTTCTTTAGTGCCTAGTCCCCTTGATCAGAATGGATAATAGTAGAAGAGAAAGGATATACTTGTTCATGGTGCATCTCAACCATATTAGCTAGACAACAAATGAGTTTGAGTGGATCTCTCAAGCCTCTATATTAATTCTGAGAGAACAATATGTCATTCTTCAAAATGGTGTTTCTTGAGATTATTATGTTATGTTTGGATAACTGAATATTGTAATCCCTGAGCATATGAACTGCAGGTAAACAGTGAAAAAAATTACAGGTTTTAGTCTGTGGTTTGAGATGTGGAATGCTCAAACAGCTACCTAACTAACCATGTTATTATTTTACACATTTCTTCCCTTGTGTTTTATCATGTTAAATTGCTCAATTTAAACTAGAAACACCAAGGCCACTTTGGGCCTAGAATTATGCTTGCTGATATACGCTAAATTCCTTCCCAATGAGGAAAGCCAGATATTCTTCATTTTTCAGGCACATTTTATTATGACATGGCTTCCAATCACACCTTGGGGCCAGTAAAGTGAACAATCCAACACAAATCCCAGGAAATTGGAAACGGTTTTATAAAGTACTTTACTTATGAACACTAATATTGTGCATCATCCTTTTGAAACAAGTTCATAATAAACTGACAACTTCAATATTGTGATGAATCATTGTCCCGTGATTAAACCATAATTTTTTTCAAAGCAAAAACTAGTCATGGGAATGTTATCAGAATGGACTACAAGGTGATGTTTTTTTCTTTTCTCCCTGAGAAGAAGCACAAATGCTGCTGGTTTAAGTTCACAGCAAATCAGGACCACTTAGGTTATTAAAGCAACTCTGCTCATGCAGAAATTGCTGGCAGTCTCAACAATTTAACAAATTTAAGAGCTCTGCAACCTTGTTAGCCTCATCAGGGTTTGAAAAACATGAGCAAAGAAACAATCAGATTGGACTGCAACAATTTTGGAAGGAAAAAGGGGTGGACCCACAGTTGGAAAATAGAATTACAAGTAAGAAACAGAATAATTGGTGGATTTTTGTCTTTCAAGATCATTGCTTCCTCGGTGCTTCATCAATAAGCTTTTTTAAGTATAAGCAGTAGATACAACTGTTTTTTGCCAATTGGGCATCAGAGGTACAGTAGTGTCGGTTGTTGGGGGGGGTTCACCTTACAATTTTAACAATAAAGAATGCTCCTTTCAGGAAACAAGCCTAAATTGTTCATTCCTAATGCTTTTTTTTCTTGAAACCAAAGCTTAATTAATGTAGCTTGAAAGCTACTTTGTCAAAGCTCCCATTGGGGTTACATTAAAGAATCAAGTACCAAATGGCATTAAGCTAGTCATACCTTTTATAATATACAAGTGAAGATTGACTGAAGATTGCTTATAGGAGACCCATTTCTATATTCAAGGCATGTGTTTGCCCCTTCCAAAGCTGTGTTCAAGCATAATTAAACTGCCTCAGGCCTTGGGTAAAGGTTCTGATATAAGCAGATAGTATCTCCTGTAACTGTTTAAAATTAGCTAGCTGAGCAGCTCTTCAATTCTACCCACTGCCTTGAATATAAATAGTTCTTCCTCCAGTGGGATCTTCTTTTCAGTTATTAGTATATGTTCTGCTTGTGGGCCTCTAGAAACATTTATTGTTCTTACTACTACTAAAAAAAAAAAGTTGGTCTGTTTGGGTGAGTGATGGTCCATTCCCACAACCAGGCAAGATTCTGACTAATATCCTGTTTGTGCCTCTTTGTCTTTTATTTCTGGCATGTTTGAAGCATCCCTGTCCTTATAGGTTTTGCCTTAGGGACAATGTCCTCATGAAAATTGTGAGTTATACTGAAGAACAGTTCTAGACATGGTGATTTCACAAGCTCATTCTTCCTGACCATTTATTAACCCCTCCAAAGCTTACCACTCCCCATCACCAAATTGGTCCTTCTTTCTTATAGGTAACTGCTGCAGCTGAAGGGTCTGTCTCATGAAATTTGGAAAGCTATTTTTGTCTACTGAAAAAAATCTATCAGCTTTTCTTGTTATATTATTTTCTGGGAGACTGAATAATTTTTGCATCTGTTCCCATACATATTTCTCCATATAAACTAGAAAACATGAAATTAACTCTATATATGTTTGCACATACTTCTTATCTTTGCAACGCTTTCCCGCCACTGATTTTTATTTCCAAGTAATTTACTTGAATAATGGACAATTTTGGTAATTCTGAATCATTACATAAATTGTCTATCCACAGTCATTATCCATCTCCCGTCCCACATTTAAATACCTGCAGCCTTATAAAGCAGAACCACAGATACCACTCCCATTACCCATTTCTACCCAGTCCAGTGGACAACTTTCCTTTAATTTTATAAGCGCATAGTGGGAAAAATAAATTGTACAAGTAATTGCAGATTTTCAGTGAGGAGCATTGCAGCTGGCTTATAGGCTAAACAGAGGAAGAAACATTTGTATGAGGCAGAGCAATAGTAGACTAAAGCCAAAAGCTAAAAATAAAAACACCTTAAAATATGATGAATTCAAATTAGCAGACTCGTCAGTCACAGAAGCATGCAAGCATTCCCATACAATGAATGTGTTTACCCTGCCAAAGGATTTATGCTGCTAATATTTACCAAAGTAGTAACTGCCTGTGGGGATAGGCCTGAATGGAACTTTATATTTCTGGATTTGATTTGTGCAAAATGTTTTGAATTTGAAAAGCTGAAGCAGGCTGCTTTGATCTCTTAAGAAGTGATCTAATCTTATGTTGATGAAGATTCTCAGTCATCCAGAGTGGTCTGGAAGTTGAGTCATAGCTACTGAACTTCTTGTTGGTTCAAAATATTTTGCTGCTTATCCAAGTAACTTCTTCAGATTGAGCAAGTTGGTTAGAGGACCCCATAGATGTCCTCCTAATCTGGATGGGCTTGTTAGGTGAGTAGGCAGAAAAATGTTGGTATATAAATGTTCCAACTCCTAACTCCTTTACCTTAGGTGGGTCAG
The DNA here is from genome assembly GCA_034064705.1 of Bothrops alternatus. Taxonomy (NCBI): domain Eukaryota; kingdom Metazoa; phylum Chordata; class Lepidosauria; order Squamata; family Viperidae; genus Bothrops; species Bothrops alternatus. The sequence goes on along the minus strand of JARGCV010000007.1, from coordinate 54,072,878 downwards.
TAAGCCTATCCAGATTAGGTGAGAAATAAAACCTCTTTGAAGGACATATAGTTGCCATGATTCAACTTCCAGATGATCCAATCTTATCTTACTAAATACCTCAGAAAATAACCAAAACATTACTAGTAAGGTCAGAACAAAATGGCTCACTTTCTGTGAGAGTCAGATGTTTCACATACCATAGTACTTCAAATATTCATAGTTGAGTAGAAGTAATTATAATAGGCATGAGCTATATATCATTAGAAGATGAGTCATCATGTTTTAGTTTGCTTTGTAAAAATGCAGAACCTGCAACATTAACATTACAATTCTCAATGTCTGCAAGAGTAATGGGTGGGAAAAAATATTTAAAAAAAATTAAATGCAAGATTAAAATAATCTGCAAGGACATTTTGTTTCAGAATGTACAAATGTTTGCTGAAATGGACTATCTGCATTTTGTTTTTACTTTTCTAATGAAAAAATAAATAAAATTCCTTAATCTGAACTGTATCATATGTTTCCTATGTAATGACCTGAAAGATATCTGCTTCTAATGAACCACCACTCTCCCTCTTCTTTTGCTCTCCCAAATAAACAGAAAATCCTCCAGCTTCTCGGATTCAAAGATGCCCTCCCTTTATGCAACTTGGACATTATCCACTTCCTCACTTTCATCCCAGGGAAGCATCTCAGGGCACCGTCCAGGGCAAAGCAGACCTTTAAAATCTCTGACTTCACCTGTGAGGAATCTCTCTTTGACCAGCGCTTCAGTGCACACACCATCACTGAGAAGAGGACGGAGTAGCAATAAGAAGAGTAAGTCCTAGCATGAGAAACAAACAAGTGGGCCTGTTCCCCAAAGGCAGAGATATGACTAGAAATCTTTAATTATACACTAAAACTCGGGATGGATGTAGTAAACATAATAAGTTGGATCAGACCTCAGCCCTACCAAAGGCAAGGATGTATTTATACAGTGCCTGGAAGATCTAAAAAGTGTAGGAGGATCAAATGTTTAGACACTCTGTGGCAGATAAATTTTTATGAGGGGAGAAATCAAATTAAAAGTCTACCTCTCCCTGCTATGCTCAGGGTCTTTGTTTAGAGACTGAAAGGATAAAATAAGAAGTTTTGGCAGCAACTTTAAAAATCTGATATTATATAGTTCTCGGAAACTGAATGAGATCAGTATTCAATCTGAAACAATCTTTATGTAGAATTACTATAGAATTATATTGGCAGAAAACATTCTGCTAGACACAAAAATGAGCTTAGTGGAAAATAGTTACCATTATTAGGCATTGTAATTGAACATGGTAGTTTATAGACCATTATACACATTTGTTTTAGAGCAAACGAAATGCTTAGCAGAATCCATTCGGTTCAGTCTTCATTCATTCCAAATTAAATGCACAAAGGGTGTGAATGAGACTCTTATTAAAAACTTCTCTCTATATACTTGTTTCTATTTGGGAATTCAGGGGCCTTTGTTGGCATCTGAGCAATAAATACTCTCTTCTGCTTTCTTTATTCCTAATACTTTGGGCATTTGTCATTCATTTGGGCATTCTAAAGTTGGGAAAGTCACAAGGAAACATCAAGGTTGGAACCTATGAGTAGGTCACAATTTTTCTACATTCTGCCACAGAGCAGCATAGTACAGGTGACACTTAATTGTTCCCAATAGCTGTTTTATTTAATCAATCCAGTGCAAAGCAAGGCAAATGACAATGCAAAAAAAAAAAAGGCTAGTGACAAAAACTATGAGTGATGATACCAATGTGGTTTCTGCAAATAAAAGAAATGAAGTGAGCAACGAAGTGAAGCAAATTCCATGGTCCCATTTACAAAGTACATAGTTAGAAAAACATGTCTGTGCTTCAATCATAAAAAAAAAGTTCTTAGTGAGAAAAGAAAGAAAAATACAACTTTAATTGGGTGAATATATGCAAGCTCCAAAGCACATGCTGAGTATTTATTTCAATTCAAACCTTAAACAAAATTTCTGCCAAAATTCGAGTTTGAGTAGGTATTTAAAAAGAAGAGAGTAATATACAGGCATGTCTTCCTCTCTGTGAGACTGTTGTTCATCTTAGTCCAGTGCTGTCCCCTCTGACTTGTTAGGGGTCCCAGTAAATATTTTTCATGTAAAATCTAAACCAGCAGTCCCCAACCTTTCCAGTTCTGTGGACTAGCAGCAGTGGGGGAGGAGAGGGGATAGTTTTGTGTGAACATGTGCCATTTTCACAAATGCAGCTTCACACATTTGTGTTCGTATGCCACTTGCACATTCCGGTTCCCATTGGGCTGTGGACGAACTGAGCCACAGACCAGGGGTTGGGGACCCCTAGTCTAGATTACTGAACTTATGTTTCTAGGATAAAACACTAAGCATAAAGGGCAAAAGGAAAAAATACCGGTAGTTGAACCTGTGAGTCATATCATTTTCCTAGTAGCCAATGGAAGTGGAGGAACACAGATTAATCTGCCTCCTGGGGTTCATTAGTTCAGGAGAGAATGAGCTTAGAACATACTTCATGTAAACCATGTACTCTACTACAGTGTTAGTTCATCCCTGTAGTTTCCTAACAGCTCTTCACCTTCTAGTAGCATGTCACATGGTGAGATCCACCCAAACTCTAGAGTTCAGTTAAACCTTGCAATTCAATGAATTTCTCCCACCCTTTTTAATATGAATTCTCATAATATGAATTCTCAACAAGGTGGTTTGTTGTTATTGTTATCTTAACCCTCCTCCCTTTAATTGTTTGTCTTCTAGGTGGATCTTTACAGAAACCTTTGCAACCAGGAGCCCTTATTCCTTTAACCAGTTCTCTTCAGCGACATCCTCCAACTCCAGCACGATCTCAGCAAACACCAATATATCAATCTATTTCCTCTTTGCCCCGAGGAGTTGGCACAGCTGACACAGGAATCAAACTGAGCGCCTCTCATAATTCTTCCTTACTGCTATTGCCCCGAAGCGGAAGCAGCAGAGCTCCTTCTGTATGTAGCTCTGTCATTTTGGATACCAGTGAAGTACCAAAGAATGAACTAGCTGTGAAACCACCTGCATCTGCTCCACCTTCCATTCTGGTGAAACCAGACACCCTCAAAAACACCACTGAGAAGGTAATAACAGGGTCTATTCCTCCAGTGATACAGTTACAGTTGTCAAATGTTAAGATAATACAAACGATTGGCAATTCTGTGAGAATTTAGTGATATGCATTAAAGTTTTCAGACCAAAAGCCACATTTGGCCTACTGGAAAAAGTGTAAATTTAAATTAAATATAATTAACATGTTTCCCTGGTATCTAATGATTTCTCTTCTTCTATCATATTAAAAATTTATCATCATTCGTAATTTTTCAGGAAGCAGTTCTCAAGTAGATAGACACTCTACCTTATTTTTTTCAATAACGGCACCAAGTGTACACCACACAGTCTGTTCTCCTAACACACATGAAATTGCCCTTATTCCTGAAGATTATACTTTGGCATTAAATATGTTCAAGACTGAAGTTAACTGGCATTAATAAACATCATTTATAAGTGGTTATTACTAAATTAGTACTATAACAGTGATTATGTACATAGTATTATTTCAAATTCAGTTAACTTCCCAAATAATGTTTTAGTGTTCTTTATAAGAACATTATAGGGTAGACTGATTTTACTTTCATATTAAATCAAAAGAATGATCTTACATAAATTTACTTCAGAGTTAGTCATCTGTACTTCCCAATCCACAGCACAGTTTCTATTCCATGTAAAGAAGGTTTCTCTCAGCTACTGATCTCTCTCGTTATAATTCAGCTGTAAATGGCTCAATAGTTGTGTGGAAGACTCACATAATGTAGGTCTCAGAAATGTTGCTCCTTTACAAAAACATTCCAAAACAAAGCTAGTTCTGTAGATACAACCATTAACTCACCTTTCCAAAATTCTGTCCAGTATGCTAAAAGTATTACACACGATGATATTTTTATGAGAGAGGTAAGGTAACTTGTCTTTTCCCATTTTGCTGGGGAAATTGTAAACCAGAATTTAGTTTGCCTGTTTGGGGTATGTTTTATACAGTGGCATAGCAATGTTTCTGCAAGCCGTCTGCGAGTAAATTAACTCCAGATTTCTTTATTCTATTTTCAGCAAGTGAAAACAGTGCGATTTCAAAACTACAGCCCACCACCGTCCAAGAGACATAATTCTGTATCTTCAGTGAACTTCTCCAATGGCAAACCTGAACAAGGAATGATTACAGAAGCAATACAGCCAGAATCGAACACCAAGAGCCCTGAAATATCAGCTTTGTATTCCCATCGCACTGTCTCTAGTTCAGTTCATCAGAAGAGAATGCCACAGCACAAGACCTCCCCACTGGACCTTTCTAGCCAAGCTGGTCACCTGACCTTTCCTACAAAAAAGAATTATAATAGCACCTCTGAGAACTGAGAAGTTTAACCTTATTTAATGGGCTATGTTTTGGACATGCGCTATTATTCATTGTTTGTAAGAAAGAAAAAGGATCAGCAACCAGATGGGAGATAGGTTCTAAATCCAATCTGCTAACACCTTTTAAAATGTTACCCTTTTACCAATGGGCTCAGCTTTTTTAGGACTCTTATCATCTCATGATGATTACAAGATCTCACCAACATCATGGGAAGTCCTTGTTTTACATGGCTCAGAAGTAAACTTCATGCTACATGAGCCTGCAGTGTTCTTCAGATGCAAAAACTATCCCAATTGTAGTGTCAATTCTATTATCACTATTAGATCTAAATAATAATAATAAAGGACTAGGAGCACAGAGGCTATTCAAAATCCATATTGCTCTAAGTTCAAATCCTCCACAATTCATTTGTGAACAAGAACAAAGAGATTTTTGTTTTGCTTTGCTTTGTTTTGCTTTGTATTCTGACCAGTTTCTAAGCATGGTTAACCACCATCCTTCCCTTACTTCTTTTGAAGCTGAACTATCACATCTTTCTTATAACTTAATGTTTTCATTTGCACTTTCCATTTACATTAGAATTCAGAATGCTTATTTTTTATTTTTTAGAAATGAAAAATCATTCTCGTCTTTGAAAACATTATCTCCAAGGGAGGTAATGAGATAAACCCACTGACCAATTCTCACTTAACAGAAGGACCTATGAGTCTTTCCTTCTCCCTGCACGCAGGCTCTCTGCCACACAATGACTAATTAACACCGACTTTTCAGATTCTCCCTGACTACCTAGCCTCAGCAATAAACAGAATCAGAATTCTATCGTGTTAACTAGCTGTGACTGATGTTTAGAACAAGGCTTTTCAACCAGTGGTACGGGTACCACCTGTGGTACATTGGCACCTGGCACCATCCTAGAAAAGTGGTAGTGGGGGAGGAGAATGAGCTGAACCGGTGGCAGCACCACACAAGCCTGAGTGAGAGATGGCTGGAGCTACAGGGCTGTCAGGGCTCAGTGGAAGCACCAGGATCAGCACCAGGCTCCAGCTGGAGCTCGGCGCTGATCCTGGTGCTTCTGCTGAGCCCAGAAGAAGCACCGATCAGCTGGAATGTTGCAGCATCTCCAGGGTCTTGTGGTTTACATTCAGATGCTTGGCAGCTGATTCATATTTATGAAGGTCACCGTGTCCCAGGGTCATGTGAAGTGACCAAAACCTACTGCAATCACCCAGTAGACGGGGAATAAAAACCAAACACCCCCCACCCCACCCCTGCTGCCAATCCTCAACAGAAATGCTCACAATGAAAACCTCGGACAAGAGGAAGAGCGCTGCTGAGTGGGCAGGCAGGTGTCTTGCTCGGCTGTGGCTTGGGGGGCACTTTTTTCAGTGCCATTGTAACTTTGAACAGTCACCAAGCGAACTGTTGTAAGTCGAGGACTATCTGTACTTTATCACTTTTTTCCTTTTTTTTTTTTTTGGTCATCAAGTTTTTGACACCTTGTTAGGTGACTGGTGGTACTCGGATATTGCCATATCCTAAAAGTGGTACAATGGGTGAAAAGATTGAAAAGCCCTGGTTTAGAGTAGCGCTATATATGTAGTTTGATTTTGTTCCCTTTATTAGTTCAAAGGTTGTGCAAACTAGCCTGAAGTAAAAGAGCAAATGTTGTCATTGCTCCTGCAGTGTCATTTCAATAAATGTTGGAGCTAATAGTTGTGGATGATTGCATAGACCCAATGAAACTAATGCAACATTGGATGTCTGTAACTGACGTACAGCATAAGGAAAGTTTTCAAGAACAAGTGCATGTTCATCATGATTTCTTGCCAAGGGCAACATAATGTAATCTTCTAGAACCTACACTAACTGCCTCTAATTGTATGGAAAGTAAGAAAATGTTCCAGTACTTCATAAATACAGCAAAATACAGGTAAATCAAGAGATTAAGATTTGATTCCAAACCAATTCACACCTGGAAAAAAAACTTTAGTTTGCATTCTAAGGAAGCAAAAAAAAAAAAAAGCTGCACCCCGGGCTACTAGATAAAAAAGAGGACATATTATCAGCATGTTAGGGAGGGGTGAGTTATTTTGCTGCCTGAAGACCTCTAATGTGGCTTGAGACGAGTTCTTCTCCCTGTTGAATAGCAGTTTTGGTGCTTCATTTTACCCTTTTTTCCTTGACACACATGCTGATGTACAAAAGAGTTTCTTCCCAGATGTGAGATAGATTAACCTATAAAAATGGTTGGACCATGGAGTTCTAGTGAGGTGAGGTTTAAGCACAACTCTCTGACTTATTAGAACTCACAGTCCTAATAACCTTCCCTGTTTCCAGCTCATTCTGGAGCTACCAGAATGCACTACCTAAAATGTATTATAGGATGTGCAAACAGAGGCAGAACATCTCCCACGTCATGATTTTACACATGATATCTGCCTACAAGTGCTATCTCTCTAAACATGGACATCTCTAGAAGACAAGGGAACACTGCATAAAGCTCTATGAGTCTTGGGTTCCAGATAACTACAATCTCTGCTATTAGATTCCTATGTGTTGACCCCTCCCCCCAGCTCATAGGACAAATTCCAATTCATCCCTGTATTCTAGAAGGTTTGAGTAATGCCTGCACAGAGCTACGGTACAATGAGTGAGTGCCCTGTTTCTTGTATAAGTCTACATACTTATGCCATTTCCTGTTCTTGGTTATTGCATCAGGGTTGCTAGATATGCATGCAACTCTGGGCCCATTTCAGTTTTCTTTCCTCCAACCCATTTCATAAAGCTTGCCTTCCTTTAGAAACACGAACGAAGCTCCATGGGAAAAGTCCTTCAACAGAGCAGGTTTAGCTTTGGAAGCCATCAACTTAATGCACTGCCAAATTACTACTGGTGAAGAAATGGCGATGTGAAGCAGAGCCAACAACCATAGTGGAATGAAGTCCATCTCAATCCAACTCAACTCAGGCTGATGGTTGTGTGGAAAATAGGAAGGGGAAGGAATATTAGGTATGTTCACCACCTTGGATTCTATATGAAAAAAAAAAGACAGAATAAAAATTAAAGAAAGCCTTAAGGAAGGAGGAGAAGGGGGGGGAAACTAGTTAAAGGAAGAGGACACTTAAATTTGACATGAATACAGAATGAAGGAAAATATTTTAACGTTGGACATATTCAAGGATATTTTTGAACAGTGGACCCAGAAATTAATTTTAAGAGCATCTGCCTCTATACATAGACTGTTTCTAAAAGATATTATGGAAGTGGAATAGGTTTTACCAGAAAAGCTGAGATTGATCTGAAAATGGATTTTAATATGACAGGCTTCAAGAATGATACTACACTGGATGCTACATTGGACATACAAAACAAAACAGCTAGGGTCTTAATAATTAAAAAGGATATACAAATAACCAACCAAAAGAGCCACCTGGATAACTTTCTTAAGTTGGATTTACAAAAGACATTTGTTAAAGCTTTGAAGAATTGTTTGAGAAGGGACAATGAAAAAATAAAAATCAATTCTAGGAAATTATTCAAAGAGATTGAAGATCAAGATTGTTAAAAGGAAGGAGTATGAAGTTGGTTATTTGATCAAGGTTAAAATAGGTAGATTGATATCTCTGATAACACTTAAGGAACTTTTGGTGACTGGAACTGAACAATGAATCTGTCAAGCCCTTGGGCTTGCCATGAGCCGGCTGGACATGGGGAGGATGCTGCCAGCAGCCGGCCGACATTTGCAGGGGGGCCATGAGCACCGCCCAACTCCCAACAGTCAGCTGGGAGTCGGGCGGCGACCGGACGTTGGTGGGGAGCCGGCGGGTCCACTACACACCACCCAGCTCCCGACAGCCAGCTAGGAATTAGCCCAGCATGCGAACTTCGGCTGGGAGTCGGCGGACTCGCCATGCACTGCCCGACTCCCGAAAACCAGCTGGGAGTCGGCCCAGCCTCCGTGTGTCGGCCTGGCTCCTGGAAACCAGCTAAGAGTCAGCCGGGCTCCCAGCCAGCAGCTGGGAGTCAACAAGGCCACCAGACGCCGGGGGTGTCTCCCTCCAAGGAAAAGGACGGTGGAGACAGCTGACAGAGGCTTTAACGATTTGTTTCTAAATAAGGATTTGTTTCTAAATAATCTCAGGGGCTGCCACAAAGAAGAGGGAGTCAAGCTATTTTCCAAAGCATCTGAAGGCGGAGAAAAAACAACAGGTAGAAACTAATCAAGGAGAGGAGCAACCTAGAACTAAGGAGAAACTTTCTGACAGTTAGAACAATTAACCAGTGGAACAACCTGCCTCCAGAAGCGGTGAATGCTCCAACACTGGAAGTTTTTAAGAAGAAGACTGGACAGCCATTTGTCCGAAATGGTATAGGGTTTCTTGCCTGAGCAGGGAGTTGGACTAGATGACCTCCAAGGTCCCTTCCAACATTATTATTATTATTGTTGTTGTTGTTATTATTATGAGATGGATATGGGGGAAAGAGATCATTTGTTATATTTTAAAATTAGGGAATAAGCTATTAAAAGAGTTTATATTTGTGATGAAGGAGGAAGTCATTTCTTTATATAGTTCTTTTCTTCTTCTTTTCTATTGTCTTAATTTTTTTTCCTTCCCTATTTTTTCTTTCATTTGTTTTTAGTTTGCATTAGTTTTTATCTTTTCACTTTAATACATTTTAATAAAATTACAATAAAAAAATAAGCAATCAACATAGTGCATAGGAAGCAGCTTCATATGATCCAGAACTTCCTTCCAATACAGAGAGAAGTAGTTTGTATTGCAGGCACAGAGGCCAGAAGCTGTAATTCATTTCCTCCCTTTTAATGTGCCAGTCCATATCAGGGCATGCCTGGTGTTTAATTCTGTAAGGAAAAAAACAAAAACAAAGTATCACTACTGGTACGAAAAGTATCACTTCTAATCTGATTCAATGACTAGTAGACATTCCGAAAGAGAAATATATTAACCTCTTTTAAAACATACTGATCACAAAGACATTCCTGAACAGGCGAAGGATAAGCATGCCTTACACAATAGCATCTAATCACCTAACTGAGACATGTCAAACACTAGGCCCGGGGGCCAAATGTGGCCCGCAAAGTGATTTCATGTGGCCCGTGAAGCCATCCTGGAAACAGTGAGGGAACGGCCCCCACTGCCTTGGCCCTGACCCAGGCCAGCTGGGAGCCAATGTACAATTTTGTGGTGGCCATCTATGCTGAAACACATTCAGTCTTAGCTCCATAAGCCCCCCCTTCATGGCCTGAGAGGAACAGTGAGGCTCATCCAGTGGACCATGCCTTGGCACTTGCCCTGGTCCCACCCCCTTCTGCCAGAAACCCTCAGATCTATCCACTCCTGTCCAGGCCCCCACAGGCACCCTTGACGGGAATGATGTAGAGCTGGCCACACTCACCCAGTAGGCCACACCCACTCCATCCACACCCACCCAGTAGGCCACACCCAACCTGGCCACACACCCCCGCCCCCCGAGGGCAACCACAATGCTGATGCAACCCTTAATGAAATTGAGTTTGATACCCCTGACCTAACTGAACTCTTTTCTAAAACTGTATCCTTCTGAGAAGGCATCATTAGCTGGGAGGTGGGGGTGAGTGGGAGGTGTCTATTTATGCCTTCCTTGTAGGAACACAAATACACATTCCTGAGACACACTTGTGCCAAAAATAACCATTGCTTGAGAATGTGTAGATGGAGTTGCTGGCAATTGCTGTACTCACTGAAAACAGTGGTGGGAAGATGCCAGCTGTAAAAACGAACCAGAAAAATGAAAAACTGGGGCTCGCATATCAGAGCCTGGGGGAGGCAATAGGGAACAGAGAAAGAGGGGGGAGAAACAATTTTCATCCATTTACATTAATGTGCCTGTTTTGAAAAACCGGAGGTGGCTGATTTGATGATAAAGGGGTTTGCAGAGCCAGAGGGACAGTTTGGCTGCATCCAGTGAGACTCCTGGGCCAAAGATCTGACAGCCCTGACACAAAACCATGACCAGCTTATGATTACTTGCCTTTAAGCAGCAGGAGCCTTGGCATAGAGAAAGCTTTAGCTCATTATTTGCTGCTGTAATTATTTTCCAAAGGAATTATTTGAAAACAAAGGAAAACCTTTCCAATCCAACAGAAGCAGCTGTTCAGAGCCAGTACCCTGGCTCATATAAAGGCTAAACCCACTGCCTATCTGAACTGTGCATTTACTCAACTACCATACACATGAAGCTAGAAGGTACAGCAGCTATCTGGAATGGTTTGATTGCCATCATTTGCCATTTGCGTGATACTTGTCATTAATGCTTTTTTTGTAAAAAAAAAAAAAAAAGGTGCCGGAACTCACACATGTCACACAACCCGCCTTGCCTACCCTACAAGGTTCCATCCCAAAAAGGTGCTGGAACTCCATTCTGGGCGTTCTATGAGAAAAAAAGTCCTGCTTGTCATCAGCACAACATGTCATTCATGTTGCTTCACCTTCATAATTGATGACGTAGACCTTACTGAATAGAATTTGGGATCGTGGACATGGACACAGTCCTACCTGCTTTAAAGGCAGGTGATGTGGCCTTAAAGGAGCAGCAGCTGGCAGCTTTATGGGCAGCAATACAGGATGCATTGAAACTACTTTCATATCTAAGGGGTATGAAGGAATGAAGGGGAAATAGCCATATGGAAAAGAGCAAATAGTATTTGTTAAACCAGGCAATGGTTGCTTGAATAGAACAGCAATGCTTTCATGTAATGGCCTTTCAAATAGGGAGGTCCCAGTCTTAGGTTGTGATAAAATGTGAGAATGGCCTTGGGAGAGAGAAGGAAGAGCCACAGCTTAGACAAAGTCTGATAAGAGGCAGCTTAGTCAGCAGTTGGAAGGGAAGGGTGGAAAGAATTTCAGAAGGAAATTCTCCCCTCTCTTTTTAGCTTCCAGAAAACTACACAGGGTCCTTTCTGAAATGCTTCCATGCTTTTTTTCCCATCTAAGAATCTTCTTCCTGTTCCCCTTAGGTCATTCCTATATGCCATCAGATAAGTATTGTTCTAGGCCAGGCATGTAAAACTTGCGACATCACGTGACGTGCAACATATCACGACTTTTTCCCCATTGCTGGCAATGGGGTGGGTGCGGTTTCAGCGTGACACACCCGGCCCATGGGCTGGCAGTTTGACATGCCTGTTCTAGGCAGAATAATAGCTCCAGCCAGTAGTGTTTTTTTTATTCAGGCAGCATTTAACTGAACCCTGAAAATTATACAGAGAATGGATTACTGTCATTTTACTAGCTGTTTGGTCAATGTAATGGACCATTTGTCACACAAGTTAAGTGACTGACCATGTTAGTGATAGTCTAGCCCTCACTGAGTTCTCTTTTCCTATAGTGGGAGTAGGAATCATCCATAGCAGTTCGCACTTAACAACCGCCCTGCTTAGCAAGTATTCGAAGTTACAACAACACTGAAAAAGTAAACTTACAACCAGTCTTCACATGACTGACACTGTGTCCCCATTTTCAAGAAATTGCGATTTAGCAATAGCACTTAGATGTATATACCACCCCATCGTGCTTTATAGCATAGGTCACCAACCTTTTCATGCTGGCAGCCTGGAGGGAAAGGGAGCAGCTGGGAAATTTGCACAGCACTAGTGGCCCCGTTTGCACATGTGTGCAGGCGCTAGCCACCACTGCTGCTTATGCCACATGCATGCACAAACAAGCTGCACGTACCTGCATGGGCTAGCGGCCCTGTTTATGCATGCACACCGGAGGTAGCCGCTACTGCTACTAGTGCCACGTGCATGCACAAACAGGCCATGTAACCTGCATGGCACTAGCAGCCCCATTTGTGCAGGCATGCAGGCGCTAGCCACTGCTATTGCTAGCCATGTGCACATGTGTAACATGTGCATGCACAAATGGGGTCATGGACACTAAAGCATGATCCAATTGACCATGGCCCAGTAGTGGGCCACAGATTATAGGTTGGGGACCCCTGCTTTATAGCACTCTCTGCCCTTTCTAGGCTTTCTACCATATCAATATATTACCCCCAACAGTCTAGTCCTCATTTTATCAACCTCGGAAGGATGGAAGTCTGAGTCAACCTTGAACTGGTCAGGAATTGAACTCTAGGTTGTGGGCAGAGTTTGCTTGCAATACTGCATTCTAAACACTGCATCACCATGGTTCAGGGTCTCCCATTTTCTAGCCTGGTGCTTTATAATAACTGTGCCAGCAAGTCTCAGTATTTGGCTGCTTTGCAGTTGTGGGCTATTTATGTATTTACCAAATTTATATGCCACTCATATTGTGGTGTATTTACCACTTATGTGGCATCCTGCAGTCACAGGATGACCATTTGCCTTCTGCCTCACAGCTGCCTTCCAACTATCAGAGACAATGGAGAAGCTGGCAGTAAAATTGTAAGTTGCAGTCACATATGTCTCACTGGACAATCAAGGGTTATTTGCTTAATGACTACAGTGGAAATGACATTGTAAACTAGTTCTGGTCAAGTGATGTGTCATCTGGCAGATTTGCTGGTCACCACTGTGGTCATTAAACAAAGACTAATTGTATTGGCTTGACAGCAGGATGGGTAACTTGTAGTCCTTAGCTCACTAAATGTATTTTTGTCATCCTCCAGTTCCACTACCAAAATTTAATACATGGCAAGGTTTTCACCCAAAAAAAATATGTTCTTTTCTGCAGAAATATTCCATTCCTGAAATGAAAGAAAACAGAATATCCCAGACCCATCCATTTACATCACATGGTCTCAGCCACTTTGCTCCTAAATTCCCCAAAGAGGCATCCTTAATGCTTAAATGTGAAAGGTGGTTCAACTTCTGCTCCAAATAGAAAGAGGGAAACTAATGAGACAGGAGACATTTTAAGGTCTTCAAGAAATCCATCCAAGCATAATAAAGTAACAATTTGTCAAAATTAGCCTCTAGTTGTAGTACAAAGCAAAAAAGTATCACCAGAACCATTCTTACAGTAAGATGGAGGGTTAAAATAAAACAATGAAAAAGAACCATGTTAAGTTTTCTCTGTGACCATAGTTTATCCAGGCTTGCTAAGAGATTTCAAAGAAGCTCCTGAGAATTTAGTTTTCAGAATGTTAAGAAACTACTGTAAGCTCCCTCAAATGGCAGGTACTTTGGGAACTCTTAAAGCAAAGATAAAAACATAAACACCAAGCATGGCTAGCCAAAAAATCACTACAAATCCAATGTTAGCCACCTTGGCTGTTAGATAAATATCTCAAATGCTAACTAATATAATTCAGGATCTTTAATTTTTAGGCCAATATTTTCTAGAATATCAAGGAACAAATATGCAAAAATCAGCTGAATTTAAATAATTTAAGATATCCAGTTTGGATAAACAAATTACATGTGTTTTAACTCTTGCCTTCACCTAAACCATTTTTTTTTGATAGGAACAATGTGGCCCACAAGAAGCTTGGTCACATTTTCTTTTTCTGCCACTGCATTAATGCAGCATCTATTTTTAGCATGAAAACAAGCCATAGGGTCTCTCCCTATGAGTGAGTTTAAGCACTCCCCACCTCTTTTTTAAAAATTTTTTTTATTATTAGATATCCATTTGTACGTTGGGAGAAAATGAGGCCAGCATGAAATTGGGTGTCCTCCTTTCCATACTCTAGCCTGCTTCTATTGTCTCTGATTCAAGTGTTAGTAGTCTCCTGACTATCCTCCAAATAATGGGTGTCAACCCCTAACACATCTGTGTCTGCCCTTGGACAGTGACAGAATTATAATCTTAGTTCAGCTAAAAACAACTTTAGCCTGTCTAATTCATGATCTAATGACAAGATGAAGTCAACATTGTGGGAACACAGAAACAAAATAGTTGTAGTCAGGACATATTTGTCAAGTATATGCAACTCAGAGAGTATCTGTAGAGTTGGAAAATGAATAAATCTCAGACAGATTGTAGAGGGTTGCCATAAGAAGCTAGAAAATTAATTGGGTGCTAAAAATCTGATTGCAAGGTGATGAAACTAAAAGGAGTCTGAAGAAGAAACAGGCTGCTCAGATGTTAAGATAAATAGGAATACAATTGAAGAGATAAGGAGCTTGTAGGCAGATAGTGTAGAATCTGTGAGAAAATCAGAATTTCAGAAAATCAAACCACCCAAAAAAAGGAGGAGGGTTTTCTGCAAAGAATTGAGAATAACAAAACTTTCAGGTTTGGGAAAGGATATAAGCTGTGAAGTTATGAGTTACAAGATAATTCTATTATATTCTGACAGTTAAAAAAGAGGAAGAAAGGACAAGAGCAGAAATTAACCTGGAAGTATTGAAGAAAGAAAAAGATGAATCAAAATTTTCAAGGTAAGGGAGAGACGGAAAGTTTACTCCTAAGAAACATCTTAAGAAGATAAAGAGAGGTAAGAGGAAAGGCTTTCAATCAAGGAAGACAGAATGACCACTTGTGAATAAGAGGTAAAGGAAAGAAGGCACAGGATTTTGATAGCTTGGCAAATGGGCCCCTTGAGAAGCTACATTTTTCACACAGGAAGACTATCCAGTACATGTTGGTTGCAAAGAAGAGAACCATCTAGCGTGTGTTGTCTGGAAGTGGATTGTGGTTTACCAAGCTAAAGAAATCTCGGGACCAAGGAATCCATTGCTATTGAGTTCAACAGTTATCCTTTAATTGTTATCTTACCATTATTTTTGTACCAATGTGATACCCCCTCATAGCTATGTGACTATGGGTTCTGAATACAACCAGTGAAGCTGCTCTTGTCTTCTACTAGAATAGGGGTCTTCAAACTTGGCCCTTTTATGACTTGTGGACTTCAACTCCCAGAATTCCTCAGCCAGCGTGCCAGTGGCAGAAGCTCCTTAAAGACTTTGCTGGTGGAAGGATTTTCAGCAGGCTTGGCTAAAATACATTCAAAGAGATTCTATGGCAAATTTCTGAGGAAATCAGCTCTCAACCTCAGCACTAGCCACTCTCCCACAGTGAACAGCACTAGCAGGTTTGGCCTCATTTCTAATGAATGCAGGTAAAGGACACCACTAATCAATCAGCTGATTGATTTAAACATTTCTGATGTGTATGGATAATGTCCACAGGAGACAAAGAATAATGTTGTGGCCATGAAACCGGCACCTAAAAGCATGTCCATTTTGCAGCTTTCAACCTGCTTCTGACAGATTTGCTGTGCGGTTCCTCCTATGGACCTGGCGTTGTCCTGCTCATCTGTGAAGTCATGGGATCTCTGTGCTATACTGTGTTGGAATGTTGGGTTTCAATTTTGCACGCGCACACTTTCTGCATCCATAAATCCATTGACCACAAGGAGCAACAGATGTTAGAGAAGTGGATGACTGTGCACTTTTATCACTTTTCCTTGCCTGAAAAGTTTACTTTGTCTGTCTCTACATAACACACCTCCAACCAGTTAGACTGGTATTTTCAGGGTTGTCAGCACTTTCTTCCCTGACACTGATATGTGCAGTTCAGGTTCTCGCCTGATTTAGTCTCCTTCCTAATAGATAGCACAGTCCAGTTTAGGCTCTCAGCTGCAGATAATTCTGAATAATCTAGCCTTTCCTATTGCAGAATATTACTTTCATTTCCATTCATGGAAGCACCAGTTTTGAGTATACTTCCCTTCCCCCCCACACACACAAACACACACAGAGAGACACGAAATTGATGTTCCTGAAGTTGTTTCATGCAATCTTTCTCTTGAGCAACCTACCTGCTAATCAACAAGCAGATAGTAATGCGATGTTCTCCAGTCTTCTAAACATATTGAATTAAACACGTTGGTAGAACAGTCAAACAGTTATGGAGCCAGTTGAGCTAAGCAGAACAGGGGAACTGGATATACAATGGATGGTCACTCTTTTTTTAACAAAAAATATATTCTTAAAAATGTATCTTAGCATTTAAAAGTATCTGAAAGGATGCTGGCCTAGGTTAATGCCATCCATTTATCTTCAGTTTCATAAAACACTTTTAAAATATGTTCCTTGCTGTATGACAGCAGAAGAAGCACCTGAATAAGGCTGAAAGAAAAAGTGGGGGATGCATACAAATTTAAGAGCAGGAAGACAGGATGGGGAAAAAAACAGGAGTTAGGGTTTTTTGTTGAACAACATAGAACTCTTGAATTAGGGCAGAAGATGTCTAAAGCAGGTTGGTTGTGGAGGAGGTTTCAGTGCCATGGTAATAGGTTTCTTAAGAAGACAAAAATAGAGCAAGATGGATGAGAGGAGTACAAAATGGGGGTGGACATGTTTTGCAGTGATGGATCCTTTTTTAAAAGCTTGCAATATACACCCACTTTCTTAATAACCACTTTGTCTTTAGGATGGTGCAGGGAGGAGGAAAAAAAAAGGAAAGGTAATAAGGCACAGACTTGTTGAGAAAGAGTGGTAAGATGGTGATTGTGCTACCTTTGCTATTTTGATCTCAATGTTTTCCATTCTATTGTGTGAACTAAACGTCATATTCATTTAATAAGAAAATGGGATGATCTAGTGTAGTCCAGCACCCCCAACATGCATGGAACCCTCTTCCATGTTTATGCTCTTCCTTAAATGTTTTTTCCACAATATACCTTAAGGATGGCTTGTCCTGCAATTTAACATATTTTAGGTATTTTCCACTCATCAATATATCTTTTCTTTGCAATGAAATTTAAATTGTTTTTCTCCAATGTTCTGGGTAAAAGGGTATCTATATCACTGCAGTTAGCATGATTTGGCATCTATTTCTTATTAATAATAAGAGCTAACCTTTATGACCTGTTTTGTCAATTTCACTGTTTTTCATACCAAACTATATTACGATAGGTCAGTCATCCTCAGCTAGCTTCTCAACAGCTCTCATCATCCTCAGGCAATACACTCAACAAGGCTAGTATTATGTACATTATAATTCAATGCCTCCAAAAAGCATCAAACTGAGGAAATGTCACATAGAGTGAAATGAAAGAGAAATGTAATAACAACTTGTCTTATACAGATGCAACTTTTGTCAGATAAATGGTATGAAGGTTTTTGAGGGACACAGATATCTTCATCAGTCAGAAAACAGGAGCACTTAACTGGATTAAACCCTGATGACAAGAGGCTGTGCTTCCTGAGATTCTTTGGTCAGATCTTTTCTATCATAATGTCATCATAAAATGTTTAAAACATTAACAACAAAAACACAGAGCAAAGAAAATTTCATACCTGCAATTATTTAACAAATCTCTACCTTGCTTCAATTAGCTTCAACAAAATTCTAAGGCTGACCCACTAAACATTTATTTTACCTTCGTTTTTCACTTCATGAAAAGTTCCAGAAGATCAAGAGGAGTGTGATCATGCTGTGTCAGCCATATGCATGAAATAAAATAGACAACATAACACCCCAGATTTAACAATTGTCGATAAGAAAGAAAAAAAAAGTCTGAATAGTGGACATAACAGCAGAAGAGAAGAGAAAGAACTGGGGGAGGGGGGGATCACAAAACACAAAGACTTGCTGATAGAAATAAAGTGCCCAATAGTAATAGGTACAATCCAAAAACAACCCAAAGCACATCATTGGCATTGACAAATTCACCATCAGTCAATTCAAAAGATAGCTTTACTCGGAACAGCTTACATCCTGCAACGATGTTGCAGAAATGCTGCAAAGGAGCATGCGCAAGATGGACGCTTCCCTGTGAGAGCAGCCGGGCCTCCGATGGGGAATGGCTAGAGACCTCCCCCCAGGGGCCGAGAAACATCTGGGACCCCTGGGATTTTGGCAGCGGAACATCTTAGTCTCCCTGAGATATGTCTGTCAGCTCCCTTCTTGCCGGGAATGGACGAAGCTGAGTGGTGGTAACAGCGTACTTCCCCCTGCGGCCTGCGGTGAGGTGAGAAGCCAGCTGGGAGTCGGGAGGCCACCGTGAAAGAGAAGAGCTCGGCGGCGGCTCCCCCCTCTCCCACCATGTGAACGAGTGACTCTTGAAAAGACTGCTGAGAGGCTCCTGGCTTTGAGAGGCCGCTGCGAGGGGGAACAGCTTGGCAGCTGGCCTCCCCCTCCCCCCTTCTACCATCATTATGCTCAGGTAGGCAGTCGAGAGGCGTTGGTGCTGGGAGGCTGCCGCAAAAGGGAAGATCAGCGGCGCCCCCCCTACCATCATGTGAGCTAGTGGTTCGGGGAGACAGCTGAGAATTGCAGGGGATAGAGGGGGCAGCATGGACCTGGCGGTGAGGGAAACAACGTGGTCATGCTTCCCCCCTCCCCTGTGAATTGGTGAACGAGCGGCCAACGGTGAGGCCAAATGGGAGAACTGTAGTGGCCTCCCCCACCCCATGAGCTTTGTGCGGGAAGGAAAGTTGAACTGAGCACTATCAGGAGGGGCAGTAAGACAGCCCTGAAGAAAGAATCCCGGATTATGACTCTGGTGCTGCCCTTATGGACCCCTTTTCAGAGACCTGGTCCTTGCCCCTGGCAGCACATATGCGAATCTGTGGATCGTGGATTAAACGAAGCAGGATGGAACAACATAGGGGCTTTTCCTGCTCGGACCACTCAAAATCTACCTTCATTATTGTTATTATTATTATTATTATTTTTACCATCACCCTGATAGAAACTTGGTACTTGGACCTTAATTCAGACTTGACTGCCTGGTTTCTTGCCGGACCCTATCGATTCACTTTACTTGACTGGCTGCTTACTCGAAGTGGACGCTTCTTGCATTGCGAGACTCCCCCCTCTCGCAATTATGGCCCTCTGTTCTATCAAGGGCCCATCTCGAGGATGGACTTTGGAGTCCTGAGAGATGGCATGCATCAAAAAAGGGGCTTTGGGGTTTTTTAAATAGGTACTTAGTCAAAGTTTTAAGGGTGGGGAGGGGTGGGGAAGGGGTGTTTAGGGCAGGGGAAGAAATTGTCAGAAGGGAACAAGAAGACAGGCCAGGCGACGGAAGGGGACGGAGTCCTGAGGGTGCGGACGGGGGGCTGATTAAGACTAACTCAGTTCTAATAAGTACCGTTAGCGGGAGGGGCAGGTATGGTGGGAGCAGGGGGCCGTATCATAATAAGGGAGCGCGCACCCGCTGCTTACGAGCGGTCGTGCGCTCCGACCCCCAAGGCTCAACCTGTTCTCGGGGTTGTTCAGAACCACAGGGCCCTGGCTGTAGGCTGATGCTGTGCAATGCCAGGTCTGTGGTAAATAAGGCCCCCCTCATTCAAGATTTAATCTCAGAGGGGGGAGCAGACTTGGCAGGTATAACGGAGACCTGGTTGGGACCAGAGGGCGGTGTCCCTCTGGTGGAAATGTGCCCACCGGGTTTCCTTGCATTCCACCAGCCGAGAGCTCAAGGCAGGGGTGGGGGAGTGGCGGTCGTGATCAGGGAAGGTTTCAGGCCGAGGGAGGTCACTGTTCCTCAGACGGCAGGCTGTGAATCCCTTCTGGTGAAGTGGGACCTAGGGGGTCCGAGGGCGGTGTTGATTACGTACCTGGCGCCCTGCCACGTATCAACCTCCCTGCCCGAGCTCCTGAGCGTTGTCGCCGCAGTGGTAGTTGAAGTCCCCAGGCTAATAGTCATGGGTGACTTCAACCTGCCGTCCGGGGGCGGGGCGTCCGGGGAGGCTCGGGAGTTCATGGCTTCCATGACAGCCATGGACCTGACCCAGGTAATTCAAGGCCCCACACACACAGGGGGGAACACGCTTGACCTGGTTTTTGTCTCTGGACAGTGGCTGAGTGGTCAGAGTGTAGGGGATATAGTCATTGAACCCCTGTCATGGTCTGATCACTCTCTCCTATGCTTGGACTTTCGGACCGTTGCACCCCACCGCAGGGTGGCGGAACCGGTGAGATGGTACCGCCCCAGGCGGCTGATGGAACCCGAGCGGTTCCAGGCAGAGCTTGGGCCAATTCCTGAGGTTCTGACACACGACTCGGTTGGAGAGCTGGTGGCGGCCTGGGACAGGGCGGCTGCCGGTGCCCTGGATCGAGTTGTGCCTTTGCGGCCTCTGATTCGGCGTGGGTCTCGACCGGCCCCATGGTATAACGAGGGGTTGAGAGAGATGAAACGCCGGAAAAGACGCCTAGAGAGCAGTTGGAGATCGAGCCGTGCCGAATCTGACCGAACATTGGTAAGAGACCATATTAGGTCCTACCTAATGGCGATAAGAGCAGAGAAGTGTTCCTACCTCACTGCTCTTATTGCATCATCAGATAACCGCCCAGCCTCCTTGTTTAGGGTGACCCGCTCCCTCCTTCATCAGGAGGTGAGGGGAGACCCCTTAGAGGGTAGAGCTGAGGATTTCGGAAAATATCTGTATGATAAAATCGCTCAGATACGGGAAGGCTTCGACTTCAACTGGGTATGTCCAATGGGAGAGGCGGAGGCTGGTCTTGAGACTGTTACCTGGGTTGAGTTTGACCCCGTGACCCCCGAGGACGTGGACAGGTTGCTGGGGGGACTTAGGGCGACCACATGTTTACTGGACCCGTGCCCCTCCTGGTTGGTGCTGGCCTCCCGGGAGGTGGTACGAGGCTGGTTCCGAGCAATTATCAACGCTTCCTTGAGTGAGGGTGTCTTTCCCGCTGCCTTGAAAGAGGCAGTGGTGAGACCCCTCCTCAAGAAGCCTGCCCTGGATCCAGCTGTTTTATCAAACTACCGTCCCGTCTCCAACCTTCGCTTTCTTGTGAAGGTTGTTGAGAGTGTGGTTGCCCGACAGTTCCCGCAGCACCTGGAGGAATCGTCATATCTCGATCCGTTCCAGTCGGGCTTCAGGCCTGGCTACAGCACGGAAACAGCATTGGTCGCGTTGGTGGATGATCTCTGGCGGGCCCAAGACAGGGGTTGCTCCTCTGTTCTGGTGCTATTGGACCTCTCGGCGGCTTTTGATACCATCGATCATGGTATCATGCTGCAACGGTTGGAGGGGCTGGGCATAGGAGGCACTGTCTTGCAGTGGTTCTCCTCCTTCCTCTCTGGCCGGATGCAGTCTGTGTTGACAGGGGGCCAGAGGTCGACCCCGAGACCCCTCGTATGTGGGGTACCTCAGGGGTCGGTCCTCTCGCCTCTACTGTTCAACATTTATGTAAAGCCGCTGGGTGAGATCATCCGTGGTTTTGGCGTGGAGTACCACCAGTACGCTGATGATACCCAGCTGTACATTTCCACGCCAAACCACCCCAACGATGCCCTTGCCGTGCTGACCCAGTGCCTGGAGGCCGTGCGGGTATGGATGGGGAGAAACGGACTCAAGCTCAACCCCTCCAAGACCGAGTGGCTGTGGTTACCGTCGTCCCGGTACAGCCAGCTGATTCCATCGCTGTGTATTGGGGGCGAAACAGTGGCTCCCACAGGAAGGGTTCGCAACTTGGGAATCCTCCTGGACTCACGGCTGTCCTTAGAGGACCATCTGACGGCCGTGGCCGGGAGGATGTTCCACCAGGTTCGCCTGGTGCGCCAGTTGCGTCCCTTCCTAGACTGGAACTCGCTACGCACAGTCACTCATGCCCTCGTGACCTCCAGGCTGGACTACTGTAATGCTCTCTACATGGGGCTCCCCTTGAGGTGCATCCGGAAGCTCCAACTTGCCCAGAATGCGGCCGCGCGGGTAGTGATGGGAGCGTCGTGGCGCTCCCACGTAACACCGCTCCTGCGTGAGTTGCACTGGTTGCCGGTGGTCTTTCGGGTGCGGTTCAAGGTGTTAGTGACCACTTTTAAAGCGCTCCATGGCATCGGACCCGGATACTTACAGGACCGTCTACTGCCAGCAAATACCTCCCGCCGTCCGGTACGCTCCCACAGAGAGGGCCTCCTCAGGGAGCCGTCGGCCAGACAGTGCCGGCTGGCGACCCCCAGGGGGAGAGCCTTCTCTGTGGGAGCTCCCACGTTATGGAACGAGCTCCCCCCCGAACTCCGTATAATAACAGATTTACGCACCTTCCGTCGGGAACTAAAAACATTCCTTTTCCGACAGGCCGGCCTGGCATAGAAGCTTCGGTTCCAATAGGGTCAAAATGTTTTAGGGGGACTGAGTATTTTTTAAGATTTTAAATTTTGTATTTTTTGGGTTTTAAATGGGATTTTGGCCAAATGATTTAATTTATTTTTAATTATTTTAAATTTTGTATATTTATACGTTTTTTAAATTTTAGGCTGTACACCGCCCCGAGTCCTTCGGGAGAGGGGCGGTATAGAAATTTAATAAATAAATAAATAAATAATAACGATAATGCTAACACCATCAAATATCAACATTTACCTATCCCAGGTCCTTGGAAAGGACTCGATAGGTGGATAAAAATGCCGAATCCAGTCTGAACATCTGACTAACTGTGTGACAAACCATAATAAAGCAGTAAGATTGTTCAATAAAGCCAATTTGGCATAGTGGTTAAAGCTACCAATCTATAAACCAGGAGACCAAGAGTTCTAGTCCTATCTTCAGCACAAAGCCAGCTGGGTGACTTTGGGCCGATCACTCTCTCTTGGTCCTAGGAAACAAGCAATGGCAAACCACTTCTGAACTCTTACCATGAAAATTACAGGGACTTGTCCAGGCACTCACCAGGAGTCAACACTGACTTGAGGGCACCAAAAAAGAAAAAAGAAAAGAACTGTTCACACTAATACAAACTTTCTTCCAATCTAAAATACATCTGTGAGGAGTAAAGCTCATTAAGATCATGGTACCGGAAGAAAGAGCTAAACCTGCTATCTGCACATTCCATGAACTTGATCAGAACTCTTGTGAGATTTGTTCCTCTAAGTCATGAAGCAACTATTCCAAGGCTTGACATAGCTGTGACCCTCTTGAGATCCTCAGGACAAACTCAGAAGACATTTGTACCAGGATATGCAGTGAAGCAAAGCACTTGTTGCTTTGCTTTGCAGCTGCCCCTATGGAAACATTTAGACTCAAAAGATCTGAGTCAAATTATTTCCACAGAAATGTTCAGAGAGTTCATCAGTTGCTATCTACTGAGGAGAAAAAATGCAAAGGCAAACCACATGCTTAATGTCATTCCTAATTAGGTTCCTGCAAACTTTGCCAAAAAATAATTTGATCTAACTAAAAAAAATACATACTGAATTCAACTAAACCTTACAAAATGTAATTCTATGTTTTTAAGCTGGATGAAGAAGTGTCAAATTTGTCATATAGGAGATTTATGTTACGCAGAGAGGAAAGCCTACTTCATGTAATTTTCATGTGCTACATGGAAAGAACCTCTAACAGACTTAGTTCATGCTTTACACTAAGTCATAAAGAATCAGGATACTTATTCAGAATTATTTTTTGGTAGACTGAGCATAGTGCATGGATTGGGATGGGGGCCAGGTAGGTATCACAATCAAATCTGAGGCAGGTCATAAATGTCAATTTAAAATTTAAAATTATTTAAACGAAAAAACTAGGCTGCATCAACAGAGGGATAGTATCACATGAACATGTGTGAAGTGTTAGTACCACTTTATACTGCACTGGTAAGACCACACTTGGAATACTGTGTCTAGTTTTAGCCAACACAATATAAAAGATGTTGAGACTCTAGAAACGGTACAGAGAAGACAATAGTCACAGAGAAGAGGGGTTCGACTTATTCTTTAAAGCACCTGAAGGCAGGACAAGTAGTAATGGATGGAAACTTATCAAAGAGAGAAGCAACCTAGGGATTTCCTGACAGTGAGAATAATTAATGAGTGAAACGGCTTGTCCCTGAAAGTTGTGGGTGCTCCATCACTGGATGTTTTTAAGAAGACATTAGACAGCTATTTCTCAGGAATGGTGTAGAGCAGCGGTTCTTAACCTTTTCCGGGGCTCGACCCCGGCCCGCATCGCAATAGGGAAAAAAAATGGCCGACCAAAAAAAAAATGGCCGACCAAAATAAAAAAAAATGGCGGGCCCGCATCGCGCATGTGTGGCGCGACGGCCCACATCGCAATAGGGGAAAAAATGGCTGACCCAAAAAAAATGGCCGACCAAAATAAAATAAAAAAATGGCAGGCCCGCACCACGCATGTGCGGCACGACGGGGCGCATCGCGCATGCGCGGCGCGACGGCCTGCATCGCAATAGGGAAAAAAAATGGCTGACCAAAAAAAAATGGCCAACCAAAATAAAATAAAAAAATGGCGGGCCCGCACCGTGCATATGCGGCGTGACGGGGCGCATCGCGCATGCACGGCGCAATGGCCCGCATCGCAATAGGGAAAAAAATAGCCGACCAAAATAAAAAAAAATGGCGGGCCCGCATCGCGCATGTGTGGCGCAACGGGGTGCATCGCGTATGCACGGCGTGATGGGGCGCATCACGCATGTGCAGCGCTATGGCCCGCATCGCAATAGGGAAAAAAATGGCCGACCAAAAAAAAATGGCCAACCAAAATAAAAAAATAATGGCGGGCCCGCATTGCTCATGTGCGGCGTGACGGCCAACATCGCAATAGGGAAAAAAATGGCCGACCAAAAAAAAAATATGGCCGACCAAAATTAAAAAAAAATGGCGGGCCCATATCGCGCATGCGCGGCATGACGGGGTGCATCGTGCATGCGTGGTGCGATGGGGCGCATCACGCATGTGCGGCGCTACGGCCTGCATCACAATAGGGAAAAAAAATGGTCGACCAAAAAAAAATGGTCGACCAAAATAAAAAAAATTGGCGGGCCCGCATCGCGCATGTGTGGCGCGACGGCCCGCATCGCAATAGGGAAAAAATGGCCGACCCCCCAAAAAATGGCCAACCCAAAAAAAAAAGGCAGACTGCGGTGCTTGGCAACCCCCGTGAAATGGTCGTTTGACCCCAAATGGGGTCGCGACCCACAGGTTGAGAACCGCTGGTGTAGAGTCTCTTGCTTGAACAGTGGACTAGATTACTAGAATACCTTCCAGTTCTGTTATTCTGTATTCTATTCTATGTATAGGTAGGCAGAATGGTTGAAGGGTGGGCAGTCAGCAGCTGCAGAATTCTGACTCCCATAGAAATCAGGAGGGAAGGAGACAGTGTTGCACCTAGTGGATGGGTGAGCAGTGCAAGGCCAGCAAGGTCAGGACCAGGAGTCTCCCTACAACAAGAACCAAGCCTGCATGAAGATCCCTGCTTTGGGTGATGCCCCTTCCCATCATCTTTCCAAGCAGCTGCTGCCACCCAAGGTGGATGGCTTCAAACTCTATCCAGCAGGAGGGAAAGTTTGGCTGCCTACCTCTCAGAACTATTTGAACATAGCAGAATAAGAGTAGCTGGCCTCCTCAGAAGAGGGGCTTCAGTAAGTGATTTGCCCAGTCAACTTGCTTCCATGTTATGGTTAGAGAAAGTTACAGATGCAGCTATTAATCTCCATATAAATAGTATTCATGTTAGTAGAATTCATTGGAGGGGGGAAGGTCATTCCAATTCATTTATTATTTTATGAGGTGATGGTTACCTCTAGATTAATGTGTTGGGTGACTGTTACAGAACTTCCTTTCTTTTCCTCCCTCCCTGAACCACCAGGAAATGATGGAATTTATATCCCAAAGGTACTTTTTCAAGAGACAACTGGACTTTCTTATTTTTCTTTGAAGAAGCTTCTTCAGCTTTGACTAGATGGTGGGGAATGGAAGAATTTATATTCCTTGCAGACAGCTGGCCATTTGCATTCTTTTAGAGAGTCATTGAGGCCACCTGGAGGTTTATCTGTGTCCTCAGGGTCACCTGAGTTGTGCAAATGGGCGTGGAGCCTTCTTGGAACTGCTGAAAAGACTATGTTGTAGCCTGGAGTGAAATGTTGTCAGATCCCTCTCCCTCTGTTGAGAGAGGGTTGTTCAATTTTAACATAGATGGCCTCTTTGAACCTTCTGTCAAACCAGTGGTCCTCTCTGTCCAAAATGTACATGGCATTTATAATGGCATCATCCCCAAGCTGGGGATGTCTATCATTATGTCAGAATAACCAAAAAAACCTAATTGCTATGAAACCAAAATAGTATTAATGGATTGATTGATTTACCTGGTGGGTTTGTGGTTTATTTTCAGTAAGATTACTTATTGGAATAATGCTAATGTTGATAGCAAAAGTCTTCCTTTTTAAAAAGAAAAAAAAAACCTTTAGCTGCTGGCAAAGCGAGGACCTTCCTGATGAAATCAGAATGGCCTTCTTGTCCAACATAACAGAAAATAAAGAACTTTCAATCCATAATACATCTTTAGGGACAGACCAAGGTCCCATTCCTACTCCTTAGTACTAAAAGCTTTGCTATCTGTTTCACCGTGGCTATGCTGCCTCTGGCATTCAGAAAAGAATTCCAAGCAGGGATACCCAACTACCCAGCCATGTCATTGCTATATAACCCTCCCTAAACTTGGGCTTCCAAAGTAATGCCAGTCCCACCACCATCACCCACCATTTTCAGTGATCATGCAGAAACTTCCTTTGATACCCTCCAAGCTTCCGGTACCATTTGTTGTTGTTTTTTCATTAACAAAAAGAGGAAGAAAAACTGGAATACAGTAGCTCAAATAAAATGTAACTGCTGGGCATACATGTGTCCCCCCCCTTCAATGAACCTCCTAGTCTGTTTTAGAAAACAAAAGAGATGGTTGGATGCATTCTGGAGCTGTCTTTAAAAGTATCCCCATTTCCCCAGAAAAGGACAAAGGAAAATGTTGATAAATAGGTGCTTTTAATAGGTGAAGTCATGGCACTCACTGAATCCAATCTGTGAATAAGCTAATGCCCAGCAGCCATTCTTGGAAGAAAGCCCACATTTCTAATATGCCATCTGCACCACAAGATTGTGGACTCCTGTCCTAAAGACTTGCACACTGCTGGATCCTCTGGTTGTTTCATGAAAGTGTATCCTAGGCAGGGAATATGAAGCTGCCCACCTCTGATTCTTGGAAGCAAAACGAAAAGTTGGCCAAAATGAAATGTGTGCCACATTTCGGAAACAAACAGCCTGATTTTTGAACAGTAGCCCCAGTTCATGATGAGTACCATTTAAACTCCTCTGCTGGTGATTAGTTAATAAATTGTCAGAGCTGGAGAGTTTGCTTCTGATCATCTGTCAAGCACAATTGCCTGCAGGGATGTGCAAGGAGTGGAGTTAATTTAAACCTAAGTTAATTTAACCCCTTGTACTTGAAAACTGAGCCACACTTCCTGGTTTTCATTCAGTGGAAAAGGGGGAAATGTCAGAATACTTCAGGCATCCTGACAATGCAGATGGATAAAGCCATAAGGATAAGTACGATGCAAAGCAAATAGAAATGATTGCACATATGGTGGTGCCAAACTCCAGAGGCCTGATGGCTCTTCCAACTACTGCGGCTGGAGCGAAGAGAACACGGAACATCTTTTAGCCTTTAAAGGGGCTAGAGACAAGGGGGGGAGCATTTTTAAACAAGTGCATCTTTGGCCAGAAGAGGAGGAGGAGGAGGGGATCGATGTATTTTGTAGACCTGGAGCTGAGGTCTTATCCTCATTTCTCGAGCCATTTGACAGATTGCACACGGCCAGCAGCAGTGAACTGCCATCCAGTCTTCGCAGAGAGTTCCCTGGGGGAAAAAACAGAAAAGAATCTCTCCGTATAAGACAGACTTAGAAACCATTTTTCCATGCCACTAAATGCCGATCTAATTAGAATTTCTCCACAGAAAGAAATTCTAATTCTAGTTCTTTCCCCAGACTCCATTGCATTCAACATTTTCCTCACTCTGAGAAACTGAAATCTCTAAATTACATGGCAGAACCGCTTATCCCTTGTGGGGAAGCAAAGGGGCACCTAGGGTCTACCTAGCTCCTGACTCTAACATTGTATGTCAGCATCTGCTGTTTAGTTGCTGACATCTGAATATGCTGCATCCTGTACTGCCCCAAAATCAGTGGCATACCTGAATCCACCCTCAATTAGTCAGTTCCTGTTCCCTTTTTTTTACATAGGCCTTTAATTACGGGGTTTGCCTTTGCCACCAAACAACTGCTGCTCATCTTGTCTCCTTCTTGTAGATCACTGCATATTATCCAGGCAACAAAGCCTTGCCATTTTGTGAACTTTTCCCCCATTTCTATTTCAGAGCTGTAAATTGAAGAGGCCACAGAATCACCCTACGCAATGGATGATCCACTGCATCATCTCTGACAGATTACAGGTAGCCCTCAACTTACAACAGTTTGTTTAATGATGGTTCAAAGTTACAACAGCATTGAAAAAGTGACTTACGGCCATTTTTCACACGGCCATTGGACTATCCCTGTGGTCAGGTGATCAAAATTCAGATGCTTTCTGATGGAAAAGTGGAAGGAGGAGTGAAGGCTGATGTAAGTGGAAGTTGATAAGAAGGGGGAAGAGTAGGATGGAGATAGAGAAGGATGAAGAAAGAAGAGAAGGAGGGAGGAAGGTAGGTAGTTAGTTGGTAAGTGAGGGGGGAAGGATAGGGTTGGGGGGATGTGGTGGTGGGGGTGCCGAACAGTGATATTAATTGTTTGGGATGATTATTTTCAGTTGAGTTATTAGTATTAGATGTATTGAAAAATGTATTTATGTTTTGTTTATGGATGATTGTTTATTTTAATACTATGATTTGATCTGACTAATTTTTTTCTTCTGTAAAATTTTTTAAAAAACCAATAAAAATATTTAAAAAAAAAATTCAGATGCTTGGCAACTGGTTCATATTTAGGACGGTTGCTGTGTCCTGAGGTCATGGGATCACCTTTTGCGACTTTTCTGACAAGCAAAGTCAGTGGAGAAGCCAGATTCACTTAGCAACCACGTTATTAAGTTAACAACTGCAGTGATTCACTTAACAACTGCAGCAAGAAAATGGGGCAAACCTCACTTAACAAATGTCTCACTTAGCAACATAAATGTTGGGCTCAATTGTGGTCACACGTTGAGGACTACTCAATTGTGGTCGCACGTTGAAGTACTTTCCAACCTCCTCTTTCACTTTTTCTACTTCTGAAGGAAATAGAAAACAATCTTTGTACTTCCCTGTCCTGTCCCAGCAGCCGTATTCTTCTCTTGCAACCAAATGAAACTATCCTTTCTATGTATGTTTTTTCAGAAGTAAGGCCCTCTGTGTTGAACTGCATCCCAATCAGGCAAAATGGCCGAAGGCACAAGAATTTTCTCCTCCCCAGCTGTTCTGCAGTTGAGCTGAATTCTAGAATCCCCCTGAAGACATCTTACAAGTGTGAGGATTCAGCTAGCCTTCCCGACTTGGATAACTCCCAGTGTTATAAGCTTCAGTTATAAAAATTCTGGGAGCCAGCCATGCTTGCTCAGGAATTCTGGGAGTTGAAGTCCACAAGCCATAAAAAGGCCATATAGTTCACCACTTCTGCACTAGACCATCAATCAAGTATGAATCTTTAAGTAAATAAAATGGCAAGCTCTTGGCTAGTTACCAGAATTTTTGGATCTCATCCCAATCCCCTGAGACCTTGTAAGATTTGGACAAGAATCCTAGAATTTATATAATTTCCAGTGAGAATGAAACTCTTGAAAAAATTGGCAATATCCTGAAAGTTTACCCATTTTAAAATAAGACTACAATACCTGGGTTGCAAAGCACCGCTAACCACCAGTTTGGAAAGAGAAAGATGTGCCTCTGCTGAGCTAGTGGTCAACTGGATTTGCTTTTTTTAAATATTTTTTTTTAACCTGCCTTTATTATCGTAGAAATAACTCAAGATGGCAAAGATGTCTAATATTCTCTTCTCATTCTATTTTTCCCCTGCGAT
The DNA here is from genome assembly GCA_034064705.1 of Bothrops alternatus. Classification (NCBI taxonomy): domain Eukaryota; kingdom Metazoa; phylum Chordata; class Lepidosauria; order Squamata; family Viperidae; genus Bothrops; species Bothrops alternatus. Next base: position 54,042,694 of record JARGCV010000007.1, on the reverse strand, counting down.
GTGGGTTGGACTGAGAGAGAGTGACTGGTCCAAAGTCACCAAGCCTAAGGCAGGATTAGTACTCATGGTCTCCTGGCTTCTAGGCCAGCACTTCCATTACTACATCAGTCTGGTTCTTTTTTTTTTTTCCAGCTCAAATAGATTAAACTGATTTTAATTTAAAATAATTAGTTGAATAACTTAATTAATGTAAATTAAATTAAATTAATAATTTAATTTAATTTAATTTAATAACTAAATAATTATTCAGTCTATCCCAAGAACAGACTATACCTATTCTCTGAATTGCTAAGGAGCTAGACAAAAGATGCAGAATCAATCATTCTCTTGCAATTACAGAATTTGTGAAACACTTCATATTCCTTTCCTGTTACCACTATTTATTGCACATAGTTGTATAATTTGAAAATGGGCCACTTTTGCTATAGTTTTTCCTCCTGAAAATATTTACATCTATACTACTCAGAGCATGATGCAATGTTACAAGTGCAAGCACTTATATTAAGCTTTAACCAGTTTATGCAACTTTCATTTCATATAGTTTGTGTTACAGCACAACCCTTTGCATGCACCCTGAACAATATCAGTGCTGGCACTCCATTCTTTCTTCTAACCTAAGTTGTGGTAGCCATGAAGAACATCTGCATCTTGTCATGCTTCCTTGGCAGGAGAACTTCTAATGTTTTTATTTAATTTACAGGAAAGGCAAGATGAGCATTAGGAAAATGGAAATCTTTGTCGAGCTGATGCAGTTTGACTATTTGCTTCAAATTATTCTGAAAAGGCTGTGCCAGTTTGAATCAAATTATATTTCCAAAGAAAGTCAATGCTGATCTTACATTCAAACTGACAATTTGAATTGGACCAATTCAGACATTCAGGAATGATTACTGGTTTGCATTAGATTGATCCAATTCAACAATTGCAATCAGATCCAGTTTGCACAAGCCTAAAAAGCATTTATTTTATCTGCATCCATATTCAAAAACACCCTAGAACATCTGTCCACTTCTCCTCACTGTACGTTCCTGCAGGTGGATGACGGATATTATTCTTGTGTAGCGCTATTTGGCAAACATGGATTGTAATTATTTTAAAAACAAAAAAACCCTTGTATTTCTTTATTTTTCACTGAAATGTTAAAATGATTGTAATTCCAATTGGCATGCATTAAAAAGTGTATTTTTTTCTTCGGGGACAATGCAATTTTACAGCTGTGGCAAAGACAAACCGTTACTTTTACTCAATTCTTTTTTTTTTTAAAAAAAAGATGGGTATTTGTTTGGTTCAAACATGCCATTTGAAAACACATTATCTTTTATTCCAGGCTAAAAGAGCAACTGTTTCAGCATTTTAATGTATTAACTGTGCATTAAGGAGCCAAGCACTCTCAGGGAAAGAAATCTTTGACCTCAGCGGTCAAGAAATGTGGGATTTGGGGAAAGAAAACAGAGTGGCAAGATTATGAAACTCTGAGAATTTTTTTTTAATGTTCTGCCTGCTCTGAACTTTTCACCCTTGCAAAGATTTTCAACTTATTCATTACTACCCATTAGGTTAGTCAAGCGGTTTTCTTCCAGACCACAATATCCTCCACTGGAACTGAATCAGTGGAGAGGAAGAAGATCTGATGCTTATGGCCAAGGACATTATGTGTAGGGGGATACTGCACAATGCAGACTTACATGTATGCTGTGTCTCTCTCTGATGCCAGCTCTTAGGGCTAAGGTTGAACCCAGAAGTAATGGGAAGCAAAAGCACTCACCATACCTGCTCGCAAGTCTACATTCCAGACATGGGCTGCACAACAAGCCACACATACCTGTTGTGAAGTTACAAACAGAAAGATCAGAATGAGATGAGAGAGGCACAATGACTTCAGTCAGCTCAGGGATCACATCACTGAGCCTTGCAAAGGTCTTGTTGAAAAAAAACAACAACAGAGTTAGGAGTCTAGAGTTGTGGAGGGGTGAAACATGTACAGTACCTTAAGCATCCCTACGCCTCTCAAGTCTGAGGGATTCTGGGATGTGTAAAAAGAGTGTTAGCAGTTTGTACTACGGTAGCACTCTGAAATGGCCTTTTTGTATTCCTGCTGCATTTATATAAAGGTAGTCCTTGACTTACAACCATTCATTTAGTGACTGCACTGAAAAAAGTGATTTATGACCATTTTTCACACTTATGACCATTACACTATCCCCATGGTCATATCGTCAAAATTCGGATGCTTGGCAACTGGTTCCTATATATATGATGGTTGCAGTGTCCTGGGATCATGTGATCCCCTTTTGCAGCTTTCTGACAAGCAGATTCCCATTCACTTAAAATCCAAGTTACCAATTTAACATTATTAAGTTAAATTAACATAATGAAGTTATAATTAACATACATTAACATAATTACGTTAACTAATTTAACAATTGCGGCGATTGACTTAACAACTGTGGCAAGAAAGATCTTTCAATGGGTGTAAGGACCTGCCCCAGGTGGTCCCTCAGGAAAGCAAAACTCTTGACTCCATTGAGGTAAATCAAAAGAACTTTTATTGAGAGAAAGTGGATGCAGTAAAGTCAGGTGGAATCTGAAGATGCCGCATGAAGCACAAAGCAATTCTTTCAGTTCCCCAAACCCAACCCCCCCTGACCAGTCCACCAGCAGCCAATGTGATGCCGCAAGGTTGTTTTGAGAATGCTGAGGTACTGGGTAGACAACAAGTCACCCACAGAGCATGACAGCTTTGGAACCAGGCTGGAAATGGCTAGGAAGGAGTCTGCTTCATCTCCGAAGACAATCCCCCTCCCTAATTCCCAAGCGGTTACTGCAAAAGCAAAAGAATGTGAAGAATGCCAGCAGCCTTCTTCCTCCCCTCTCCAACAGAATAGCAGAACACCAGCATGGGGGATCTGACAATGGGGCAAAACTGACTTAACAATAGTTTCACTTAACAACAGAGGTTTGGGGCTCAATTGTGGTCGTAAGTCAAGGACTACCTGTAAATTGAACGGTTATGGCAGCATCAATTTCGCACTCTGTAAAATCATCATGTTCAGCTTTTAACTATAAAGTAAGATCCTTTCTAATAGGAAAAAGGTTCTAGCTTTCTACATACCTCCCCCAAATCATCAAGATGTTAAAGATCGTTTAAGAAAAATATATGCATAAAAACCTGCTATTACATATATAGCTAGTCCTCAACTTTTGACCAGTCACTTAATCACTATTCAATCTTATGATGGACCTCCCCAAGGATATTTACCACCTAGTTCCAAAGTTCGTTTCCCCCATTGTGGTCATATGACCATATTTTGGGTGCTTATATGATTATATTTTGTGACATTTTTGCTGAACTGGCATATACTTCCAGTTTTCAGCAAAACTGGCCCATAGCAAACAATTGGTGTGCTTAACAACCGTGGGGTTTGATTATGGACTACCACCCAAAAAAGGTCATAAAATCAGGTTAGTCTGTTACAGTAGTAAGTTGAGGACTACCTTTACAAGAAGATGAAGTATCTAACATTGATGGCAATACTGCAATCAAAAAAACATGAAGAATTGTGATGGAAACAGTTCTATGTAAGATTTTTATCATTTCTCAGCTAACAGGAAAAGCTTAAATATTTCCTCTGGGATTTTCAGGTGCAGCTGTATGTATGTATGTATGTATGTATGTATGTATGTATGTATGTATGTATGTATGTATGTATGTATATATATATAATGTGTGTGTGTGTGTGTGTGTGTGTGTGTGTGTATGACCACAAACGCGAAGCCAAACGGCTATGCAGCTAACCATCTCTAATCCCCCTGCAACTCAGACTAACCTGAGCACAACAAAGCCCCCACCCAAACAGAACACTCCCCCATCCAATCAGAGCACAGCCAACCCCCATCCAATCAGAGCACAGCCAAGCCCCTAACCAATCAGAACATACCTCCACCCAATCAGAACACAGCCATATATATATATACATACATTAAATTACTAGGACATTTTATTACCAAAACCACATATATATAGTTTTCGAATTACAACAGTTCATTTAGTGACTGTTCAGAGTTACAACTGCATTGAAAAAAAGTGACATATGACCATTTTTCACACTTACTCACACTCAAAATTCGGACACTTGGCAACTGGCTCATATTTATGAGGGTTTCAGTGTTTTGGAATCATGGGATCACCTTCCCAATGGGAAAGTCAGATTCACTTAACAACTGTGTCACTAATTTAACAATTGCTGGGATTCACTTAACAATTGGGGCAAGACAGGTTGTAAAATAGGGCAAAATTCACTTAACAAATGTCTCACTTAACAACAGAAATTTTGGGCTCAATTGTGGTCGTAAGTCGAGGACTACCTGTATAAGCATGACAGCCCAGAAACTAAGAAACAGACTTAGAGAAAGCTACAATATAAGAAGACAACATGAAATCTGATGATTAGATATCTGTAATATGAATATGGAGCAATGGGTTCACTATTGGAAAACCTGAAGGGTCATTTTAGCAACCAAACGTCATGGATCAATCAATCAATTAGAATAGAGCTGGAAGGGACCTTGGAGATCTTCTAGTCCAGACATGTCAAACACAAGGCCTGGGGACTGGATGCGGCCCGTGAAGTGGTTTCATGTGGCCCGCGAAGCCATCTTGGAAACAGTGAAGGAATGGCCCCCGCTGCCTTGGCCCTGGCCCAGGCCAGCCGGGAGCCAATGTACAATTTTGTGGTGGCCATCTATGCTGAAATGTATTCAGTCTTAGCTCCACAAGGCCGTCTGGAAACATCAAGGAACCAGCCTCTGCCGCATCGGCACCACCCCCTGGGTGCAGGCTGGGGAGGTGTCATCCTTTGTGAGGAATGAAGAAATGCACCATCACTTGGAATGGGCTTCGGGGGAGGGGTTTTGGCAGGCAGTGGGATGCTGTCCTCACAGTGCTAAGAGGCTGAGCTGGGTGGCGCAAATCTGATGAGAAGTTCAATGCTGCCTAGCCCCTAGCCTGCCCAGTTTCAGCACCTCCCGGCTCAACCTCTTGGCGCTTTGAGGAAAGCGTCCCGCTGGGGGTTGGACAGCATCATGCTTCTTTTTGGATTTGCGCTGCCCAGTTCAACCTCTTGGCGCTGTGAGGAAAGTGCCCTGCTGGCTGCCGAAACCAGGCAGGCTGGGGGCTAGGCAGCATCATGCTTCTTTTCAGATTTGTGCCGCCTAGCTCAGCCTCTCAGCACTGTGAGGAGAGCACCTCACTGCCTGCCGAAATTGGGCAGGCTAGGGGCTGGGTGGAATTGTGCAGGTAACATTGACTCTCATGCTGCTCATGGCATCCCCTCCCCCAGAGCCACCAAGCTAGATATATGAAGTAGGTGAGGGCCATGTGCTGGCCACTTCCAGGCAATGGTGCATTTCTTCATTCCTCACGAAGGGTGACACCTCCCCAGCTGCGTTTCTTGCCTGTTTTTCTCCCTCCCTCATCTCAAATATTTTCCCCACCACTCTGTACTTAGGAAGGAAGGAAGGAAAGAAAGAAAGAAAGAAGGAGAGGGAGGATCTGAGGGAAGTCTTGCCAGGAGCCCTGCTGCCCTTTCACCATCCCTTGCCCCCTCCTCCTGGCCTATCCTGGGGTCTTCCATCCTATTGCTAAGGAAGCTTTGGATACAAAGCCGGGTCTCCTCTCATGGAGAGGGAATGGGCTTCCCTCTGACTTTGCCCTCATGAGCAACCTGGCTAAGGAGAGCACAGAAACAGCAGCCTTGAGGAGGAGGGGAAGTGGGGCTGGGCTTGGTGCCACAGGTGCTCGAGGGCCAGGCAGGGTGTTTGACCTCTGCTGCCCAGGGCTATGGGCAACACGTGCCACCATCCAGCCCCCCCCGCATGTCCTGAGAGGAACAGTGAGGCTGCTCCAGTGGACCATACCTTGGCACTTGGTCCACCCCCTTTTGCCAGAGATCTTCAGATCTGTCCCACTCCTGACCAGGCACCCTTGACGTGAATGATGTAGAGCTGGCCACACCCACCCAGTAGGCCACACCTACCCTGGCCACACCCACCTGACCTCCTGAGGGCAGCCACAGTGCTGATGCGGCCCTCAATGAAATTGAGTTTGACATCCCTGTTCTAGTCCAAACCCTTGCTCAAGCAGGAGACCCTATATTTCAGACAAGTGGCTGTCCAGTCTCTTCTTAAAAACCTCCAGTGATGAAGCACTCCCAACTTCTGATTAATTGTTCTCAGTGTTAGGAAGTTTCTCTTTAATTCCTAAAATCTATCTGTATAGTCAATAAGAGTCAACAGTGCTTTGACGGCACATAATCAATAGTATGAACACAAACCAGGGGATATGAAAATTTACTATTACATGGGGAAGCAGCAAGATCGATCATTAGATTGGTCACAGAAATCCTTGCAGGACTGAATGACAATAAAGGCATACTGCGTGCTAATTAAGAAATATTCTGGTGTTTGAAGTATTTAATTAATGCTTTAAAGATAGTTTTGAGAGACTCAGTTCTTTAGCAGTTTGCACCTTTTTTTAAAAAAAGAAACTAAATAGCACTTGGGAGATTCTTATCCTCTCTTTACAAAAGATAATTAGATCAAATAATAAATCTGTATGTAGGCAACAGCTTTTAACTTTAACCCAAGATCACATAGTTTCATTCAAGAAAACAAAAATTTGGTTATGTTGCAAAAGTAGATATCTAATATTTAAGTGATCGAGATTGTTTTTTCACATTATCAAAAGTGACCAAGTTAAGTGATATTTTTATCCAGTGTTTCCAGAACTTTACAGGCCAGATCTGGGAGCTCTGCTGCTTTCCATTATTGCAGTGAAAATAGGCTGAAAACTTTAAAATGATAGGCAAGACTGAAAGGTGACTACAAGGATGCCCATTTTTCATTAAACTCTGTTATGTCTGAGGGTCTGAGTCAAAATCTACTGATCTTCAGATGAAATTCCACAACCATATTATTTGGTTCCACAATGATGTGGGCAAAATGAATTCAGAGAAACCCCAGGTGTTATATTTTCCTGTCATGTAACAACTGCACAAGGTTCTTGTCAAATGATCTGATCAAATCTCATCTTCCTTTAGTTGCAGTAAATCTGTAAATGTAGAAGTCAAGCTGTGTCCTTTGGAATGGTTGAATTTCAATGTGTTTGCACAAGCTAAAAATTTGAAGAGTTAGTCCAATATATTTGAAAAGCACCAGGTCATGATGAAAATAGACTTAAGGGATACTTCTCTTGATAATTTCTATAGCTATAAAAAAGAAAGAACCAAGATCTACACTTAAAAAGTGGGTGAAACTCTGACATGGTGTCATTAATGAAATAGCTAAAATTGGGATTTTTCTGGAAGTTTATTTGGAAAGAGAAGAGGGAGGGTGATCCTAAATGGGTTTACACAGTTCCTTCCTTCCTTCCTTCCTTCCTTCCTTCCTTCCTTCCTTCCTTCCTTCCTTCCTTCCTTCCTTCCTTCCTTCCTCCCTCCCTCCCTCCCTCCCTCCTTCCTTCCTTCCTTCCTTCCTTCCTTCCTTCCTTCCTTCCTTCCTTCCATCCATCCATCCATTGGAAAGTAGCAGGAAATTCTATCAGAACTTCTCAGTGATTTGCTGCCAAATCCACCAGTATGATTCCAGGAACATTGAGGGGGATTGATAATGTGCACAGACCATATCTCCCTAATGTATCATGTTAGAGAGAATTAAAAATGTAAATCTGAGCTTCCTCTAGTAGAGGCTGTATATGACCTCAATGGTCCTATTAGTTCAGCTAATCTTCAAAACGTCTGCTTTTTATTTTCCAGCAAAATGAAGGTACAGTGCATGTACAAACAGGTAAACAGAAGTGAAAATAACTACTGAAGCATCCAAGTGAAATTTGGAATTGGCATGACTGCTTTAGTAATTCAAATGTGCTCTGGTGTGTATTTTGTACAGCCTGCCCCAGCTGCATTGAAGGTCGGGGGCAAGAGGCAAAAATCAGCAACTTTTTATGAAAACTTCCTTTTCCCCATGCAAGCTTGGATGGCAGCTTTGAAAATTAATTCAAGGAACACATAAGATTCTCTTACAAATTGTCTTGTCACTGCAGATATCAAACAGACCAGTGGACCAGTTGCCTCCAGTGTGTAACAGGGTTGTCATGTTGGAAGTAGCAAAGGTACCTGTGGGACATGGCTGGATTGTTACAGGTTCAGCTGAATTTTTGCTCCTGGTGAAGAAAATAAATAAACAAATAAATAAATAAATAAATAAATGATGGTGTTAAGAGAATCAGAAAGAAAGAAAGGAAAGAAAAAAAAAGAAAATAAATTACATAGGGTTAAGAGAAAGTGAGATTTATAAACAAAGCAGTTCATAGAGCAAGCAATCTCTGATCTGATCTGCAAATGGAAGGAGAAAAAGTATTCATTATTTTAGTATCAATCTGTTTTGTCATAATACCAGCCCTCCCTTTCTTCAGATTCATTTCCTCTTGTTGCTGCTAATCTCCCACATTGGCAATAGGAAAAAAAATTAAAAATATATCTCGCACTGCAGTGCACATTCATTTTCAATAAAGAAAAAAACCTAGCTATTTAAAAATACTTCCAGTATTAATTTGCAGCATTTATATAGATTTCTATATCCACCAGCCCAATTGTAATTTTCCTGTCCCATATTAAAAGACAGACAATTTGTTCAGAGTAGAACTTTTCATTGCCACAATAAATGCTCTTTTAAAGTAAACTGAAAAGTATTCATATTTTTGAAAAAAGGAAGAAGATTCCAGAGTTCCTCTGTGGACTTTTCTTTTTCAAAATGCTTTTAAAGACTTGATCCCGGTATCTTCCAAGACATGTATATTAGGCAGACGTGAAGAAGCATAACAGAGGAACAAAACCAGAAAGTCAGGGCACCAAATAGCCCCCCCCCAAGCTGATCAGCCCAACCCTTGCATCAGAAGGCATTGTTAAGAATGTAAAATGTCATATGCCTTTCCTGGATCAGGATTCCCTGCGTTTGGTTGTTCAGTCCATAGTCCTCTCATGGCTGGACTTTTGTAATGCTCTCTACCTGGGGCTATCCCTGAAGAGAGTTCAAAAGCTACAGCAGGTACAAAGTGCAGCAACGTGGGCAGTTTTGGGGGACCTAAGAATGGCCCCTGTCACACCACAGCTCCTTGAGCTGCACTGGCTACCAGTCTGCTTCTGGGTGCGATTCAAGGTGTTGGTGATCACTCTTAATGCCCTTCATGGCATGGATCCAGGTTACTTGAGGGACTGTCTCACCCAAATGGAATTGACCCTTCCCACTCGTGCTGGTCGAGAAGGCATACTGAGAGTCCCATCAGCCCATTATTTTGGCTGGCAGGGTCCAGGAGGAAGGCCTTCTCTGCTATTGCTCTTGCCCTCTGAAACATCTTGCCCCCTCCCCCTGATGTGAGGTTGGCCCCAACCCTCCTATCCTTTTGTAAGGGCCTAAAGACGTAGCTTTGCTAGTTGGCTTGGGTCCCAGTGGAGGAACAGCACAATAGAGGTAGTTGATCAAGTAATAATAGATCTCACCTCCCCCCACATGTGTCACGTTTAAATTATTTATGTTCTAATTGTATATGTATAGATATATTTTTATTTTATTTATTTATTATTTATTTATTAATTGGATTTCTATGCCACCCTATTCCAGGAACTCAGGGCGGCTCACAACATAGATAGAAATCTGACATTAAAATACATTATAAAAACCCCTTAATTAAAAAACCAATCATCCAAGACAGACATGCAAACAAACATACACTGGCTGGGGCAAGGTGTTAACTGCCCCAGGCCTGTCGGCAAAGATGTGTCTTCAGTAATTTGCGAAAGGCAGAGAGGGTGGGGGCAATACGGATCTCCCCAAAACTTCTCTATGGTAAGATGGGCTGCCAATAAATTTTATAAATAAAGAAATATCACAGTTATTATTTTGGACTTCATTCATCCTGAGAATTTATTTGAAAAATGGCCTGTAGTACACAAACTGAAATAACCTACTCTAATAAAAATAGGAAATTGGCTATGAGAGGATTTGAAGGAACAGGATGACAGGTACTCCAATGTTTCTTCGGGAAGTTCTGATCCCAGAAAGCTAGGAAAGGATTAATAAATGAGAAAACTTTACTCATGTTTGTTCTCCTCACTCAAGCAAGAACAAAGGAATAAAATACCTGTGGACGATAAAAACAGAAATATTCTGCCAGATTGTGGGTTGGAATATTTATAATATGGACTTTTTCTGTAGCAGGGGAGTGTAGCTATCATATAATTTTTAAAAATGTAAAGGTTTCCTAAGAGAAAAAAGTTTAAGAAACATTGTTTTACAGTTTAGCAGTCTAATTTTGATCCAATTTTATTTACCCCCACAATAAACACTAATTTCAGGAGCTGATCTACTCTTCTCTATTCATGTTTAATGCTGTTTGGATCCCAATCCAAAGAAGCTTCAAGCAAACTGGAATAATTTCTTGGTTTCCAGAATATAATGGAAGTTCCCAAATACGTATGCCAAAGGGTAAGTCAACAGTACTAAAAAGTTCATGTATAAATCTATAGAGGAAACTGGAACTATGGAACTCCAAAAAATATTAACTTAATTTCTAAAGATGACAATAAGTATTTTTCAGAATACTTATTCAGAATACATGAAATACTTCCATAAGTATTTCAGAAATCAAGTAGATGCTATTGTTTTTGGAGTTCCATAGAGTAGTTTTGGGCAGCTTAGAATCATAAAAAGGTATCTATACATATATAATTTCCTATATTCAGACATGAGACAACTCCCTGCAACTCTGGTTGCTTCCCCTTTTTTCCCCTTCCAGGTCTTCACTATTCATAACTGCAAACAAAATTACCTAGACTTCCCATATACATTCCTTGAATTAAGACACAATAAAGTCTAACCTAAATAATCCATGATTGCCCAGCTGTCAGATTGCCAGGGATAGGCGTAGTTGGTGTTTTTTTTTAATTAAAGACTTTTTTTCAGAAATTAAATTATTTCATTAAGTGAGCACATAGAATCTTTAAGTATGTTCACAAATATAGGTTTGAATTCTTCTAACAAATAATTTCTTCTTCTTTCTCTCCATAAATTGCTCTTCTCTGCAACTACAGGGTCTTAGTAAATCATGGTGGTTAAAGTGACACTGCAGTGCCCTATGGAGAATCTTTTCCCATCCTCTCCCAGAAGCACTAGCCTGCAATCATCTCAAAGCCTCATTAAATCAGGCAAGTAGTTGCATATACCCTAAACCAGAGGTAAACAACCTTGGCTCCTAAACCAATAGGTTCTGGTGTGAAACTCTAAGGAAAGTCCTTCACATTTAATCATTTTGAACAGCAAGTTCTATGCAAAGCACATCCCAGCTGGATAATAATTTGGAGGATGTGGATTTGAGATTAAAAATATATTTATATTCTACTAAGCCTTGGAGCACCCCTACTGGGTGGGGACTTCAAAAGAAAAGATGCCCCCAAAAGACGACAGAAGAGACAACAGAAGATGATCACATTTTTGTACAATGTGATGTAGAAATGTTCAACATTCAACATTTTCAACAGTCAACATTGTAACTTTATCTAATTGCTTATATCAGGGGTCTGCGACCTTGACAACTTTAAGACTTGTGGACTTCAGCTCCCAGAATTCTGGGAGTTGAAGTCCACAAGTCTTAAAGTTGTCAAGGTCGCAGACCCCTGGACTATATTAAAGAGAAAAAAAAGTCTAGTTCTTTTCTTTGGATTGAAAGCTTGGAAGTAGGGCCAGAAAAGGCTTGGCAGTATCACTGGATGTCTTGGTCAGAGTGGAAAGCTGGAACTCCAGCTCAATGCCTGTGTTCTTATGAAACTGCAGTCTCATGACTTAGCTTCTGTCAAAGGATTGTTTTGAGCATAAAATGCACTGCAATATATTTGTATCATGTAAATTTTATTCTAATGTTATTCTCAAACGAATACAGTATCATTACCATTTTGGACAGAATGCAACTTTGTTGTTAGTAAGAACTTTGGGGATTTTGTGATGCTAGCTTTCATTTCCATGTACACACCCCCATCCCCCCAGCAGTGAACCATCGTGTTATTGAGAAACAAATAGTGTCACCATGGATCGGTATCTGCAATCAGCAGTGGACTACTGGGAGGAAGATTTAATGCACAGGAAACTTACAATTACTGGGAAATATACTGAGAAAGCCATCACACACAAAATGTGAGGATTCTGATTCTGTGCCTGACATTCTAAAATGTCTTTCGGTCTGGCCTGAAAGAAGAGTTACTTTCCCATATGAGTCCACTACTATACTCAAGTCACTAAGTGACTCTGACTTTGTTTTCCCTCCCTTTCAGAAGTGAGGCAAAAGAGATGATGTTTTTTCAGCCAAGGAAGAGCCATCTAAATCCACCATCTGATTCAGGAGTGTCAAACTGCCGGCCCACAGCCGTATGCATCATCCAGAAGCCGCACCCACATCATTGCAGGCAATGGCAAAACCGGCCCGATATGTTGCACGACGTCACGTGATGTCGCAAGTTTGACATGTCTGAATTCTGATTGAATAATATGCAGGTGGCCCCAGAACATAGTTCCAATATAGTGTACCTATCTTGTAAATTATGTTTGTAATGCTTTAGCTTTCTAAGATGCTTTTGTAAGATGTTTTAAGAGTAATTCTGGAGACTAAAATTGTAGTATAGACATATAACCTCCCCATCCCAGGCATAGACAAAATAAATAGATATAACTGCATTTTTTTCCCTTACCCCAACATAGATAGGTAGCTGTTCCAGTCTCCAGATACTGGCAGAGAAAGGATCAATAGAGATTGTGTTGTGTCAGAAAATGACTTTTTCTCACTTGTAGTAAAACAGCAACTTATAAACTTGTCCATTGGGAAGAAGCAGCTAGGCAGAAGATTAAAGAATGGAATAAAGATTGCTAAAGTTTGCTGTTAAAGAATGCTGACATCACAACATTCTCCATTGTAGTGTCACAAGAAAGTGAAAAACCAACTTTTTCCAAGACAGTTGATGGAAACAGCAAATACCCAAGAGCCAGTCATGCTATTGCATGTGTTTTCTTCAATATGAATGAAATAAAACTAACTTCAAACATTTTAAAACAAGAGAGAGCAACCTATGGCCTTTGACCCACCCACTCCCTTGTTTACAGCATGAGTGGGCATTCTAAAATTAACTGCTTGAAATTGGATGGTGTGGTTTTATTAACCATAAAATAATATTTTCCAACCGACTCAAATAAAAATATATTTTAGTCAAAAATAAGTGATTCATAGTTCCTATTGAATGTTAGCCATCTTGAGTCTCTCAAATTTAGCAACCAGATAAGGCTGGTATTATCATCATCATCATAATTATAATTGTTATCATGCATTTTATCCACTTCCCTTGGATTCCCAGGCAGCTTATCACCTCCTCATGGAGTTTATTTAGTGATCACAATTCCCTCAGGCAAAATGTGAAAAGAATAAACTATCCTGAGCATGTTATTCATATTTTGTGCACCCTCTATCTTTTTTTAAAAAATTAGTGCCTTAACAATTTAATCTAATCATTTTGAACATTCAGAGGCTTAAATAAGGTATTAAAAGTGGCTATGGGAACATCTTCAATTCTTCCGCTGGTAATGTACAAAATCTGATGTTAAGCTTAAACCTGTCCTAACAAAACTGCAGGAAATTTTACAGAGATCTTTCAATCCCACATCTGGAAGATTATTACCTACAAAAATTAAGAGTATGTGGAGCAAGGTTTGCCCCGTGAAAATTACATTTCCCACTCTTCCATGTGGCTTATCTCAGCACACACATTTAAAGACAGATCTGTGGGATTTGATGCCTAGTTAACATAAGCGTCTGGATCTGGTGTTACATTTTACAGTCTGTTTCAGTCCTTTCACAAATCTGAACTTCGGCTCTTCAGGCCTACTTAGAAAATTGCTAAATCCATGAAGGAACACTAGATTTTTATGCTTGCTAACAAAGAAAAAAAAATCTGGAAAGCAAAGAAATTAACGTGTGTTAAGCAGAAATGGCAGGCTGATTGCTCTCTACAGATGCCTCAAAGCTAAATACTGACTTCAGGAATAACTTAAAGAACATTATTCAACTTTGGATTTGAACTGATTTGATCAACTTTGGATTTGATCAGTTCAATCCTCGTAAAGCTCTTGCTTCTGCTAGTGAGAAATACAAGAATTTAATAATGTTCACTATCATAGAATCTTTTTAGGCTCATAATCGATAGTAGAAAGTAAATTGCCGTGATGTAATTATATCTACAAATACAGGGTGAGCTCCAGTCTTGGATGTCTTCTCACCTATTCTGCTTCATCTTTCTCTGTTCTTAAAATGAAAGGAGAAACCCTCAACATTTTGCTCCCACTTCAACATCTGTATGACATATCTGGGTGAATGCTGGCGGATCTTCATGTTTCAGATGAATGGAGGATTCAGATGAATTTAAATGATCCACATCAGGGAAGGGACACTGAATGCTAAGATCTGATGGAAATATGATATGTCAAGATTGGATTCTCTTCTATATATTTACCTTTCATAAAGTAGTCAGAAATTCCCTCAAGTGAAGTTTGATAACTCTTGATGACTTAATGGATATATCCAGATCATTTACTTGAAAGGGACTGCTGTTGCCTTCTTCCTGGACTCTTGTGGGATGTCCTGGTGGTCTACCATCCAAATGTTAACCGGGTTTGAAAGGATAAATGTCTGAAATAAATCAAAAGTTTGAAGATTTTTCTAAGGGAGTAATATTATAGGATATATTTATTTACTCTGCTGTGGATTTCTCTAGGCTGGCTTCCAGGGCATGTAAATAGGTATACATGGTGGGACTTGTTTTAATGTTCTTTTTATTTGCTGTGTTTTTTTAAATCAAGTTATCTTGTCTATTAATATAAGTCCTTGTCTCTGTATTAATTAATTATATCCAAATATTTTAAAATGTTGTTGTAAAGATATTGTTCATTGAGTCTGAGAGATGGTTTTTAAAAATCAAGTAATAATGAAATAATATTACATAACAATACCACACAATTATATTCTTTTAAAAACAAGTTATCAATAATATTTAAAATGCATTATGCAACTGGATTTGGTTCCAATCACTAAAAGGTAGTTACCATTGCTCAAATATTTATTATCTGGTGGCAAAATTGGATAAGATTTGGGTATTTTTTTTCTATGTATGTATGCATACAGACAGATAGGAAAAATAAGACATGCAATCTCTTAAAGAAATTAGTTGCAGCTTCTAACAAAGCAAAGCAACACAACAAAACTAAGGCTCAACTAATAGAAGCCCTATTCATTTCAACAGGATTTGTTGTAGGACTCTGCAGGAACCCAACCAGAAAATCAGTTGGGCCACTTGATAACAATGGTCAGAAGGGGGTAATCAGAGAAGACAAGGAGATTGCTGAGAGGCTAAATGACTTCTTTGCCTCCGTTTTCACCGAGGAGGATAGAGAACATTTGCCTGCCACTGAATTAGTTTTCCCAGGGAGGGAAATAGAAGAATTAAACCTGATAGAGATAAACAAGGAAGATGTTCTTGCATGCCTTTCTAAACTAAACGTCAACAAATCGCCGGGTCCAGATGGCATCCACCCTAGAATTCTCAAGGAACTCAAGTGTGAAATTGCTGAACTTCTAGCTAAAATATACAATCTTTCTCTAAGATCAGGCACTGTACCAGAGGATTGGAGGGAAGCAAATATAACCCCGATCTTCAAGAAAGGATCCAGAGGTGATCCAGGAAACTATAGACCAGTCAGTCTAACCTCAGTTCCAGGCAAACTGATGGAAACCATTATTAAAGATAAAATTACAGGGCACATAGAAAAACAGGCATTGCTGAAAGAAAATCAACATGGTTTCTGCAAAGGCAAATCATGTCTTACTAACTTGTTAGAATTCTTTGAGGGTGTAAATAAATACATAGATAAAGGGGCCCCAGTTGATATTGTATATCTTGACTTTCAAAAGGCTTTTGACAAAGTCCCTCACCAAAGGCTCCTAAAAAAGCTCTCCAGCCACGAAATTAGAGGACAGGTCTTGTCCTGGATTGGTAACTGGCTAAATTGTAGGAAGCAAAGGGTGGCAATAAATGGACAATTCTCCGGATGGAAAGAAGTGAGAAGTGGTGTACCCCAAGGTTCAGTTTTGGGGCCTTTACTTTTTAATTTATTCATCAATGATCTGGATGTAGAAGTTAATAGTGAGGTAGCCAAGTTTGCTGATGACACTAAATTGTTCCGGGTTGTGAAAAGTGAAACTGATTGTCGGGAGCTCCAGAAGGATCTCTCGAAATTGTGTGAGTGGGCAACAAAGTGGCAAATGCATTTTAACCTAAACAAGTGCAAAGTTATGCACATCGGGGCAAAGAACCCCAATTATACTTACCAACTGATGGGGACCAAACTTTCTGAGACAACCCAAGAAAGGGATCTTGGGGTTTTGGTGGACAGCTCGATGAAGATGTCAACCCAATGCGCAGCAGCAGTAAAAAAAGCAAATTCCATGCTTGGCATGATTAGGAAGGGAATCAAAAATAAGTCAGCAAGTGTTGTATTGCCTCTGTACAAATCGATGGTGAGACCACACTTGGAGTACTGTGTACAGTTCTGGTCAGCGCACCTCAAGAAGGATATAATGGAACTGGAAAAGGTGCAAAAAAGGGCAACAAGAATGATCAAGGAAATGGAGCGCCTCCCTTATGAAACCAGATTGCAACGCCTTGGTCTCTTCAGCCTTGAAAGACGGCGTTTAAGGGGTGACTTGATCGAAGTGTATAAAATCATGCATGGGATAGAAAATGTGGATAGAGAAAAATTCTTTTCTCTATCACACAATACCAGGACACGGGGGCACTCCCTAAAGCTTATAACTAAGAAAGTGAGGACAAATAAAGGGAAATATTTCTTCACCCAGAGGGTCGTTGATTTATGGAATTCACTTCCTGAAGGGGTCATGACAGCTGTCAGCCTTGACAGCTTCAAGGCAGGGCTAGATAGATTCATGGATGCAAAGTGTATTGGTGGTTATTAAAACAGATGTCCATGTGCCGCCTCTATGTTGGTTGAGGCAGGCAGGATTCCCTTGAGTACCATTTGTTTGGGGGTCAAGGGAAAGGGAGGGTTTTGCCTTCTCTTTCTGCTCAAGATCCCCATGTACATTTGGTGGGCCACTGTGTGACACAGAATTCTGGACTCGATGGGCTTTGGCCTGATTCAGCATGGCTCTTTTTATGTTCTTATGTTCTTATGTATGGTCTTAAAAACCATATCATTAATTTTTGGAGTTTTACGTCCATTACTGTTTATTGTAAGCTTCCCCTCCTGGGAGATTTCAATATTCACAGGGATTATTCAGCCAGGAACAGGTTAGGATTTTATGTTCCCATTACAGGAAAACAATAGTTCGATTAGTAAAGAATAGCATTTACAAAAAAAAAATGTGAAAGACCCACAAGATGTTCCTATTTTGCTATGAAAAATCAGTCTGCCAGAATTATAGAAAGAACCCTGAGAAGCTTTCAAAATTATTGTTATAAATCAAAATAGATTCTACATAAAAATTAATATCTTCACAGTCAGCCTGGAAAAAACAAGGACATACACAGATTCCTATAGGAAATGGAGAAAATTAATGAAGAAAAAAAAAAGAACAAGTGATTTTTAAAACACATGCACACATACAACAAAAGATAAATTAAATCTAGCACAGTTGCCAGATTAGACTTTTCCTATAGTTACAGGAGTGGCAAATTTTGAGACGGAAACTTATCTCTACTTCAGATCTCCCCTCAAATTCCTGGAGATTCCAACCATTTCCATTCCACTACTTAGGAGACCTATTTCAGATTCACTCCAGCCACTTCTACTTTTGTTTTTAAAAGGATCGATTCTTTTTCTTTCTCCAGCAAAAGGAAGAACTGGGGTAATATCTTTTGTGTACGTGACATAAAGCATCTCCCTCATAAGGATGTGGATTGGACACGTTTACATCGCAGTCTGCACTGTCTCAATGAACACTTAAGACACTTAGGGTTTCACATTGTTCTCTACACTGTTTGGCAGTTACATATAACAACAGGAATACAATAGCTCAGTCTATTGCATTAAATTTAAGGAAGCTGCTCAGAATCTTATGAGGTGAGTAGACTATATACTTGAAGGAAATAATTGGTACCCATAAACAGTGCCTAAACATGATGAGGCTGGATGAGGAAGAACAAATTAAAATTAATTCCAGACAACATGGAGGTGCTGTCTGAAAACAGGAAACTCAACTGAGGTAAATGGTTCCTCTTAGTTGGTGTACATTCAGGCTGTCCCCTGAAGCAGCAGATTTATGAACGGGAAATGCTCCTTGATCCTCAGTTGTCATTAGATTTACATATGACAGCGGTGTCTATTATGCCATTTGTGATTCTTCCTCTGAGAGTGAGATTTGTGATGGTGGTAATCAATGCCTTGGTTATAGTCTCTCTTCAGTATTACAGTGGAACTACGTAGAACCACTCTCAAAAAAGCATCCAGAAGTTGCAAAACACAGCAGCTAGTCTTCTAACTGGTACAAAGTACAAAGATCTCTCTATTGAAAGATTTGCACCCTTCATCAGCTGCTTACAGGGCACAGTTTAAAGTGTTGGTAGCAGTAGCACTTTTAACTGGCTTCCACTGATCTAAAAAAAAAATGAAGCAAAGTTAGCCTAGTTAATAGCTAGCAGGAGAACTATCTCTAGAAAGTTAAGTAAAAAAAACATTCCTGAAGGTGGTGATAGCTTCTCTCCTATATCATGCAAAAAAAAAACAACAACCTGTAGATATCTGCTCATGTCAATAGAGAAGACCTGGGGGCAAGTTCAATCTTTTTTAACTCTAAAGTTTTAAATCAGCGGTTCTCAACCTTTTTCAGGCCGCGACCCCGACCTGCGCCGCTCATGCGTAGTGCTACCCCCTGCGCCGCGCATGCATGGTGCTACCCCTGCGCCATGCATGCATGGTGCTGCACCACACATGCGTGATGCTGCCCCCTGCGCCAGCTGAGGTGTAGGCCGCTGCCCATTTGGGGCGGCGGCAGGCAGGCCCAGGTGCTCCTGGGCGGCTGTGGCGGCGACGGTGCAGGGCGACCATGGGCTGGGCCACCAGCTGGCCCAGCCCAAGGGAGGTAAGACACCCACCGGGCCCCACGCACGCCAAAAACCCTCCCTACACCCGCCGCTGCTCTGCTAGTCTTACCTTCGCTGCCGCCTGTTCGGGGCGGTGGCAGGCAGGCCCAGGCGCTCCTGGGCGGCCGCAGCAGCGACGGCGCAGGGCGACCATGGGCTGGGCCACCAGCTGGTCCAGCCCAAGGGAGGTAAAAAACCGGCCAGGCCCCACACGTGCCAAAAACCTTCCCTGCGCCCACCGCTGCCCCGCTAGCCTTACCTTCGCTGCTGCCCGTTCGGGGCGGTGGCAGGCAGGCCCAGGCGCTCCTGGGCGGCCGCAGCAGCAACGGTACAATGCGACCACGGGCTGGGCCACCAGCTGCCCCAGCACAAGGGAGGTAAAAAACCCGCTGGGCCCCACACACGCCAAAAACCCTCCCTGTGCCCACCGGCCTCCCACCTCCAACCCCTGGCCCTCTTTTACTTACAGTTTTAGTAGTTGCTCAGCAGGGAGGGGTGGAAAGTTCCGGAGAGCTCGCCTTCGCTGCAGACAACTTGCAGCACCGTTTGCAGACTGGGACTTTTGGCGGGCTCAGCAGGGCGGAGACAGCCTGGACAATTCCTATTGGTTTTTGAAAGCCAATAGAATTAGACTCTATTCAAGAGAGTCTATTCTATTGGCTTTCAAAAGCCAATAGAATAAGAGGGAGTAGCACAGCTAAGGAAAAGGGGAAAATAGCGGACTGCGGCGTTTGGCAACCCCCGTGAAATGGTCGTTCGACCCCAAATGGGGTCGCGACCCACAGGTTGAGAACCGCTGTTTTAAATGGTCAGATCCTGATTATTTGAAGGGCTTTCTCTCCCATTTGAACAAGATCTGCAAATGAGACATTTTTCACCCCTTGCCAAATTTTTGGTATTTTATTTATTTATTATTATTATTTTTATCTCCCCTTTATTATTTTATAAGTAACTCAAGGCAGTGAACATACTGAATACTCTGTCCTCCTCCTATTTCCCCACAACGACAACCCTGTGAGGTGGATTGAACTGAGAGAGAGTGAATGGCCCAAAGCCAGCTTTCACACGTAATGAAGGAGAGAGGAGCTTTTATGGCTGTTGGTTAACAGGCATGTGATAAGAAAGGATATGCTTAGAGCTGTCTGCCCCCTTTCTTTGACCTTTGGGGTTGCTTGCTTTTGAATGTTTATTGACGGAGGCTATCTCCTTGTATCTGTTAATGCTGCTTTGTCCGAGAGACAGATTTCCCAGTGACAAAAGCTCATGGGGAACACACTCCCCTTTAGACTTTCCCATTCAGTGTAGAAAGGCTGAGGACAAAGCTGGAATGCCAGGGATGGTAAGTGCAGAAGTAAGTAATGCAATCCTTATACCCCCTCCACTAATGCACTTTAATGATGACAAAAGGGAGGTTTTATATCCCTAAAAAATCAATCTCTTTCTTATCTGTGGACTGTATCAGTTTCAATAACTAAGAGGCTACATAATAGTGCCACCTCCTGGAAATAAATAATAGATGTTGTGACAAGCTAGCTACAATCAGCTCCTGGATAAAATCCTTTCTGTCTTCTGCTTGTCATCTTCACTGTTTGTAGAACCTTAAGATTTAATTTTTTTAAAAAATTTCTCTATTTTTTTTAGAGGCAAGCAAAGTTTGGTGCTAAAGAAAAGACAGTGCTCCTTTAAAAGTTTTCTATCTGCTTCTGTCTGTAAATGCAGAACTTAGACCATGTTCACAGCTCATGCAATCAAGAGGTTACTCCTAATGTTTAGCCTGAACCTGTTTCTTTGTAGGTATAACCAAATAGTTCTGGTCCTGCTCTCTGGGAATAAGTCCACTCAATCTTCTCTGTGATAGCCATTCACATAATTGAAGACTGCTGTTATAGCTCTTTCCTGTCATCTTTTCAACAGGCTAAGGATGCCCAGTTCCTTTACCCTAACTCTTCACTAATATGGTACCCTCTTCTGATTTTACTCCAAATTGTCCCTTTCCTTTTGGGGTGCAGTGATGTCCAGAACCGGATAAAGAACTCCAAAAAGGATCTGATCCACGCAGGGTAGGATGAAACAATTCCTTCCCATGATCCCATGTTTCCTTAGATCTATTCCTATTGAGAGACAGAATATATCCTGCCAATAGGAGGATAAAAAATTGCTCCATTATACAAAAGTCTTTCATAAAACAAATCTCTTCCAAAGCATCCACATTTTCAGAAAAGGGTACTCTTTTGTGACTTCTCTCATCAGGTGTTCCACAATGTACTGCAATTTATCACACTGTGTAACTTTATACAAGTAGTCCTCTTTTAGTGATTACAAATAATACTGACAACATAGTTGTTAAGCAAAGTGATCATCTAGTGAAACTGCGACTGTGTTTACCATCTTATTTCAGCTTTCCTTTCTTTATAGACCTACTGTACAAAAGTCATAAATGCTAGGCTTTGTTGTAAGGTTACTTTTTCAAGACTTTCATAACTGTGAACAGTCACTAAACAAATCAGTTGCTAAACAAGAGCTGCTTAATCGTTAATTCAGAATCATTAATTCTGGATGATTCCAGCAGTTGATCAGAAGAAATTAGAGAGGCTTTGCAAATGTTTTTGATTCAGTATTGAGGATCTTATTAGGTATTAAAGCAGAATAGAGTAAACCTATTACTTCTTAGATTTGGAAACTATTCTGTATTTTAGCTGAAGCAACCCAAAATTACTTTTGACTTTTCTGCAGTCACATCTCACCATTAGCTGATATTCAGTTCCATAATTATTCCAAGATCTATATCAGAAGCACTATTGCTTCTGTAACTTACTTTGATTTCTGTAACTTTTCTTTGATTTCCTCTGTCTAAAAGCAAAATTTAACCAATGTCATTAAAATGTGGAAAAATTAAAGCAGGCTTTGCAAGAAGAAAAGCTGAATTCCTACACATATTTCTTGTTAAGGTGATGCTTAAAAAATAATGAAATCTCCAAAGAAGTAAAATATTATCAGTACATGTAAATCTGACCTATCATATATGGCTGGTATGAAATGACTTTATATTTAAATAACTATAACCTCCTTTATTCATATTTAAAGTGACCAGTCTAATCTAACTTGAAGGCGTGGCATTATTAAAAAGCATTAATGGCTGACGAGGAATGTATCAGTGGAGGTTATGCTTTTGAATTACCCCCTATTGAAGACCTCTGCTCTAAACTAAAAAATATGGCAAGGATGCACTTCTCTCTGTATTAGATCATGAATCTAACATGAAAAAAATGCAGCTCATTTCCTGTATTCATGTAAAGCAGGGGTGTCCAAATCTCAATGTCACGTGACATGTCACGACATATCGCGACTTTTCCCCCATTGCCGGCAATGGGGTTGGTGCAGTTTCAGCATGACGCATCCAGCCTGCAGGCCGGCAGTTTGACACCCCTGATGTAAAGGGTTCAGCCATGGTATTTGTCTTCATAAAAGTGGATATTTAGCCAAATTTAATTTAAAAGTGGAGAGAGACATGATAAGAATTTTTCATGCAGAATCTTTGAGAATGGTCAAAGTCACATCTTCACTCTCCTGTATCCTGAGGTAGTCTTTTAAATGAGGTATTCATCTAACTTCTCAGATCTCTCAGAGGTGCCCGAGCATGACTTCTGATGTCTGCAGGCAGGTAATTAATAGAAAGACCACAACAAGTAATTAATGAAGGCTGCTAAGTTCTAAACTCCACAAGTGAAAGCTAGTCAGTCACATAGAGGTGATGCATGCTCAGAATGAGTTTGGCTGTACAGCCAGCCCCGAAGATGCTTATTCTATTGATACAGATTTAAATCTGCCCATGCTGAAATAATATTAAAATGGGCAGCATCTGCTTCCTGGTGATATTATTATTTCTTTCCAGCATTCATCCCATGAGTCTCATTCCC
This sequence comes from Bothrops alternatus, assembly GCA_034064705.1. NCBI lineage: Eukaryota > Metazoa > Chordata > Lepidosauria > Squamata > Viperidae > Bothrops > Bothrops alternatus. The sequence goes on along the minus strand of JARGCV010000007.1, from coordinate 54,019,536 downwards.
TGTTCTGCCAGCTTTTTTGACATTTTTTTCCCCACATCTGCTTCCTAGTCTAGAGCAACTCAACAAAGCTGGGAAAACTGTGGTGATGATATGACTTCGGGCTTCAAACCCAATCAGTTCAGCAGCCCTGCACTGTTGCAAAAAGGAACACTCCTCTGTAGTTTTTCCAATATTTTGGAAATATTTTCCAAATATTTCTGCAGGTTTGAATATATGCTTATGTAAAAAAATCATATTCAAAAATGATGCAGCCTTTCCTTCAATTTGTGTTTTCAGAAAGTGTGGCTCTTGACACACCTCATTAAAGATAGAAAGAATTGTGTTCCAAATAAAATATAACATAAGATTCTAGAGGACTATAATAGCTGTACACAGTTACTTGGAAATCCAGCAATTATTACATGTTATCTAAGCATATAGGTGAAAAAGTCAAGTACCAAATTAAAAGAAAAATAATGGGGTTTTTTTGGTTTTGTTTTGAAGAGCAAAGTTTCCATTCAATCCATTCTTACAAATTTACATTTGTAAAATTCTTAATAAGTAGGATGGAGAAAACTTAGCTATTAAAATTTAGAAAGCAGATGACTAAGAAATTAAAACAGTTAAATTCTTCCATTCTGATGCTTAATTTCTGTGTATTGGGCTGAATTATACTTGATTCCCCCCTTTTATTTCCTCCCAATAACTTTCGCCTCTCCATGGATATAAACTTAACATATTTTCTTTTTGTGCTGAGCATAACTCTCTGTCTTCTTTCTTTTTTTCCATTATGAAATATGTTCCAAGGGCTCCAGTCCTCCCATGTAATAATAGGGATCTTCAAACATTTGCAATATTGACAACTTCCTATAGACATTTTTTCAAAATGGCTGCTGGGTCGGAGGCTTCCCTGTGACCATTTGGCCACTCTAAGGAGCATAGCCAGTTAAAATCATTACTGTGCTAGAATATAAGGTAACCAACCATCCTCCTTTAGGGAGGACAGTCCTCCTTTTGTAAGTTCTGTCCTCCCTCAAAAAGTGTCCTCTTTTATGTCCTCCTTTTCGATATTTGAAGACTAATCTGCAGGGCTTTCTTTTCCCTCATAGAACACTCAGAATGGCGTTCTGGCACCTTTTTTTGATGGGTTTTGTTTTCAACTTTTGCATGAGCTGTGCTACTCCCACTATTGGCTTTTGAAAGCCAATAGGAATTGCTGCTGAGCGTGCCTGGCAAACTTTGCACATGCAAGTTGTCTGTATTATTGTTGCAATGAATAAAATGTTTCTTTTATTTATGATATTTTTTTCTTCAATTTATTTGTGTCCTCCTTTTCATTGTAAAAAAGTTGGTCACCTTATAGAATACCATCTGTTACTTCTTTTAGTTCCACTTGCCATATGGTGTGATCTGTTCTTATGTTGGTCTTTTTTCCTAGCCAGTTGTTACGCTTTCAAAGGAACACCTTTGGTAACAAACACCTACCCTTTCTATTTTCCAGTAAGCTATTTGAGGGAGCTATCTGAGGACCATAAGCATTCTTGGAAATAATATTGATATTGAAAACTGGCATGGCACTTTGTGTTATACTACCATCCTATTTTTGTGGGTATGATGTACTGTATAACTATAGATACACCCAAATACATGTATGCACATTCATGCATACATAGACATGTGAAATGTCCGATGGGGCAGGGCATCTGACAAAATCCAAGCAAAGTGTGACCAGGCATATTGAGGAATTCCTGAATGGCCAAAGAGTTTGATTATTCTGGGAGGAACAAAATCTAATTTTGTGCTCAGAATTAAAGCATGGTACCAATTTACTTCTCTCTTTTGTAAGCTGTGTTTCCCAACTGTGTGACTTCCAGATATATTGAATGACAACTCAGATCTCCCCTAGCCAGGATAGTTGTAGAAATCTCCCTGGGAATGAGTCCCTGTGGAAATAACATTTCAACATTGGAACAAACCATAGATAATGTTAATATTTCTTCCAAGAGCAAAGGAAACCAAATCCTCTTTGCTGTTATTTTAATAGATGATTAATTTGGTTTATTTCTAAGATCATCACAGTTCCTGATTTTTCAAATACTGAACAGATGGAGCCTTTTAGAAGGGGTGCATTTGATTAGAAGTCTTGTCAAATAACACTGCAATATTTCCATGAGCTACTGTTAAAATGTCTTGATGATTAAAATCTATTCCAACCCCCTCCCCCCCAAAAAGTACATGATGAGTTTGGGAATAGGATGTACTATTTTAAAATAGGCTGCTGAATCATTCCAGTAATTCTGATTTAATAATGCAACTCTATTCCATTTTGGTGAGATTTAGAATCAGAACAGAGTTTGCTCTGCACTTTGCTCCTCTTTTGATTGTATTAATTCACGGATGTCAAACTCGATCATGTCACGTGACATATCGTGACGTATCGTGATGTTTTTTTTGCCTTTGCAGAGCTGGGATGGGCATGGCCTGTGTGTGACGCATCCAGCCGCGGGCCACCAGTTTGACACCCCTGTATTAGTTGTATCCTGCCTCAGCCCCCACTATCCCAAAACTGTTCTGTTGGACAAACCTAGATACCATTCTAAATAGATTTGTCAGCAAAAGAAAGTCTTATTTGGAAAGAGTTGCCCTTTATTTATGCTAAGAGAACCTTTGTCCCTTTTGCAAAGCACAAGGCAGAATTTCAACAGGCCCAGTGCTTTCCCAGTGCAGCTTCTTCATGCCGGATTTCTGTATAAGGCAGCTGTTTGAAACAAAGGAAAACAGGTGTCATCCCTGATAGTAACATGAGAGAGAAATGTTACCCATTCTCACATCACACTGAAGCCATATGGCTTTGGTAGTCACATGGCTGGTTTGGAATAGCAAAATGCATCTGGCAGTCAGTATGGACGGAATTAAACTGATTGGAAAAAGAGGACATAGGCCTCCTTAACATTTTTTCCATAATGTCCCAAATTTCCCAGGTGACAATCTCCTCGTAGCCCAAGTTTTCACTTGCCTTTCGGAAAAATGCTGCTCTAAGTTTCTATTTTAGTACTTTTCATGCAGCCTGAGGGGAGAAAATAAAGGGAAGAGAAAGATGACTGCAAAAATGATGAGCTTTTAATAATGTGTATAGAAAGAGTTGCAAGTAGAACAACTAAGATTAAAAGAAACAGAGAAAACACAGAGTGATTTGGATTAAAGAAAAACATTGTTTTGGAATAAGCAAAGAGGGCTTAACAAGAAACCTCCAGCAGAGGGAATGGAATTATTTCTTTTTTCTTTTTATGACCTTGTAGTCCCTTAATTCAGGGTAGAGTCAGATTAAATGGATAGATCAGAGTTTTACTGGCCAGATGCCCTTCCTGATGCCTACATGGAGTTCACAGCAGATATTTTCTTTGAGTCCTAGGAGAGAAACATCTGCTGCTACCTAGGATTAAATTCTCAACCTTCCAAGTGGGAGGAGAGTGTCTTCATCACGAGGCCACTGAAGGGAATTGGTCTTCTGGAACAATTCTGAATATTTTTGCTCCATCATCTTTGTTAAGTACTTCGTTCGTGTGCGAATGATGAAGACACATGGCGATGTTAAACAGCTCTTTATTCTTCTTCTAACAACACTCGAACAGCAACAAAAGGCACGCAGGCCTTTTTATATGGCCAGAACCCGGACAACGTCCACCAATAGAATAGAGCATTTTTGCGCCTTGCCCATGCGCACATGGCTGGCATCGCTCTGTCTGGTCCCGGGCAGCTTTTACACATGTACGTCATACATTGGAAGAGTGTTATATAGTTTCATTAATCAAATGCAAGGAATGTGGAATACTCGAGTCTGCCCTCAGGCAAAACCCCTTTAACTTTATGCATACAATAAATGTATCCGAAATCAAAAAATAATACAAAATAATCTACCCGAGTTACTCCCGTTATTCAGGGGCCTCATGAACAGAACCCTCATGATTTGACAGCAACTTCACAAAGTCTCTCAGATGTTTGGGTGGGCACTTTGCCCGCTGCAACCTTCTAAGGGCTGGAGAGATTGCCTGGCCCACCAGCTCGCCTACCAGGCTAGGCAGGCCAGGGCGTTGCTGCCCTAAATTCCCAGGTGACCCCGGTGAGGGTGCCTGGCCTACTTGCTCACCTACCAGGCGAGGCAGGCTAGGACTTTGCTGCCCCAAATACCCGGTTGACCTGCCCCGCTGTTGGCTGGCTGGACCCTCTAAGTCCAAGCCAGCATGCCATGAAGGGATGGAATTTCCTGAGTCCTATGAATTCCTGTTAGGAGCACTTGCGGAACCATGGGATGAATCCCAAATAGCCTCAGTAGCAGCTTGTGATGGCCTGTTAGGCCTGTGAAACTGTGACCCAGAATGCATGTTGTGGTCCTCCTCCCCCACAGAGCAGAGCCAGGAGTGGAAGGGTGAGAGTCCAGTCTCCAGCGCAGTTGGTCTATGTGTCTGCGAAGAACGCGGCCATCTCCCAAGGCAACTTCGTATGACAATGGCCCAGAGACCTTGCAGACCACAGCTGTGACCCAGAGATGACCAGGCCCATAGTTTTATGCCCAGACCGGATCGCCCACCTGGAGTCTCCTAGGTGCCCGCGGTTGTAACAGTTGTGAAGCCACCCGGTCAGGGTGCAACCTGTCCAGTTTAGTGATAAGGCGGCGACCCCATAGGAGTTCAGCAGGGCTCTTCCCTGTGGCTGTGCATGGTGTGGTGCAGTGTGCAAGAAGGAAATCTGCTAACCTGTGATGCCCATTTCCATAAGTCAGTTTCTTGAGGGCATCTTTGGTCGTGCGCACCATCCTCTCTGCCAGTCCGTTGGAAGATGGATGAAAGGGAGCCGAAGTTGCATGGTGGATCATGCCTGGAGAAAAGCCTGGAACTCAGAAGAGGTAAATTGAGGGCCATTATCTGAAACCAGAACATCTGGAAGACCGTGTGATGCAAAAATACCTCTCAACACCTGGATGGTCCTAGCACTAGTAGTGGAGGAAACAGGAACAACCTCTAGCCACTTGGAATGGCTGTCAACAACAACCAGGAAGAATTGCCCCTCAAAGGCCCCAGCGTAATCTATATGTACCCTAGACCATGGGGTGTGAGTTTCCTCCCACCTATGTACTGGGGCCTAAGGCATTTCAGGCCGAGACTGTTGGCACACTTGGCACCCATGCATCTGGGCCTCAATGGCTTTATTGAGTCCAGGCCACAAAAGATGGCTGCGTGCAAGTGCTTTCATCCTGACTATGCCAGGATGTCCCTCATGCAGAGAGATCAAGATTCTAGACCTCAATGAGGCTGGGATCACTTCCCTGCTACCCCATAACAGGCATCCCTTGAAAGTGGAAAACTCATGCTTCTTGTGCCAGAAGCTTTGGAACTCCGTATCTGGGCACTTGTCAGGCCATCCTGACAACACCCATGTCAGCATGCATGTAAGCGTGTGATCAGTGGCAGTTTCTGCAGCCACGTCCCTAGCATTGAGGGGAAACTCAGGCATGAATGGACAGAATATTAATGGCTGGAGCAGGATCTGGCTCCAATTGATCCAGGGGTAATCTGCTCAGGCCATCTGCATGACCCGTTTCTTTTCCTGGTTTGTGAACTAATGTATAGACGTATGCTGACAGGAAAATAGATCATCTCAGCATACAAGGAGAAATTATATGTGGGGAGTGTTTGTTAATGGTAAACAAACCTAGCAGAGCTTATGGTCAGTATAGACCATGAAATGGCGGCCATATAAGAAATCATGAAATTTCTTAATGCCAGCCACTATGGCCAAGGCTTCTCTGTCAATTTGAGCGTAATTCCGCTGTGCAGAAGACAGAGTCCTTGAATAATAGGCCACAGGGACCTGTGTCCCATCAGCCTTCAGATGGCTAAGTACAGCTCCCACACCATAAGGAGATGCATCGCATGCGATGCAAACAGGCAGTTGCTCATTGAAATGCACTAAAACAGCATTAGAAGTGAGCAAGGCCTTAACCTCATTGAAGCTCTTGTCATGGACTTTAGTCCACTGCCAAGGAGCCTGCTTGTCTAAGAGCCTGTGTAATGGCTCTGCCACTGCAGCCTTATGTGGGAGAAATGCATGGTAAAAATTTAATAGCCCCAAGAAGGCTTGCAGCTCACTCTTAGACTTAGGGCTTGGGGCCTGCTGGATAGCTTGCAATTTAGTCTCAACAGGGTGAATGCCTTGAGCATCTATCCTGAATCCTAAGAAGTCAGTAGAAGTGACTCCTATCTTACATTTATGATTCTTTAGTTTAAGGCCTGCTTTTTGAAAACGAAGCAAGACAGCCCTTAATCTCGCTGCTAAATTTTGGGATGACTCCCCAGCAATGAGGACATCATCAAAGTAGGGACAGACCTCAGGAATACCTCAAAGTGTGCTCTCCATGACACTTTGGAATATGCCAGGGGCTACATTTACCCCAAATTGCAGTCTCTTGACCTTGAAGGCCCCCCTGTGAGTTACAATAGTCTGGGCCTCTGCAGCTGCCTCATCAACAGGTAGCTATTGATAGGCCTGTGCCAGGTCAAGCTTCGCAAAAATGCCCCCCCCTTTGAAGGAGGCCAGAATGTTACTTACCACAGCACTGGATAAGCATGCCATTGCAGCGCTTTATTCAGTGTGCACTTGTAGTCTGCACATATATGTATGTCCCCATTAGCCTTTAGAGGCGTTACTATGGGGGTTTCCCATGGACTTGAATCCACAAGTTCTAGAATGCCCTGCTGGAGCAATTTCTCCAGCTCAGCATCAATCTTGCCTTTGAGGGCAAAAGGTACCCTCCTAGGCTTAACCCTGATGGGCGTGATGGTTGGGTCTAACCGTAGCGAAATTGGAGGCCCCTTGTAGGATCCTAGCTCTGAACTAAACACATCTGCAAACTACTTGCAGACTTCTGCGAGGCTCAACGTTTGCAAATGGTGCAGCCCAGTTACCTGGATTCCCAGAGCCTTGAACCGATCGAGTCCAATAAGACTCGTACGTTCACCCCGAACAACCACCACATCTAGGGGACCCTCAAAATCCTTATGCTGTACTCTAAGAGTGGCCTCCCCCTTAACACACACCATAGAATTCTGAAAATCTGTAAGTATTAGATTGGATGGCCTGAGTTTAACTCGAAGGCCACTGCTGCTGCATATCCTTTTGAATGTGTTAATAGAAATAATGGAGAGAGGGGACCCAGTGTCCAACTCCATTGATAAGGGAACCCCTTGCAACCTTACGTTAATGGACAGTTTCTTCTTAAGGGGCTTATGTGTCCCTGTCCTCAAAATACTCCTGCGCGATGCGCAGAAACCCACCCTATGTTGGCTGAGGACCCTGGTACCTTTCAGACGCAATTCTTCATGAGGTTGGACCTTCTGGTGACCCAAACAGATGGATGAGATATGGCCTTGCTTGCCACACGCTCTGCAAATGGCGGAGCGGAACCTGCAGTCAACTTGCATTGAAGAGATGCTGGGGCCTTGTCTGGACGTTCCTTCTGCCTCCTTTCAGCTGTCTGGTGAAGCCTATCCACCTCTTCTTCAGGATCCACTTCTGATCCTTCTTGAGCATCCTTTTGATGGATGGGGGCTGTGTCTTGAGGGTTCTTGGTGAGCCGTAAGGTCTTCACAGCCCCACCTGCTGCTTCCTCAGCTGTCACCTCTCATAGTGCATCTTGGAAAGAGACATCTTCTTTTGCAAAAATCTTCTGTTGTAAGTCTCTGTTCCTTAAACCGCATATGAAGCGATCTCACAGCCTCTCTTCCAGATCCTTGAACTCATGAGGTCTGGCTGCTCTCCTTAAGGCCGCAATAAAATCTGCAGCAGATTCACCCGGCCTCTGGTCTCTCTGCTCGAATGCTTGCCTCCAAGCAATAACAGATAACTTTGGCTGGAAGTGTTCCTTTAACATTTTCTTCAAGTCAGTATATGTTACTGACTCCAGAGGTGCAGGGGCCACCAGATTCTCATCAATTTCAAAAGCTTCTTGTCCACAGACACACAAAAGAGTTGCGGCCTTCAAGCCATCTTCTCTAATTTGATTTACTCTGAAGTAATTCTCCACCCTTGCAATGTAGGAATTCCATCTCTCTGGGTGTGAGACATCAAAATCAGACAAACGGCCAATCTTCGCCATCTTACTATTATGACCTTCACCACTTGCTCCTCTGCAAACTGCTATTGGGGAAAGGGTCCTTTAGCCGAGCTCACCCTCCAGCGACGCTATACTGGCAGGCTGGGACGCTGATTCAGACGCCGTCTTCCCCTCTTCAGGACTTCCTGGGTAAGTCCTTAAAGCTTTTTCTTCAGCTTGCAAAGAATCCCATCCTCGTCGCCAGTGCTAAGTACTTCGTTTGCGTGCAAATGATGAAGACACATGGCAATGTTAAACAGCTCTTTATTCTTCTTCTAACAACACCTGAACAACAACAAAAGGCACGCAGGCCTTTTTATATCGCCAGAACCCCAGACAACGTCCACCAATAGAGTAGAGGGTTTTTGTGCCTTGCGCATGCGCACAAGGCTGGTGCCACTCTGTCTGGTTCCGGGCAGATTTTGGAATGCCCAGGACCAATGCAACGTCCCGAGCCTGCTTTTGCAGGCTCAGGACACAACAACCTTCATGAGAGTTTTTCAGTTACTGAATCCTTGAGTTAGCCTGACTTCAGAAGTTGTGGGATCTCCATCACTGAAGGCTTTTAAGAAGGGTCTGGACAACCACCTGTCTGAAATGGTATAGAGTCTCCTGCTTGAGTATGGGGTTGGACTAGAAGACCTCCAAGGTCCCTTCCAACTCTGACATTCTATGTTCTAACATACTACTACTACTACTACTACTACTACTACTACTACTACTACTACTACAAATTCGCCATTAGTCAATTGCAAAAGGCGGCCTTACTAGGAACTGCTTCCATCCTGCGATGATATCTGTAATACCTTCAAACATCCACATCTGCCTATCCCAGGTCCTTGGTAAGGACTCGATAGGTAGACAAAAATGCCAAATCCAGTCTGAACATCTGACTGTGCGATGTCTAATAATAATAATAATAATAATAATAATAATAATAATGATGATGATGATGATGATGATGATGATGATGATGATGATGATGATGATGTTGGAAGGGACCTTCTAGTGTTGGAGCATTCACAGCTTCAGGAGGCAGGTTGTTCCATTGATTAATTGTTCTAACTGTCAGGAAGTTTCTCCTTAGTTCTAGGTTGCTTCTCTCTTTGGTTAGTTTCCACCCATTGCTTCTTGTCCTGCCTTCAGGTGCTTTGGAGAATAGCTTGACTCACTCTTCTTTGTGGCAACCCCTGAGATATTGCAACACTGCTATCATGTCCCCCCTCATCCTTCTCTCCATTAAACTAGACATACCCAATTCCAGCAGCCGTTCCTTATATGCTTTAGCCTCCAGTCTCCTAATCATCTTTGTTGCTCTTCTCTGTATTCTTTCTAGAGTCTCAACATCTTTTTTACATCGTGGTGACCAAAACTGGATGCAGTATTCCAAGTGTGGCCTTACCAAGGCATTGTAAAGTGGTATTAATACTTCATGTGATCTTGATTCTATCCCTCTGTTATGTCCTATCCCTTTGTTCTATGACTTCTTCCTTCTTTTATTTACATCTCCCCTTTTGGGTGCTTCCACATCTTGCATGTCCCTCCCAGTTCTATCTCCAAACAGGATTTGATAACATTATTTTCATCAAGTTTTTCTTTCCCTAACAAGAATCAGTTTAAATTCCCCCTGGATCTGTTTTTTTCAAGGTGCCTTCAAACACGTTCTTCTCAATTCTTATGAGATTAGCCTGTCTTTTGTCAGGAGTTTCTCATCTCAGATATGCATTCCATTATTAAAGAATGCAAAATGTTCTCATTGGAACCATCTGCATAGTCAGTTGTTCACTTTCAGTATTTGTCTCCCTGTTCTTGGGTTATGTCCTTCAGTAGGAAGGACAAAAGAAAACACCACCTGTTCTCTTCAATCCATCTTCTCAGCTCCTTCAACCTCTTGCTTTTGCATCCAGTTTCTTTCGCTTATTACTTTTTACTTTTGTGTGTGGAGGGGCTTTGCGCAGCACTGCTTACCCTGAAAGCGAATAGTCCGATATATTACATAGATGCATATAGACAAGCATAGCTATGCAGTTACTGTTTTCACCCCTTTACTGTCAGAAAAACAAAAATGCAACGTTAGAAATATTCTCTGTGTTGTATCTTATAAATTCAATTTTTCCCCTGAGCCAAATAGTACTCACTAAATTTACTCAATGGGAAAAGAGGCACAAAATTGGCATCCAGACTTGCCTCATACCTCATCCTCATGATTGCCTCCCTGTGTTTAGTTTCTCAGTGAATTTCGATATCATGGGAAATGGTGAGTCATCTTTATCAATTTATCGTGCTTTGATTTCAGCAAGCGAGGAAGTTGAGGAAGGGATGCTATCAAATGGAAAATGTACTCCTTGTAATCCCACTGTTAATACTGAAAAGCTTTTTTTTTTTTTTGCATTTTTTTATACTACAGCTTGACTGGAAGTTCATGGGTTCAAATGCTACTGAAAAAGCATGTTGGCCTGGTGCTCATCTTGGATTGATGCCAAAGTCACATATAGGAGAGTCCTTTAACTGACTCTCAAGGCCGGCATAGGGACTGCTGTGCTTTCTATGTTCAGAAAACACAGTTAAGATATTTACTAAATCCAGAATAACAGAATTAGAAGGGGCCTTGGAGGTCTTCTAATCCAACCCCCTGCCCAAGCAGGAGACTCTATACCGTTTCAGACAAATGGCTGCCCAGTCTCTTCTTAAAAGACTCCAGTGTTGGAGCGCCCACAACTTCTGGAGGCAAAGCTGTTCCACTGATTACTTGTTCTAACTCTCAGGAAATTTCTCCTTAGTTCTAGGTTGCTTGTCTCCTTGGTTAAATTTACACTTTTCATCAAGTCATCCACCTGAGAAATTTTCCTGCCACAGTACATCACATGCAGAAAACCCACTACCCTCAAACAATAAAAAAGTTGAAATAAAATGTAAATTAGTCAAACAGTATTTGTATGAATGCAGCTGAACTGATTAGTTGGATGGTATAATTCAGCCATTAAGAAAAATGAAAAAAGCACATATAGTATGGGAGGAATCCAGCTGAGCAGCAGTACATGTGAAAAGGACCTCGGTGTCCTAGTGGATCATCGATTAAACATGAGGCAACAGTGTGAAGCAGCTGCAAAAAAGGCAAACACGATCCTGGGGTGTATCAAGAGAAGCACAGAGTCCAGATCACGTGAAGTTATTATTCCCCTCTACTCTACCTTGGTCCGACCTCACCTGGAGTACTGTGTCCAGTTCTGGTCACCCCAGTTCAAGGAAGACACTGACAAACTGGAGCAGGTTCAAAGGAGAGCTACCAAGATGGTGAACGGTCTACAAACCATGTCCTATGAGGAACGGTTAAAGGAATTAGGAATGTTTAGTCTACAGAAAAGAAGACTGAGAGGAGACATGATAGCTGTCTACAAATACCTGAAGGGCTGTCACAGTGCAGAGGGATCAGCCCTGTTCTCACTTGCCCAAGGAAGGACTAGAAACAATGGGATGAAACTGCAGGGGAAAAGATTCAGATTAGATGTTAGAAAAAAAATTCTAACAGTAAGGGTGATCGACCAGTGGAACAGGTTGCCACAGGAGGTGGTGAGCTCCCCTTCGATGGAGGTCTTCAAGCAGAGACTGGACGGCCATCTATCTGGGATGGTTTAAGGAATCCTGCCTCGAGCAGGGGGTTGGACTCGATGACCTGGGAGGTCCCCTCCAACTCTACGATTCTATGAATCTATGAATCATTATGTAGAAAGGATTTTGCATGAAATTTGGAATCATCAGAAAGAAGCAACTGAGGATGCTTTTTTGGGCTCCGCTGCTTTTGCATCTTCCTAATGCAGGGATTCCCAATCGAGGGTGCTCACAACCCCTGGGAGTGCAAGACGGTATTCCAGGAGGTGTGAAAACTTTTCAAAACTGTAGTGTATATGCATAATTTGTTACCGTTATTTTGAACTTTTGTAAAGGGTGCAAGAATATATCAGAAGCGTTTTAGGGGTGTGGGGTATAGAAAAGGTTGGGAGCTGCTGTCCTAATACATGTCCTCTTCTGTGTCATATCAGTCTGGAAAGAAAGGACAGCTTGATCCAATCCACAAATGTGGAACCCTCTGCTACAAATATAAATGAACCCCTGGCTTTCAAGACAGGGTGGATGGATCGGGGAGAGGCAGCAAAGGGCTTCTTTAGCTGCATCCTGTGAAATACAGAGGTCAGCTGAAATTAGAAGTTGCTCCATGAGTCAGTGACTTGCAAGTGAAGTTCCAAAGGCTATTCTGCATGAGTGAATAGAACTCAGTGTCAATGGAAAATGCAGTGTTTCCCAATATTAACAGGATAAGGAAGTACTTCTCAGGTCTTTTCCTTACATTGGCAGTTTAAGACACACATTATCTTACAGGCATTTACAGATCAGAATCCATATGCATTTTTATCTCTGCCAGATTTAAGTTTTGGGGATGGGGAAAAATTTAAGATGATCCTATTAGCCTGAAGAATGTGGCTATTAATTCCCCTTGTGTTTGGACTGTAAGAAAGAATAAGGATTAGAAAATTGGATGAGAGCAAAAGTGCTGTGTGGCTCTTACTGAGAATAGCCAGGAAGGTGAAGGGAAAAAACACTATTTTTCTTCCTTATATCTTTCAAATTGCAGTTGGATTGAGTAATGTAGAAATAGATGCTAATAAACAACTCTAGGCAAGCTAAAGGGAAAATAAATGGTGTAGGTCTCAGATACTATTTGCAAAAGAGCTCAGAGCTTGCTTATCTCATGAGAATGGAACAAATGTTTTTAATCCGGACAAAAAAGCCTGATTGAGATCCTGTGGGTGGAATTAACTTATGGGATCTCTCACTGGTTAAAAAAGAGAAGGATGGGACATTTTTGCCACTGCTCCCTTTGTTTAGAATTGAATAATCTTTTCTTAAAGGTTGGGAAAAGCGCTGAGCAGAGAAAATTTCCTTCATTTCAGTTCTGATTCAGTTTGATGAAAGCAAAAAAAAAAAAAAAGCTTTAGACATTCTTTCAGAGGTGGGAGATGTGGCTCTTAAGGCACCCAGAGTTTGGGGTTGAATGTCCTGTCACTCACTGCTCAATGACTGCTTCATCAGTGTATAGCACTGAAGACTTTCTCAGGGAGCTCTTTCCATTGGGCTTTAATCTGTCAGTTCTTGGACCTTTTCTTCTCCTGGAAAAATGCAAACAATTCATCCGTTCCTTTTTTCTCTCCACAAATTTGATTCACAAGGTTGGAAGGCGTTTGGTAGTCAATTCTAGTTGGGAAACAGTGACGTTTAAAATGTTTAAAGTTTAAAGTGTCCAAATTCAGGAAAATAGTTTTTTTTTTAAATTGGAGGAAGCTTCTGCTAGATTGAAGGATCTTCATGAATTGGAAAGAGCTCTTCAGTTTTCAGAAGAACAATTCTCAAGGGTCTCTTTTGCTCAACTGATATAGATGGAACTGCTTTTTGTCTGTTTTTTTCTGAAATCAGAACCCTTTCAGTGTAGAAGGAAAAAAAAATCAGAATTACACAAGTGTTACTATTTCTGCTACTTCTAGTTATCTTTTCCTGCATATGTATGTGCAAGGGAAGTTAGAAGCTAAAAAAGACACGTTATGCTTAAAATAAAGCATATTATTGGAACACGAGTGCTTTTTAAAAATCATAGAATGGTTTTGTCTTTGAATTGAAATAAAGCTTAGCTTACCTTGAAATACATAACAGATTCTTCTTGGGGGTGAAGAAAAGGGAGCTGCATCTAAAAAACATAAAAAGGGGGAGTAAATCCATCTCGGTAGCCTTCCTCTGAACTTGCTACAGCTTATCAGTGTCCTTTTTGTGCAGTGGTGCCTAGAACTATTCCAAGTGAATATAGTAATGTGGAAGAGCCAGTCTCATGTAATGGTTAAGCCAACAGGCTAGAAGCTAGAAGAAGACTGTTACTTCCAGTCATGCCTTAGGTATGAAGCCAGCCAAGTGACTTTGGTCAGGCTTGTCCTAGGAAGAAAGCAAATCACTTCCAAATGACAGCATTTACCTTTTAAGCAGCTGCTTCATATTGCTGGCTTATGTTTCACTTGTGGTCAACCAGGACATCAGATGTTACTTAGCAAGCTATTGTTTGAACTCATGTTCTGAGGTGGTTGGGAAATCTGTGCATGTTTTCAGCAATAAAGACTCTCACGGCACCTTAAACTCCAACAAGTGTATTATCAGCTTTCATGAATCACAGAATAATCCTAATAATTCTTGGTGAATTAATATCATTTCTCAGGGATTAAAGTCCAATTTAGATTTCTGATTGTATTCTGTGTGCTAATCAGCTCATTGGTGCTCAAATATCTGTGCTACACTGAACAATTTCTGTGTTAATGGCTACAACTGAAATAGTAGTTCTCACTACTTTTGTTTTATTGTTCTGACGTCTCCTTTTGCAATTTTTTCATCCCCCCTTGAAAATGGGTAGTCTGCATAATTCCATCTGAAGATAACAGTCCAGCAAACATCTAATCAAGAATAATATCAATAATCCATGAAAACTAACACAATGATAATTTCATTAGTTTATGAGACAGAAGATTTTTGCTAATTTCTATTACTGTAAGATAATGCAGTAGGCTATTCCTCTGAAACTATCATGATTTTAAGGATGCACTGTTTTATTCTCTTATATGTCTACTTATTTCAAATGTTTTGGGATTGGGTTCTCATACCAAACTGAAAGCATTATTTCTCTCTTTGACTGCATCTTGGGCTCATTTGAAACCCAAGACCCATTCCTAGCCCAAAAGTATATAGTAGGTTTAAAAAAATCAAGCACATTAATATATGAAGACATTTTTTTCAAAAATATTGAGGAATCTGAAGTCTAAAGTTTCAATAAAAACTTCTCTTTTAGTAATTGTGTCCAGCAACTATAATACTTCATATCTTTCTACCCAGATGCCTCAGGACACAAAGAATGAAATGACGGACTTTGATTCTTATAGTGAAAACCAATGAAGACCCCGCTTTTTATTTTTACTATGCCAAGTCTGATGAGAAAGTATATTTTAAAGGAGAAAATACAAGAAAATAAAAGCATTTATGAAAGTTGCTTTATTAAGGAGATAGGCACATATAAATGTAATAAATTCATAAATTTATATCAGGAAAACTGCTAGTTCCACAATTCTCTATTTTTGTCAAGTCAAACTTGAATATATGGATTATTTTGAGTTGTTTGTCTTCTTTTTGTGAAATAACTTTTTTTTTTTGCACTGATACTAGTGAGAGGGAAATCTATTCTGTGTAATTTTTCTGGCCTCATTTGGGATTTTGAGAGAAAATGGGGCACAGGTTTGGGTATATTAATGGCCTTTTCTGATGTCTCCTCTCAATAATTTTTTATTTTTGTCCATACCATTGTTAAGACCACAAGGTGGTGGAAGACTGGCAAAAATCCTCTGGCTTACACCTTGGGCCATAGACAAAACTCTGTGTCATCATCAGATAATTCATTATGAAAGTGCCTCCTGAATATGTATGTGCCTAGGAAATTTAGAATATAGGAAAGAGGCAGAGTGCTTAAAATAAAGCATGGTGTGTGACAAATTGGGACACAGTTGCTTTTTAAAATTATAGAACTGTTTTGACTTTGAATTGAAATAAATTTACCTTGAAATATATAACGGAGTTGCTTGGGGGTGAAGGGGAGAGAGGTGAATCTAACAAACTTCAAACAAATGCTGTGGGAAGTAAATCCATATCAAATCCATATCTAATGAGTTTGTTAGGCAGTGTTTGATGCTGCTGAAATGCTTTGCAAAAACTGCTTTAATGGAAAGATTATCTGTTAAGATTTTTTTTTTTGTTCAGCCAACCAATTTGATGTTGCCTTACTGTTTCATGTCTAATGAGGGGGCATAATATTTGGAAGGTGTAGTAAAGCACATTGTTAAAAGAGAAAGTTGCTATGTTTTTTTCTACAACCATCCCTTCTTTATCCTTTTTAATAACATCCTGATAATAGTATAATTCGATTTTGTAACATAGATACTGCAGGACATTGTGGCTATATACTAATGGGAAGGATAATCATATCTTTACTTTTCCAAGATCTTGAACTGAAGTTTTTTAAGCACCAACTTCCAGAATATTCCTAATAAAACCTGTATCAGATCCATCATCAGTGACAACTATTTAAATTTTCTTATATCTTGTTACTATTATATTGAATTATATATTGTAGGGGATGTAGTGACACAAAAACGTAATGATGCTGGATGTGCTGAGCATCCGTTGGTTCGAGTCCAAGTCCACGGTACAGGGTAAGCTCCTGTCTCTTATCCCTCAATCAGAATAGAGCTGGAAGGGACCTTGGAGGTCTTCTAGTCCAACCTCCTGCTCAAGGAGGAAACCCTATACCATTTCAGGCAAGTGACTGTCAAGTCTCTTCTTAAAAACCTCCAGTGATAAAACACCTACAACTTCTGAAGCTGTTCCACTGTTGATAGGAAGTTTCTCTTAGTTCCAGGTTACTTCTCTCCTTGATTAGTTTCCATCCATTTTTTCTTGTCCTGCCTAAAGGTGCTTTGGTAAATAAGTTGACCCCTTCCTCTTTGTGGCAACCTCTCAAATACTGGAATACTACTATCATGTTACCCCTAGTCCTTTTTTTCTCTAGACTAGCCAAACCCAAATCCTGAAACTGTTCTTCATATGTTTTAGATTCCAGGCCTTTAATACTATTAGTTGTTCTTCTTTGCACTTTTTATGTGGCCTTACTAAGGTCGTACTAATACTTCACGTGACTTTGATTCTATGCCTCTGTTTATAGAACTAAGGATGGTATTAGCTGCCGCACACTGCTGGCTCATATTTAAGTGATCATCCACTAGGACTCCAAGGTCTCTCTCATACAGTTACTGTTTTTGAGCCAGGTTTCACCTAATCTGTACTTGTACCTTTGGTTTTTCCTGCCTAATTATAAAACCTTGCTTTTCTCCATATTCAATTTCATGTTGTTGGATTGGGCCCATTGTTCAAGTCTGTCCAGATCTTTTTGGATCCTGAGCTTGTCTTCTGGGGTGTTGGCTATTATTGCCAGCTTAGTGTCATCTGCAAATTTGATGAATTCCTCTTCTATTCTGTCATCTAAGTCATTTATGAAGATATTGAAGAATACTGGGTCTAAGATGTAACCCTATGGTGCCCACTGCTTACTTACCTACATGTAGATGTAATACCATTAAGGACACTTTTGGATGACAAAGTTCTCAGCTAGGTTGGTGAGGAATCTGTTTGATCTCCCACTTGCTGCAGAGTTTGTCTCCCAGCTGATGTCAGGGCAGTTAAAGTCTCCCATTACTACTGTGGTATATTTCCTACGTTCATTTCTTAGTTGTTTAGCAAAAAGTTCATCTATTTCTTCTGTTTGGTTGGGTGGCCTATAGTATACACCTATAGCAATATCATTCTTTTTTCCTTTTATATTGACCCTAGCTCCTGCCCATCTACTGCGAGCAGATAGATAGGTACTGCCATTTTGGTGATGGGAAAATGCTGGCAGTGTTCTGAGTAGACAGCTGGAACTGGCACTGCATCTGCCCAGACATGATTGGTGGAGGAGCGGTGGAGGAAAGCCCTGGATGAGCTGACTTCTTCTGAGAACGCTTGTTCACCCTCTTGTGGTGCACTGGTGCAACAAACAGACAACTGTCGGCTGACAGGACTTCTACCATGAGTATAACATTGTAGTCTCCCTGGCCTTATATGCCCTACACTAAATAAATAAATAAATAGTGATGTAATATTTCTAGAAAACTGCATTTTGATTCAGTTTAAATTGATATTACAGTTGTGGGATAATATTCACATTACAACCGATAAACAAAGATTTGATGTTTTTGATGTCCAAAAAGCAATTTATAAACCATTTCCAATCAAACCCCTTATGATAGACTCCAACAATGACTTAGGCAAAGCTGTTTCTCCTTAAACAGCTCTAACATGCATTGAAGACCACTATTTTATGATGTCACCATGGGGAACATCTTTAAGGAGCCTCTGGGAGATCCCAAGTCTTCTTCTCTGCAGAGCAATTCAGGAAGCTGATTCCTTCACCAGTTTCACTTTCCACTGTGATTATTAGCTCTGCTAAAAGTGAAGCCATCTTAGTGTGCCAGTTCACCTTGAAAGTTCACAATCAGTCTATAAATATTTGTTGACTACAAAATCTGATATGCAAATTGTAAAGACTGGGAGAAAGAATTTTGTCTTAATAATTGGAAACTATTTTAATGTCTGTATCAAAAATTTCAGAAGATTTTTGACTACAGCTTATTGAACAAAATTTATTTATTTTTATTTATTCAATTTCTACAGCTGTCCAACTTAAAAATAAAATTTTGGACCTATTGGACCCTACTGGGTTTGTGTAAAAAAATGAAATGAGTTAATCATTATGCTATTGGAGTTATAATCACAATAGTACTTTATGAAAATGCTTTTGTGATGTCCTAAAATTGTTTTCTGGTCAACATAATAATTTGACTTTAAGTAAACGTTTAATCATTTCAGGCATCCATATTGTTATGAACTTTATATTTATTTCATGGAAATGATGGATGGACCATGGAGATGGATTTTCTCTGACCTTCAGGGTGCTGTGTGAATTGAAGACCTGAATGTAAGCACCCACTTCAACTAACCACCCCAAAAAGCAAAACTCTTGAAACAGGCATTGTCTCAAAAGGATATTTTTATATGGGGTCAGTGACCATAGGGAAGTCAAGACAAGATCTGGGGAAAAGCCCACTGAAACGGTATAGTTCAGCAAGCAATATTCCTCCTCCCACCAAAGTCATAATGTCCGTTTGAAATCCAGCCAATCCACAGCTGGTCTGAAGAGCGGGTAAGTGGCACAGTTGTTGCACATCTCAAGGTCTTCTCCAGTTTTGTTTCTTAGTAACTGCCTCCCTGATAAGGGAGATACATTCCTTTCTCAAGGGGATGGAGACAGCAAGAGAGAGTAGATAGCGAAAGTTATTCCAAGCTAATGCTAAGCTCCCCCTTCCCCAACAGAATGGCAGGCCTCAAAAGTAGAATATATGTGCAAGGTAAAGAATAAGGGTTTGGGGACCTGACACTGAACTTCCTTGCAACATATGAATGAGTTGCTTACAGACTTAGATCTTAGATGTGCAATTATAATGAAATATGGTCATCCTTTCTTGAACCTGTTGTGTAAAATTTTATATACATATCGAAGTATGTGTGTACAGGAAACCCTCATCTGCAAGGTGCACCAAATGTCAAGTCCCATAGACAATTTATTATGTACTGTAAATTACATTAAATGTTCAAATCAGTTGCCATTGTCTCCTCCTAAGGCTTTGTGCCTTAGGCGGGGCTAGAATTCACTGTCTTTTGGTTTTTAGCCTGGTGCTTTTGGTGCTACTTCCATCCTCATTGGGCACATTACCTTTGAGCATCTGTTAACTATAATAATATTTTCTCTTTCTCAGAATAAATAAACAATTATTTATTGACCTATGGAGCTGGTTTTTCTTGCATCCTGCATATCATGTGTTGTTGCTGTAGTTTTGTTTTTCTGTTCCTTTATTTTTCTTTTATTTAGTAATTTTATCAATTATGTACACATATTCTAAAACATGAGGTGGCACAGCAAAACTGAGATTCAACATTTATTGCTCAAATTTATTCAAATGTCATTGGTTTGATTTATTACATATTTTATATAAATGTGTAGGTAAATCTCTAATTACATTTAAGAGACAGGAAGAGAGGGCACCGACCAGTATGGTTTCTTTTCCCAAAGCAGCAACAGGAAAAGGTAACATTAGCAATTCAAAAGAAGACAGTCATTTTCTTTCCTCACTGCGGTTAAAGTAGTAATGTCAGTCTTTAAATTTAAACCTCTAAATTCAATGCGGCTTTTGCTCTTTTTTAAGAATACATCTCTGGCTGTCCCAAATTTCTATCTAGTCCGATAAATAGGTGCAGTTGCCTTAAGTTATTTTTGCTTGGAAACCTGAGAGAAGCTGCAGTGATGTTTGTACAATGCTAGAGTGAGCTATTGTATCAACCTTTTGGGCCACCTCTTAATAAGTACAACAACACATAATCCACCTGTGAGAATTTCTTCAAAATCCCTCCTCTGAAAGAAAGCTGGGAAACAAATCATTTTGCATTCAGTTGAACAAGATGGGTAAAAAATGTAGAGGTTTCATGACACTGGAAGTAACTTTTATTTTCAACAGCTTGTTGGCCAAATAGAGCAGAGAATATGGCAGCTGAGAAGTCAGGAGCTTTGATGTGTAATGATGGTATAGACCAGTATTTTTTTTAAAAAAAAGATTTTAATGCATATAGACTTTTCAGGTGATCTCGTACTTTCCTGATCCATGAATTCCCATTCTTACTGCTAACAATCACATGTCAATATAGTACACTGAAAGGTAAATTGTCCATTAGTCAACAGCTGATTTCTACCCCAGGATAGACAAGTATCTGCACATTTTAAAAAGGGAAATACAGGTAATTGGCATTTATTTTCTGACATTCTTCCCTTCTGGAAAACAGTTGAAATAAAAGAGCATGAGGTTGTCTGACAATTCAAGTCTTCATGGAGAGAGCTAGCATTCAAGCTTAAGAGATCATATATAGATGGTTGGTTTTTAAGTTCTATTGAGTTATTATTAGATTTATTAGATTTCTCCAAAATGAAGAGATCTTGTTTCTTTCTTTCTTTGTAATTTTTTTTACAGAGAGCAACCGCCAGCTTAGTTCCTTATTAGATACTGCTACCCTCTTTCCTTCTGTTAAATTTATGCTCAAATCCTTTGGGGAAATGCTTTGACTGGTTTGTTTGTGACAGTTCTCTTTGCCATTTGTCTGGGTACCTCATTAGCTTGATTACATGGACTGCTGGCTGTGTTGCTGTAGGTGCCTAAATGAAGCCTTCAAAGGAATTTGAAGTATGTAATTAAAATCCACTGAGCAAAATTTTAAGGGAGTTAGAAGCACACAGGTCCCAGGAGTTAGAATACCATACTTGGAGTCTCAATCAAATTGACCTTACTGAGAATTTTAGTGTTAATGGCATTTGTTCATTGCATATTTTATGAGGTGATCACACATGCAGTTGCAGATAACACATATGTTTGTTGGGAAAGGGGGGAGAGAATAAATGGTGAACATTATCACCTGCTTCCTACAATGAATAATTTGTGGTATAACTAATTGAGCACTTTTTTTTCAATGAATGGGGTATTGCAAAAGGCGTTGGTGATGAAGTTGCTACGGTAGCATGCTACCTTTCCTTACCATTTTAAAATGCAACGAAGGAATGATGACTTGCTTGGCCACCAGGAAATCTCTGAAGAATTCCAATACTTTCACTCCAGATTGGAAATGTTAAAGGGTAGAGGTTCCTGAATCCTGTATGTAATAAGGAAATGAGAAAAATCTACATAAAAATATAGCTTTAAGTCACGACATAACAAAACTCCCAGATCAATATAGGATTTTTTTTTAACAAAAACATGCTAACTGCTGTATTTGATGACTGCATCCTACTTGGATTATTTAAAGGAGATATAATTGTGGGAATAAAGATGCAGGATAGCAAACTAATGGGTGCACAGTTATCTGCTCATAGGCTCCTTTGTTACAGAAACAGTTAATCAAGATACTTATGTGAACCTCTCCTTCCTATTTCCAGTAAGTCATTAGGAGCTTAAGTGAGTTGTTCCTGCCACTTTTCCTTTCCATTAAATATTCATAATTACTAATGGATATTGTCTTGACAAATTGAGCAATTTATAAATTTATGTCACACACAGACACAATCATTTTTGTTTTTGGAATTCCCACTGAGCAAAAGTAATGTTTAAATCATTAACATTTCATCAATTTTATAATTAAAAAGCTGGAGAATATATATAGTAATCTTTCTAAACAGAATAGGAGCTAGATTTTCTCTTCTCTCCCCTGTCCTGCCTTTTTGTTCCTTCCTCCTTCCTTTACACTAATATCTGTGGAACAACAGAAGTCCCACTGGGTTAAAAAAAAAAAAAAGAGGACTATTCCAAGATATAACTGCAACTGCTGACTATATGGGAGATGGATGATTTTATTCTCCTAAAGTAGGAAAGAAAATAAAAGCATTGACAAGCCCAAGATTGTACAACACACTGATTGTAACATCCCTATAGATAGAGGATTTAACAAAATAAGAGATATCAAGGGCACCACACAGTACATGTCAAGCATTGGAGAAATCAGGAGAATCAGGCAGTTCAAATGAGAATAAAGATTTTTGCAAGCTTAAGCTCTCTACAAGAATCTGAGCTACTAATGGTCGAGGGAAATTAGCAGGAAATAAGAAGACAAAGTGAACTGGACTTGGCTCTCTGGAGGGCGTCCAGGAAATCATGACTAATGATGTGTTTGACTCCTCCCTCAAGCTCAGCCTGATCATCTCCTACAATACAATGCTTAATGTGTTAGATCATATCAGTTATGCATATTAGCTTAATGTGAGCAAAATGATTAATATGTATTTTGAAAACATGAACTGGTGTCATTTAGGTTGCGGGTATGTATAAAATGGGAATCCATAGAACAACGGTAGTTGCAAAATATATTACAATTAAAAGATGATAATGGAAAAACCAGTGATAAATATCAGAAAAAAATTACTTTGCTGGGTGATATGAATGGATGGGTGGGAACAAGAAGAGCAAGAATAGAAAAATTGATTGTGTGATTTGGACCCTTAAGAATGATGACACTTGACAAAACTACTACTTAGAACAATATCTGTTTCAGATCTGTGCTTTAAGCACACATCTGCGTATAAGTTCACATGGCAAAGGAATGAACATAAATCTAAAAATGTGCTTGATTTGATTGTTTATGATGAAAGATTGAGGTAATTAATGAAGAATGTTGAGAGGTTCTGAATTTGAGGCAGGACATTAATGAGTGAAGAATGGTTATTGATAAAAAAGAAGTGAATAGGAAAGAAGTGTGAAAAAATTTAAAAAGAACAACTTAAAGATAGGGGAAGTCGGGGTGGGGAGTGGGTGGGGGGGTTTATAATTTCCTCAACTGTAACATGGTATTGTATTATATAAGTTGTGATGGGAAAAAGTTGTAGACGATTCTGTTCAGTTGAGTTGTTTTTATATTGATTTTTTGTTATACTTGTATTTATAAAAAAATTAATAATAATAAAAAAAAGAAGTTTGGAAGAAAAAAAAAGATAGATTAATTTCCAAAAGAATGAATGGGAAGTGGATTCAAGGGGAAAAAAATTAGAAATTGCTTGGAAGAGAGTAGAGGGAACTATGTTGTAGAATGCCACCACTATATGTGCAATTTTTCATGAGCCACTGAGAGTCTTTTTAATGATTGTGGGAGGGCAGAGATTTGATACATTAAATAAGCAAACAAATAAATAATGAGAAATTTTTATTCCTGATGATGGTCTGGATTGGTCAGTGCATTTTTCTTGGTGGGATTTCAGAAGGGTTTGTCATTGCCTGCTTCCTAGGACTGAGAGAAGTACTCGCCCAAGGTCACCTAGCATCCTTTTTGCCTCAGGCAGGATTAGAATTCACCGGCTTGTGGTTTTTAACCTGGTGCCTTTAAGTACTGCACCAAACTGTCTGTCATGAAGATATCTTTATCTTTATTAAAAATTTCAGATACCGGTGAAAGGTCTATGTAATCTTCCAGGCTCCTCCTCCACCCTCCATTTTGAGGCACAAAGAATCTAGAGCACACACTTTAATAGATTTTAAAAGCATAGTTTGTTTTTCTTTAAAAAAACCCTAACCTAGTTTCTTCCAAAGAAGGTTCCTTGATGCAACCTTGTTTATTATCCCCTCACTGTGGCCCTCAGCCTGACCAATATAAGTATATAAATAATTGCAGGGCCTTTGTCCATCCCTAAATTTTTGACGGTGAAGACAGTAAGTGTAGATACAGTAAGCTGCAATTGGTAAAAACCAGTTTAAACCCATTTGACAGCATACTTGTTCAGCAGTGTTTCAAATCAATCATTATTGGACTTTAACCTGAACCAGGAAAATATGAGATGCTAATTAACTAATTACTAACTAAGTAACCAACCAACCACTAATAAGATAAGGGAACACACACATCTCTCAAATTCCCTAGAGTGCTGAGTTGTCTCTGGTCTGTAAAAGACAAAATCTAAAGTCTGTCCAATTTCATTCTGTTAAGCTTTTTGGCAGATCCCTTTTCTCTAGACATTTGGAAGTGATATATAACATGCTCTCTCCTTTCTGCATCTCATTCTTGTAATTTACATTTCCTTTGCGGGGCTTAAATGGATACACTCTTAAAAGCCAGCGGTGATATTCTGGCTAAAGCAAAATCAAGCCTAGCTTTGCTTTTCTGAGTTTTCTTTTCTCACTTAATTCCTGCCTACTCTCAAGACATCTTCTTGCTTTTTTATTTTGAAAATATTTTTTCGTTCTGCTCACCCTTAGGGGGATACATTCAGCAGCTATAAACTTTGAGCAGCAGTGTCAGACTAGCTACTATGAAGCACCAGTAATAAAATTCATGGCTACTGTATTTCTGTTTTGAGGTAACACACACACACACACAATCTCTCTCTCATACACTAGCAGGACTGAATGGCACAGTTAACCCCAAGAACAAGGGATATTTGCTATTCACTGAAAATGGGCAATTTCTGTTTATCAGCTAAAGAAGCTATTTTAGTCTAAAATATTGAAATGCCCTTTTGTGTGCTATTTAGAATGGATAAAACAGACAAAGCAAAATACATAGCTGATGTAGCAGGGCTTACCTTTGGAAGCCAATGGAAGCAAAATTACCATACCTTAATTTGCAAGTTGGGTGAGATGTTTCATTCATTTTCCTAGACTAGTGTCCTGGGGTGACTCTGTAATGCACTTTACAGCAGCAGTCATGTAAACAGTAGCTAAAAGGGCAATGACACTGTTGATATCTGACATTTTGCTTCTATCAAAACAAATTTTCACCAGAGAACCTAAGGCTGTTGACAGGACCCATCACCAGCCTCTGAAGTGTCTGATCATCTTCCACTGATCTCTGAGGCATTTTTGTCTCTAACATTTCTGTTCTTTTAGTATGGTGGCAGATCTCAAGGAAAATCAGAGTATTTGCCACTCTTCTCTCTTTCTCTCTCCATCTGTGTGTGTGTTTGTGCACGTGTTTGTCCTGTTTCCTCACTCCTTCTCTAGCAATTTAATTACAACATCATGGTGACTTATTGGAGTCAGGATCATCTATTAAATTAAAAAATATACTGGCATGTTTCTACTTAATGTATTTAACAAAACTTGTTATTTATTTTATTTAATAAAACATGTGCTGATCAACTCATTTCCATATTTGGCTGTGCTAATTATAAGAAGGTAAGAAATGCACAGATGAAGACTGAATAATCTGGATGCTTGAAATCCTATTCTCAGCTCATATGCACACTTGTATCAAATCTAATATTAACTTATTTATTTCCATAGAACACTGAAGTAGTTGCAGAAAAATCACCATGTTCCGGCTATTGAATAGAAGTAGAGCATTAATTGTTGGAGAACAGGAAAATAAACTCAATCAAACATACTACTTTGTAAAAGGCCTAGTGAAGAAATTATCCCATTAGATCATCCATCCATCCATCCATTGACACTAGCTGCTGAGAAAATAGAAGTTCCTCACATTTCTCTTTTGATAGAACTACATTTGTATAAAGCTATTGCAGATATCAAATAGGAAAAGATAAGGAGTATGAGTTTTACTACTTTCCAAAACATGTTTATGTAAGAGCAAGTCCACTAATTACAGCAGTTTAGATCCATCCTTTATTCTGGCAGAATAACAGCAAGTGGAAATCAAGTTTTAACACACTAGCCAGAGGGACGAGGCAATTTTCATGTATTCTTCTTTATTCTGCAGGCTAGAATAATTTTTCCTGTGTTCCACAGGACCTCCACCCCTTCCAAGCAAATATTTGAAGACATAGAGCTGCAGAAATAAGAGTATTGATGTTGCTGATTACTGGATCAGAACTCTCCTTTAACTGGAAGGAAAATTAATCATATTCACTAAGTAGTAAACACTGGAGAATGAAAGCAACAGTAGATGGGGAATCAGCTTTAGTGTATCCGATTTCCCCCAAAAAACAGAATACTATAAAAGTAAACTACTTTGTCTGCAAGTGAGGGCTGGAGTGGCATTATAGGGGAGGTGGGCAGTGTTATTTATTTATTTGCCGATCTTGCTGCATTATTCATTTAAATGGTCAGTGAATGTACATTAAAAAAGTGTAGGACAACACAAATAAAAGAATACTTATTATGGTTATTTCTGTTTCTTATATAGGAAATGCCTTGTGTAGTAGTGATCCAAATGAGATTTCTAGTTGGCTTAGGAGTGTTGGAGAAAGAAGATACTGCTTTCTGTTTAAAGGTTTGCTTCAAAAATAGGATAGGCCTGATGGCTTGGCTACAGGACTTTAATAATGTCTATTAAATATTTCTAATTTATAGGTTTGCAGCAAGATATTAGCAGGGGAGAAGATTGAGGGCATATTTTAAAAGATTCAGAATATGTTGGTAATGGGCAGAACTCTTGTGAAACTTATTTATGGTTGCTAATGCTGGAGAAACCTATAAAGGGTGAGGGAGAAATGAATGGGTGGAAGCTCATGGAAAAATATTGTAAATTGATTTTATGTTCTGGAACAAGATTTCTGAACTTAACACAATTAAACAAGGCAGAAGAATGGTATTTTAAATTTGATAAAGCAATTGGGTTTATTCCATTTAGATGGGTCTGATCTAATGGCAAGAGAATCTCTCTCTGTCTCTCTCTCATCTCTCTCTCTCTCTCTCATCTCTTTCTCATATTATCTATCTATCTATCTATCTATCTATCTATCTATCTATCATCTATCTATCTATCTATCTATCTATCTATCTATCTATCTATCTATCTATCTATCTATCTATGATTAGGGGACTGGAGGCTAAAACATATAAGGAACGACTGCTGGAATTGGGTATGTCTAGTTTAATGAAGAGAAGAATGAGGGGGGACATGATAGCAGTATTCCAATATCTTAGGGGCTGCAACAAAGAAGAGGGAATCAAGCTATTCTCCAAAGTGCCTGAAGGCAGGACAAGAAGCTACGGATGGAAACTAATCAAGGAGAGAAGCAACCTAGAACTAGGGAGAAATTTCATGACAGTTAGAACAATTAACTAGTGGAACAACCAGCCTCCAGAATGATCCAACATGGAAGTTTTTAAGAAGAGACTGGACAGCCATTTGTCTGAAATGATATAGGGTTTCCTGCCTGAGCAGGGGGTTGAACTAGATGACCTCCATTGTCCCTTCCAACTTTTTCTTTTCTTCTTCTTCTTCTTCTTCTTCTTCTTCTTCTTCTTCTTCTTCTTCTTCTTCTTCTTCTTCTTCTTCTTCTTCTTCTTCTTCTTCTTCTTCTTCTTCTTCTTCTTCTTCTTCTTCTTCTTCTTCTTCTTCTTCTTCTTCTTCTTCTTCTTCTTCTTCTTCTTCTTATTATTATTATTATTATTATTATTATTATTATTATTATTATTATTATTATTAGTCTGCCTGCCTGTCTGTCTACCTGCCTATCTATCTATCTATCTATCTATCTATCTATCTATCTATCTATCTATCTATCTATCTATCTATCTATCTATCTATCTATCTATCTATCTATCCATCCATCCATCCATCCATCCATCCATCCATCCATCCATCCATCTATCTATCTACGGTATCTATCTATCTATCTATCTATCTATCTATCTATCTATCTATCTATCTATCTATCTATCTATCTATCTATCTATCTATCTATCTATCTATCTATCTATCTATCTATCTATCTATCTATCTATCTATCTATCTATCTATCTATCTATCTATCTATCTTATCTTTCATCCATCCTGTTGTGTCCTGGGCCTGATGAGGCAGCTCAGTAGGCCCAGAAATGTTGCAAATGGTCCCGGGCAACCTAAAAGCTGCCTGGGACCAGACTGGTTGGCGCCAGCCTTGTGCGCAGGCACAAGGAGCGAACATGATAGGCTGTTTGGGAAACTATAAAAAGGCCTGTGAGCCTGTTGGGTTAGTGAATGGTAACGTGGAATGAATAAAGAAGAACTTGGTTACAGCGTGAGTGTGTGTCGCTTTAATGCCGTGAACCCCAAGATGTAAAACATCCATCCATCCATCAATGTTAGCCTCAACATTTACATCATCTTTTACAGCCTGGTTTATATTTAAGAGATTAAAAACCAACCAACAAACCAACAAAACTATCCTGGACAAATCTATCCTCTCTAGTTCACTAAACTTGATTGCTGTAAATGAGATGTTAATGAAAATACAAGAACAAACTTTCTCTGTTCCTAAGCAGTCTATACACTAGAGATAGTTCATCACTATCACAATTGGTAGCCTTTCATAGCCTTTTATTACAAAATATAAATTAACATGAAATATTTTATAAATAAAGAACTGCTACTCTTTGCTGAGTACGGTTGCTATTTTGAGGAATGAAGTATATTCATTCTGAGATCCCTTCCCCTTGGATTTTCAAATCTACACTATAATGGTATTTGACAAAAGGCAAGGAGGACTTTAATGTAAAAGCAAAAATAAATTCTTGTGGGATGCTCCATGCAAATACAAGTATGAAGCTCAGGAGTAACAGTATTGGTACAGTTTTTATACAGATTAATAGTCTTTAGTATGGATATTTGTATGTGTGTATATGTATATGTATATTTAAAAGCCTTGATGTGTCTATGCTTACAAAGGTAACCTCTGTGACACACTATGGATGCAAAAGTTGGACTTTGTAGATGTAGGATGGGGAGGAATACTGATACTTTTTAAATTTGGTATTGCAGAAGATTCCTGAGAATACTGTGGACAGCCAAGAAGACAAGCCAATAGTTTGTTGGACAAGTCAATTCAGATCTTGAGGCATAAATGACCAGGATCAGATTATTTTACTTTGAACACAATATGCAAAGACCTAGCTCTTTAGAGATGGCTATACAACTGGGAAAGTTGGGAGGAAAGAAAAGAGGAGAAACAGCAGCAAATGGATGGACTCAGTTACTGTTGTGATGAGTGAACTGTTAGAAAAATGAAAGCTCAGTTTAGGGATAGATGATCATGGAAAATATCTATCTATGTGGTTGCTAGGAGTCAAAAAGGACTTGATGGCACATCATCCATCCATCCATCCATCCATCCATCCATCCATCCATCCATCCATCCATCCATCCATCCATCCATCCATCTATCGTATGTGTGTTGGTGGGATATGTATCACTTTCAAGATTGTGCTGAATCTCCTATCATACTGGTTAGCATGATCTGTTATCAGGAATAATGAATATGATAATCTAATCATTAGATGCCTCCAACCCAATCCACCAAATTATTTCCTCCAAGGTGCAGAACACAGGAAGGATCTCCTGGTGTCCTCCTTTCCATCTCTATTCTGCTGCTGTTATGTCCACAAAAGGGCTAAAACTAGCACAACCACTCTCTCTGGCACTCTCCATGCCAATTACCAGTGACTTTGGACAGTTCTCTGCCTTTAGATAGAGAGGGAGAGGGGAAGGGAGACGGAGAGGGAGAGAATGTTAATTGTTGTCTATTGTTCATGTATTTCTCTCTCTTCCTGTTTTTCCTTGTATTTTATCCCATTTTTCTCAATTAACTGCTTCTGGTACTTTCTAATGTTTGATAAATAACATTAAAGTATATTTTTGGTAGTTAAGCTGAATGATGTGTGTGCTTGCCCTGGCATGAATATAAGATTGCTTGAAAGCATGCTGGATGCAAACTAAATTGGAAATTACTCAGTAATTTTCCAACACTTGCAACATCTGAAAGGCCACTTTAAATGCTTTCTTCTTTTTAAATTTCCCTATTTTTCTTCCTAATGTGTATGACCTTTATATACGATCTTGCTAGTTTTCATTTTCTACCAATATAATTGAAAAGAAAAACCAACTTCTCAATACAAGTAAGCCAATGCCTGGATTCAAGGTTCAATATAACAATTCAGGTGGAATGCCATAATCTTAATAACTTAATAACTTAGTAACATAATCTTATTAATTCTGTTACATAATTCTGCACAATAAAACTTTAGCCTGAAATTAGAATGACAAAAGCGAGTGGGATTTGTAAAAGAATTAATGCACACAATGACAAAGTGAATTATAGAATCCTAAACAGTGAAATATATTAACACAGAATAAGCCCTGTAGGAGAGCCCTGTACAGTTTGGTGTAGTGGCTGAAATCACTGGGAAAAGAAACAAGAAACAGCGAGTTCCAGTTCTGCTT
The DNA here is from genome assembly GCA_034064705.1 of Bothrops alternatus. Lineage (NCBI taxonomy): Eukaryota > Metazoa > Chordata > Lepidosauria > Squamata > Viperidae > Bothrops > Bothrops alternatus. The sequence continues at coordinate 53,988,998 of JARGCV010000007.1, read as the reverse complement.
TAGGTACAAAGCCAACTGAGTGACCTTGGTCCAGTCATTCTATTTCGACTCTTGGAAGCAGACAGTGGTAACCACTTCCAAAATTTTGCCAAGAAAAATGCAGGGACTTCTCTATTAGGGTTCTAGGATTGAATATTAATTTGAAGATGCACACAAACACAAAAGTCCCACTGAAATGAAGTAGTCTCTTGTTATCTGATTCTTAAGTGTAAACAATATGCTTATATTTGCTTAAGTGTAATTTATTAGATGTTTGTTAAAGCAGAGAGGACTTAGGAAACTTCATTCACCTTTCTGCTAATACATGTTGGAATTGAAATAATGCTTCTTAAAAATTCACACAATTTTTACTATTATTATTATTGTTTGTTATTATTATTTCTCTCTAATGTTTCATATACTTTTTAAAATAGCTGAATTAACTGTTTCTATTGAGACATTTATTAAGGTATCTTGAATGAAACTGAGTTGAAGGAATACAGATAGTCCTCATGTAGTGATCACAATTGGGACTGACAACTTGGTTATTAAGCAAAATGGTCAATAAGTGAAACTATGATTGCATGTACTTATAATCTTATTTTAGCTTTACTTTACTTTATGGATTTCTGAAGGCCATAAATGCAAAGATTGGTCATAAAATTACTTTCTTATCATTGCTGTAATTCTGAATGGTCACTAAATGAAGTAGTCACTAAATGAGGACTACCTTATGCTGAAGGATAAAACTCATCCCACATTTGCTTGCTAAATTGTAACTTTTTTTCACCAGAAAATCACTTACGGATGATAAGTTAATGGACTATGGATAAGACTTTGTTCCTTAATCAGTGTGTGACTTATAAGAACTTGTTGAAATTCTACTGTTTATTCAGTAAAATTTTCTTACTATCTGATCAATGAAAAGCATAGACAGAATGAGAGGGAAGAATCTCACTTTTTTAATGTTATTTTTTTCCTTTTTGTAATGCTAATTTTCTAACTATTCTTTAATTTTATATCTATTGCATGTGAGGGGATTAGAAGGTTGAAGGGTATTGCCTAGAAAAAAAAATGGATCTCAAAATTATGATTGTTGAACTTTTATAAGAAGATTCTTTCAATGATGAGATGCAGATTCATAGAACAATTGATGTACCATATGTCTCCTATATAATGTATATTTCGTGTAAATGTCTCCAAATAAAAGTAACACAATAAAGATTGTCTTAAAGCGTTAGTCACATCAGTAGTACAACAAGAATTATTATCCAGCTAAAACACTGCCATTCTCTTTCTCTCCTGGCTAAATACTACTTTAGAATTTAAGCACAAACTATTGTGTGATGAAATATTTGCCATAGTTTGATGATGAGACGAAATCACATGATGCAAGATACCTGTGACTGATCTTTAAGGTGACCAACTTTTTTACAACAAAAAGGAGGACACAAATAAATTGAAGAAAACAATATCATAAATAAAAGAAACATTTTATTCATTGCAACAATAATACAGAATACCCTATAATATGATAAATGCATAATAAAAACATTTGTAACAATAGCATTTTATATTGTAATTATGCTTACATGCCACACGCCCACCCGCAGCCACCCTGCCAGCACTGCTGCCCTGCCATGTAGAGCAGGCTCCATGGCTCCCAAAGCACCAGCAGTGCCGGCTCCGGCCCCAGGAGACAGCCGGCCATTGACACACCCCGTCTGCAGCCGCCCCGTCAGCACTACTGCCCACCCTGCACAGCCCTGTGTAGAGCAGGCCCACAGCTCCCACAGCACAGGAGGCGGGTGGCCACTGCCGCCCCTCACACCCCCACCCGCAGCAGCCCCGCTGCCCCTGCCTCTTGCGCCTGCAGCCATTATTGCCCTAGCAGGGCTGAAGATCAAGAGAAAGTTACCGCGGCGTCGCCACTCCAGTCTCTTCCAAGTATCTTCGAGACTAACTAGGAGATGGTGTAGTTGGGTAGCAGGGAGGGGTGCAAAGTTCCTGCCAATTCTCCTTCGCTGCAGACAACTTGCATGTGCAAAGTTTGCCGGCCGGGTATTTTGGCGCGCTCAGCAGCAATTCCTATTGGCTTTTGAAAGCCAGTAAAGGGAGTAGCACAGCTCATGCAAAAGTTGAAAAAAAAAACATGAAAAAAAGGTGTCGGAACGCCGTTCTCAGCATTCTATGAGAAAAAAAAGCCCTGCAGATTAGTCTTCAAATATCAAAAAGGAGGACATGTAGGAGGACACTTTTTGAGGGAGGACAGAACTCACAAAAGGAGGACTGTCCTCCCTAAAGGAGGATGGTTGGTCACCTTATGATCTTCCAAATGATTTTTTTTTTAAAAAAACCATTCAAAATGTAACATTAAGGTAGGATGATAGCTTCCATTTGAAGGGAAGAAAGGATATTTTATTTTTTATCCTTATGCCACTTTTCCAGTGAAAATAATTTCCCCAAACTACTGTTCCTTTTATAAGAAAATACATTTGCTAGCAGTTTAAGGGCAATTTTTAACTGTGATTTTGACATGAGTGCTGGGGAAAATAACAAATGTGTCTGTTTCTGCACAAGTCAAATTGGAAGCCTTCTGTGGGTATATTTTAAGGTGAAAAGACCAATCATATATCTCCTGAAGATGTGAACTTTGACCCTTTCACTAGAAATGAGATCTGGTAGGAGATGAGGTTTGCCAACATGAGTATAGAGTTTATTTATCTATTAAATATATATGCCACGCTCAGTTGCTTTGAATAGTGAGATGAGTGGCATAATAAATAAATAAATACATAAGCAAACAAGCAAACAAAATAGACTTCTTCCTTTAAAGAGTGAAGGAAGTCATAAGGTGATTATCCTTAACATGATCCTAAGCAATATGGCTGATCTATTGGACAAAATGAAAGTAAAGAATCTCTGGAAGAAAATGATGTATTGTCCTGTAATTCTTGATATTAATGGAAATGAAAGCTGAGAAAGATACCTTGGATTTCAAAACAAGACAAAGCAGCAGCGAAATTATAGGTAAGATTCCATTTCAGGAAAGCCTAATGAGAACAGTCACCTGAGGAAGAATTGGCATTACCTCCAGACTAAAAGGTATATTTTGGAGGACTGCACAGCTATTGTGCAAGAGTGGAGAAAAGGCAGTACGTCTGCAAGGTACTATTGACAGATATAGTGAATGTGATGGGATCTAATACATACAGATATGGGGATCATAGAATAATAAAATCATACAGTTGGAAGTATCCTTTGGATTAGCTAATCCAATTCCCCCATTCAGTTCAGAGATCGAAATTAAAATGTTCTAGAGTGACAGTTATCTAACCTCTGCCTGAACACAACTGCAATCACAAACTCTGTGGGTATATGGATCAGAAATCAGATACATGTCAATAAAGCTTGAATATATGTTCAATGCCATCTAGTTTTGTAAAGCAATATAAAACAATATAAACCCATGACACCTTAGTTTAACAGTAACCCCTAAAGCAAAAAGCCATATCCCCAACAGAAGTGGAATTTGGACTTCAGTAAGGCATTTGATAAAGTAGATCACAACCTACTACTTGATAAGATAGATAGACAGCATCACCATCAGATGGATTTGTAGCTGGCTGACCGGCCGTACTCAGTGTGTGATCCTCAATGGAACTGCATCTACATGGAGGGAAGTGTGTAGTGGGGTGTCACAGGGCTCTGTTCTGGGCCCAAAGCTCTTCAACATTTTCATCAATGATTTGGATGAGGGGATAGATGGGGAACTCATCAAATTTTCAGACGACACCAACTGGCAGGAATAGGCAACACTCCAGAAGATCGGCTTAAGATACAGAAGGATCTTGACAGATTTGAACATTGGGCACTATCTAACAAAATGAAATTCAATGGTGAAAAAAGTAAGGCTCTACATTTAGGCAAAAAAACCCAAATGCACAGGTATAGTTTAGGGGGTATCTTGCTCAATAGTAGTAATTGTGAGAAGGATCTTGAAGACTTAGTGGACAATCACTTAAATATGAGCCAGCAGTGTGCTGCAGCTGTCAAAAAAGCCAACACAATGCTAGGCTGCATTAATAGAGAGATAGAATCAAGATCATGTGAAGTGTTAATATAAGGTGACCAACTTTTTTACAATGAAAAGGAGGACACAAATAAATTGAAGAAAAAAATATCGTGAATAAAAGAAACATTTTATTCATTGCAACAATAGTACAGAATACAGTATAATATGATAAATGCATAATAAAAACATTTGTAACAATAACATTTTATATTTTAATTATGCTTACATACCATGCCCCTGCCCCCAGCCGCCCCGCCAGCACTGCTGCCACGCCGTGTAGAGCGGGCCCTGCGGCTCCCAAAGCACCAGCTGTGCTGGCTCTGGCCCCAAGGGGGGCAGCTCGCCATCAACACACCCTGCCTGCAGCTGCCCCACCAGCACCACCATCCACCCTGCACAGCCCCATGTAGAGCAGGCTCCGTGGCTCTCACAGCACGGGGGGCAGCCAGCCACCACTGCCCCTCACACCCCTGCCCGCAGCAGCCCCGCCGCCCCTGCCTCTTGCACCCACAGCCATTATTGCCCTAGCAGGGCTGAAGATCAAGAGAAAGTTACCGTGGCATCACCGCTCCAGTCTCCTCCAGGTATCTTTGGGACTAAATAGGAGATGGTGTAGTTGGGTAGCAGGGAGGGGTGCAAAGTTCCTGCCAATTCACCTTCGCTGCAGACAACTTACATGTGCAAAGTTTGCCGGCTGGGTGTTTTGGCGCGCTCAGCAGCAATTCCTATTGGCTTTTGAAAGCCAGTAAAGGGAGTAGCACAGCTCATGCAAAAGTTGGAAAAAAAAACATAAAAAAAAGGTGCCGGAACACCGTTCTGAGCATTCTATGAGAAAAAAAGCCCTGCAGATTAGTCTTCAAATATCAAAAAGGAGGACATCTAGGAGGACACTTTTCAAGGGAGGACAGAACTTCTTAAAAAAGGAGGACTGTCCTCCCTAAAGGAGGACGATTGGTCACCTTAGTTAATACCATTTTACAATGCCTTGGTAAGGCCACACTTGGAATACTGTATCCAGTTTTGGTCACCACGATGTAAAAAAGACTCTAGAAAGAGTACAGAGAAGAACAACAATGATGATTAGGGGACTGTAGGCTAAAACATACAGGGAACGGTTGCTGGAATTGGGTACTGTATGTTTAGTTTAATGAGAAGGATGAGGGTGGACATGATAGCATGTTCCAATATCTCAGAGGTTGTCACAAGAAGAGGGAGTCACTATTCTCCAAAGCACCCGAAGGCAAGACAAGAAGCAACGGATAGAAACTAACCAAAGAGAGAAGCAACCTAGAACTAAGGAGAAACTTCCTGACAGTTAGAACAATTAACCAGTGGAACAACCTGCCTCCAGAATCTGTGAATGCTCCAACACTGGAAGTCTTTAAGAAGAGACTGTCTGAAATGGTATAGGGTTTCCTGCCTGAACAGGGGGCTGGAGTTGAAGACCTCCAAGATCCCTTCCATCATCATCATCATCATCATCATCATCATCATCATCATCATCATCATCATCATCATCATCATCATCATCATAACTGATGTCACTGCCTGACCTAAATACCTGAGAAGCTAATGCTTTTAAGACTTTGATTGCCGAAACATGATAACCTGCTAGAAAATGTTTAATGGCAATATATTGAATTTTAATTTTTGATGCTGTTCTCAGTTTGGAGCTGATGCATTAACAGTCTCAAAAACTGTTTTAGTTTTTGAGTTTTAGTTTTAGAGTTTCTTATTTCTTTAGAGACCAAGCCAATAATACAGATTTATCAATAGTTGAAGAATTCAAATATCGATGGATACAAAATAATAATTAACTGGAATATCAAGTTCTAATAAATCAAACTCTAATAATGGTTAAATATATTTCTTTCAGTTTTAAGACAAGAATAATCACATTTAAAAAGATTGTTTATCTGTTATACCTTTTTATGTCAGATGTTCAATAAATATGAAGGGACATCAATACATATCATTTTGCCATGTCATCTGGTTGTTCCAAATTTATTGAATATACTTACTATTGTTAATCATCTATTGATTAGAGAATTAAGATTCAACCAAATTAATATATCCATCTGTTTATTAAGATTGTGACAAAAATGGTTATAAAGTTCTTGGAAAAATATATGTACCTCAAATACTAAAAGTTGGTTTGATGAGATCTGTACAGTCTCAGTCTTTGAACTGGCTTTTTGTCAATGTAATAGAAAAAGTGGACAGTATGATTCTATATAATCAAGATTTAATGTGTTGTTTAAAAGTTGAGCTATATTATTCTTCAAATGTTACAATTGTTATATTTTATTTAATTGGTATTTCCTTCTTCTTTTGGAACTTTATAAATTTTTGGTTGGAGGGGGGTTATACTATTAAAACAATAAATAAACAATACATTTATTTAAAAGGTAGCTTTTGATACAGCTTTATTTTTAGCATTTGAATGTAAACAAGGTGTTTTAAGTAAGTATGGGTAGAATATATACTAGAGTGTGCATAATAAAGTTTGGTTAGCGGAAACTAACATTTACATTGTTTTTGCCTCCTGATATTTCATCTTTCGTATGTTGATACTATCACACATCTAAGCGCATATTTTATATTTTCAAAGAATAGCTAGCTGACACATCTCTCAATTTATCTTTTATGCATTATTTTATATCCTACTTTTCAAGCCAATAACACCTTTTCTTCTGACTAGGAGCAAGATTAACTAACTCTTTTCCCTTAGAGTTTCCTGCTTTTCTTTTACATTGTTCTTATATCTTTGTAAGCCATTGATTTTTCTGTTGGTCACAGTCCAACTCTTAGAAATTTCCTATGGAGAACAAAAAAGTCCTGTGCGGTCTGCAAATGCCAGATGCCTTTTAGTAAGTGCAATTAATTGAAATTCCTGGATACCAGCAAACCTCTATGTAAAAATTACAAAGGGTGACTAATGACTTGTTGCATTTGTAAATAATTTGTGTCCCCTTTTAGGTAAAACATTATCTATATTTGTTCCTGGATACATTTAACCGTGGGGAATTTTCTGAAAGCTCTGAAAAGAGTGGTATCTATTTCAATTTTCACAGTGAAGTCTGCAGAAGCTTTGCTCTCATTTTTTTTTAAAAATTCCCCTTAGTTTCAAGATCCCTATCTAATTTAGTACAACTGAGAAATTAAATACCTGGATTGAATAATTATATATAAACATATTTTAGTGATTATTCTCAAGGCACCAATTTTCTATCCATTTCTTAGTGTTTGAAATGTTCAGCATAATGCTCTCTGCAACATTCACTTCAAAATGGAACAGGAAAGGCCCTATCAACCTTGGAGATGTAAATTAGATAGGTAGTTTGGCATTGCAACATGAAGTTATAATAATTCCAGATAAAGTAAGTCATTTGATTTATGTTACATGGTGTATAACTGGATGTATTATTTCCCCAGTACAGGTTTTAGCAATCTTATTGCGTCAGATTTTTCTTGCCTTATTCTTTTGTTTTAGTTCTAATTATTCATGCTTTGTTAACCACCCAGAATTGCTATTGTGACTGTAATCAGCCTATACAGATCGTCCTCAACTTACAACTACAATTGAGCCCAAATTTTCTGTTGTTAAATGAGACATTTATTAAGTGAGTTTTGCCCCATTTTATGACCTTTCACTGCAGGTGTTAAATAAATAACACAGTTGTTAAGTGAATCTGGCTTCCCCAGTGACTTTGCTTGTCAGAAGGTCGCAATAGTTGATCACATGACCTCAGGACACGGCAATCCTCATAAATATGACTCAATTGCCAAGAACATGTGACCATAGGGATGCTGCGATGATCCTAAGTGCCAAAAATGGTCATAATTTGCTTTTTTCAGTGCCATTGTAACCTCGAATGGTCACTAAATGAACTGTTGTAAGTCGAGGACTATCTGTAAATGAACTTTTTTTTTCTTTTTACGACCCTGTAACTCTTTTTATCAGGGTGGAATCAGGGCAACTGAGTGGACTTGAGCATTTACTGGCCAGATGCCCTTCTTGATGCCTACAACAGATATTTTCTCTTTGTGCCCTGTTAAAGAAACGTCTTCCACTGCCTAGGATAGAACTCTCAACTTTCCGAGTGGGAGGTGAACATCATCATCTCTAGGCTCCCTATTAATGGACTAAATAAACTACTAAACATATAAAAAGTCTTGGAATCGACAAAAAAAATCCTGCCTGAGGGTTATTATGAACAGTTGGTAGATTTATGTGAGTCAGAGTATAATAATAATAATAATAATAATAATAATAATAATAATAATAATAATAATAATAATAACAACAACAACAACAACAACAACAACAACTTTATTGTCACTTTGAAAGTGCACCATTCGGCATACATCAAAATGAAATTTCGTTGCATACAGCTTTCAAAGGGTCACCACCTCTGATATACACTCCTTGTTCGTGGCCAGCTCAAGTTACAGATCTTCCATTTTAGTCTCTAGGGAGCGAACGATGGCAAACAGGACAGATGGAAATGGAGCTCCATGTGGATTATCCCTCAAATTAGTTTGTATTCCTGCACGACAACCTAGCCTCTTTTTCTTTTTCTGATCTTGTCTCTTCCACCTTTTCCTTAAAGAGGCCTCACTCCTTTTCGCCCCTGGAGAACACTGCCTGCCGCCACCAACTCCTCCAAAAGCCTCTTTCCCATCCTCTGGGCCTGATCATGATTTATTAGATCAGCCTTCCTTGGTGTCCTACTATTGTACCAAAGTTGGATTCCAGAACTCTCTGTGACCAAGCAATTTTTATATAGTCTGCTGTGGGATGCTGGGAGTTGAAGTCTCAACCTCTCTGAAAGACTAAATAGAGAAAGCTATAGTAGGTACATGCATGCACATTACATGTAGGCATATTTAGTATCTCTAACTCTATACATAGAATGGGGAATCGCATCAATCCAGTACGGCTAAGCTACAAATCTCAGTAGTTCTTCTTAGCATAAGTAGCTGTAAAGCAGTGGTTCTCAACCTTTCTGAGGTTGAGACCCCACTTGCCCCGCCCATCTGTGCCGCGACCCCGACCCGGGCGCGCGCACGTGTGCGCACGCGCGCGTCGAAAAAAAATAAAATTAAAAAAAAAATGGCGGCCGCGACGGGCGGATGCGCGCATGCGTGGTGCGTGCGACGGGCCGATCCGCACATGCGCAGATCCGCCCGTCGCGGCCGCCATTTTGTTTTTGTTTTGTTTTTTTTATTATTATTTTTTTAAATTTTTTTTATTTTTTTTCCTGGTGCGATGGGCGGATCTGCGCGTGCGCGGTGCACTCGCGCCAAAAAAAAAATTAAAAAAATTAAAAAAAAATAAAAAAAAATAAAAAAAATAACAATTAAAAAAAACAAAATGGCGGCCGGCGGTGTCCGGCGACCCCCGCGAAATGGTCTCACGACCCCAAATGGGGTCGTGACCCCAAGGTTGAGAACCACTGCTGTAAAGGATGCTAGATAGACCAATGCAAAATGTGGATGCCGTGTAATCCCCATTACTACTCTAGATGAATCCAGTGTGCCCTTTTGGCTATTTCTAAAACTGAAATTAGATATGACAAGAAAACAAGTGGGATTAAAGTTTATGTTTTCTCAGGCTCATGTGGAAATTTTAAGCATATGACCTTTACTTGAGTGAACTGATCAGTAGGAATGTAATGCTTAAATGTTTTCTCACCTCGAAGTTCTGTCTTGAAATGACTTCATAACAATTGTTCAATGCTTACTCTGTCTCGATGGGCCCATAAAAGGGAAGTGCAGGCAAAATGATTTTTGCAGTGAGTGATAATTTACAAGGGGCTCTTGAGACCAGGCAATGCACTCCTGCTATATTCCTGTAATTTCCTGTAAGATAAGGAGCTGCTGCATCAGTCTTATTCTACCAATTCTTATCACTCTCCTGTTTCTTATTGTTTGTAGTTCAGGGAAGTTTTCCAATCACAGATTTAATAACAGATGTAAAACTTTTATAACATTTCAGAGCCTAAGGATTGATTCATACATATGTTTCTTTAGATTTAGAAGGATGCCTTATAGCTAGAGCTATGTCTAAGAAAGCTGGCTGGGGAATTCTGGGAATTGAAGTCCACCCGTATTCAAGTTGCCAAGCTTGAGAAACACTGATATAATCCAACTCTCTGCAATGTGCAGGAAATCCAGTTATACCATCCTCAAGAAATGCCTATTCATCCTTTTCTCAAAAACCTCCTGTAATGAGGAACCCATAATATTCATAGGTAAAGCTAGAGATTAGGATCACCCAGCCGACAAAGTATCAGGAAAAAAAAATATTTGCATAGATCTTACATTAGGAAATCTTTCCTTACATTTAATTGAAACTGCAATTTATTATTTATGAGGTATAGTAGCTGTGGAAAATAGTTTATTTTATATATATTTATTTTGTTTTATCAGCAAGAATAAAATGCAAAACAGAAAGCCATCCATCCAACGTTAACAACAATGACAAAAAAAATGTGTACAAAAAAGGGAAAAATGAGCTAAATATAAAATAAATTTAACATTAAACATATAGAATCCACTCTGGCTAGATGTTGAGAAGAAAAATAATAATTAAAAAAAACCTGATAAATTCTCCTCCCTTTTACAAAATGGGTCTACAAATAGTTATAAGCTTTCCCATCCCTATTTAACAAGAATACTATATTAAATAAACAAATATTCCAGGTGAGGGGATCTCTATCTGATAATCAAATTGACCTAACATCTGATCCTAATATATGTTCTGTCTGGCCCCTCTCAGCTCATTTAAATCCACATAAATATGTCTTTAAGAGGTTTATTTAACACATTTCAAAAGAATTCACTTCAAAGGACGCTGCTGGCATGTTGCTGGCAGGAACGGCCAAGTCTCAGTTATTTACATTTAGATTAAAACAGGCTCTTCCCACACCTTCCCAATTAACTCACTCTTTCTTTATCACATTGTCCAATACCCAATACCTCATTATTCTTCCGTAGATTTCCAAAACATCAGAAGACTGAATTCAAATGCACTGCTCCAGATATCAGGCTACTCCTTGATTAACGTTGCTCGTGACAAAGGCGTAGTCTCTCTGTCCCCTTCTAATATAGTGTCCGATACGTCACTTCCCCTCATTACTTCCTTTTTCCACTTAACTGACACCGTCGCTTATCAAACCTTCGGAATCTCGGATCAATCCATCTATCTTCTTGATCCAAATCTGACCCCTCACTTTGTGAATCTGATCCAGACTGCCTGTAAATCTCCTCCCTTTCTGGCTCAGCTGCCGGGAGGGGAAAATACCCAGAGGGGCCTGGCTGCTCTTCCTCGGCTGCCGGGAGGGGAAAACACCCAGAGGGGACTGGCTGCTCATCCTCATCCTCTTGCACTTCCCAAGCTGGTCTAGGGACACTCACAACAATATATATGTAAAAAAAACCAAGTCAACAAGTTAGCCCAAACATTACCCTAATATTCAAATAGCCGTAGAAAATAGTTCTTGACCATTTTCCCTGAGTTATCTTTTTTATGTAGCTAAACTCTGAGATCATGTAACTTTTAAATCTTCTGTTCTCCAAACTGAACCATTAAACTGTCTTTAGTTTGTCCTCATTGAGTAGCTCCTAGAAGATACAATATTGGCCAAGTGAAGACACACAAGTAATTTTTCTCCGGTGCATAAGCTCTCAGTGTACATACAACAAAATAATATAATCATAATAATGATACCAATAAGAGAAGGTAGTAGAAAAGATGAGAAAGATAATATTAATAAAGTCCTACTATATGGGTAAATATCCTTAGACATAAGACAGTGACTCCCTGTACTATTTTTTCCTTTGAACCTGTCTGTCAATATCCTTTTGGAAATGTGATGGCACATAATTGTACATAGTACTCTAGTTCTGAAGTGTGAGAAATTAGGATTTCACATGACTTTGACATAGTGCTTTTTTGAATACAGCTCTATCCCATTCTGCTGGCTCATATTCAGCTTTTTGTCAATGACAAAGGTCTACTCCCAATAGTACTTCCAACTCATGAGTCCCCTATTTGCATGTGTGAATTCTATTTGTATTAAATGTAATAGCAGAAATGGATTCCCTTTTTAAATTTTTATTGATTTTCCAGTTTTACATTTAAATATTTGAAAAGCAACATGGCAACTGGGTTGGTTCGTAATTCAATAACATACACATTTCTTTAGTACAGGTCACTAACTAGTTCATTAAATATTTCCTCTCTTTTTCCCTTGGCATTTACTGTCTCACATTTAAATTAATACAATTCTTATTATATCAATTTAATACAAATAACTTTTTTACATTTATCAATAATTTTTAGTTTATATATATCTTAGTCATTTTAACATTCAATCTTTTTAGACAATCAATGTCCTTGTAGATGTTTCCCAATTTTTAACTTCCCATTAATATTTAAATTTAACATTTAATATTTATAGTTTCCAAATTTTGAATAACCCCAATTCCCTTTATCACAATTCATCCCAAGATCTTACATCAGCTGATTAATAATACGATATAATATTCTTATTTCCTAATAATTTTCAAATAGCTAAATTTAATAATCAAAATTTCTCTTATTTCAACATTTAATACTTCCTCTTTTTTCTCTATATATCTATCTCATATTTAAACTAATAATTTTTATTATTACCACTGAATAAATATATATATTTGTTACATTCATCAATAAGTTTTTAGTTTATATATAACAGTAGTAGTACTTCCAAATCACGAGTCCCCTATTTTGCATGTGTGAATTCTATTTGTATTAAATATAATAGCAAAAATGGAATCCTGCAATGGGCATAGGGCTGGAAAAAATTATGTCTGAGATTGCTTCCAACCCATGCATGTATCACTTTATCTTTTCCAAGTTATTATTTAGAGAACATTAGTGTAATTAGTTTTTAGATATTAAGGACAATGGGAAAATAATAAAAAGAAAATAGAATCCATGGAAAAAGCTGTGCTTATTTGAAGCTTGAAAAAAAGGGTGTTAGCACTATACGTTTCCAGTTACAATCTCTTCTCAGTTGGAAAAACATAGATGCAGATAATATTAATGCAAGATAAAAAGATTAATTCTGTAACATACAGAAGGGGAAGATTAATCTTTTAAAGGATAGAAGCCATGTTTTTCCCCCTCAATTATAGAAGTAACTGAGTGTTTTGAGGGTATGGACATTATGGACTGTGGCATTAACAAAAGACTAAGAGTTGTTCCCTTCTTTTCACTTTTTAAGTTCTGAGGCATCAAAAATTTACTCCATGCAGTATTTATTATTTTGGAGAGCAGTGCATGGGGCAAAGATGATTTAGAAGACGTAGCCTGGATCTTGGGCAAATATCAGCACAGCAGGTCCTTATTATTCAGTGAAGATGCCTAAGAAGAGGTGCTGTTTTTGAAGGAGTTTGTAGAAACAGAGGGAAGAAGGGAAGGGGATGGGTTATCTTGAGGCACCCACACTGTTGTAAAGCAGGATGGGGTCTCACCTCTTCTTCTCACAAAGCCTCTGGCAGTGCCAGACTTTTGGCCCTGCCTTTCTTGCCGTGGTATACCTGCTACATAGTATTTCTACTACCACCAGCCAATGATGAGCTACAAATATTCTCCTTTATTAATAGTTGCTCTCTTTTCCTTCATTAGAAATACAGAGCAAATTATTTCATATCTTATTTTACAAACAAACGTGGGCAGATACATTTTCAAAGTAAACACCACTTTTGTTTTTTCTCTTTAAGACTGTGAATTATTTATATTATCAACACCATAAAACTCAGTAGACTTCATAATAGCTTTGTAATTATATCTAATATTATTTTCACCTCTGGGTTAAGAGGACGGTTTTCAAGTGCTTTTGCTATACAGCTTTGAATCTGCAGGAGTTTTAAAGGGGGGATTTTAGATGTGATGCAAATATGGTTGCCAAAATCCAATTTATCCACAAATAATATCCACAATTAACTGCCACGTAAAACTTGATTTTGAAATCTAGAAGATTTTCTAATACTTTCTGAAACACAGCAACAGTAAAAGGAAGTGTCAAAAATTTTGTGGAAACCCCAAACTCTGGGAAATAAAATAAATTGTCTGAATTGATGCTAACAATTGGGTGGCCATGAGCACATAAAGACATTATTCATTTTACATAAAACAGCTGGGCTAGAAGGAGGCAGGAGGGAAGGAAATGCCAGTTGCTGATGCTTCTGCTTTTCTGTAGAAAAATTAATTAGTGGAACAACTTGTCTTCAGAAGTTGTAAATGCTCCAACACTTTTAGGGAAGAGATTGGTGAGATTAATGACAGCCTCCAAAAAAGTGACTTCGAAGTTACAGCCATCACATACTACCCCTTTTGGTCAGTTGACTGTAATTCGGTCACTTGGCAATTGGCCAGCACTTACAATGTTTGCAACATATTGCAGTCATGTGATTATGATTTGTAACCTTCCCAGCCAGTTTGTCACAAGCAAGGTCAACTGGAGAAGTTGGATTCACTTAGTGATCATAGTAAAAATGGTAATAAAGTCAGGTCCGGTCACGTGATGACTCGCTTAAGAACTGCATCACTTATTGACTAAAATTTCAATCTGCACTTGGTCTGCACTTTCTATTGAAATGTGGCCATGGAAGAACAGGTTTTGGAAATAACTAGGCAACAATATGAATTCAAAGAACTTAAAAAAAATTAAATGACATGAATAGATAGGTGAAAATGAGGTAAATAAAAAGAAAAAAATAACGTCTCATTTGAAGATCCAAGAATTAATAATGATGATGACTATTTGATGAGTATTTGCTTTAAAAACAGATCTAATTTCTTTGAATGTATGGATTAAGTACATGCAGGACAAGAAGTTAAATTAATATCCCAAGAGATTGAATGAAAAGAATGATGTAAGAAAGGAATAGAATAGAATAGAGCTGGAAGGGATCTTGGAGGTCTTCTAGTCCAGCTCCCCATTCAAGCAGGAGAACCTATACTATCTCAGACAAGTGACTGTCTAGTCTCTTCTTAAAAATCTCCAGTGTTGGAGCGGCCACAACTTCTAAAGGCAAGCTGTTCCACTGATTAATTGTCCTCACTATTAGGAAGTTTCTCCTTAATTCCAGGTTGCTTTTTTCTTTGGTCAGTTTCCAACCATTGTTTCTTGTCCTGCTCTCTGGTGCTTTGGAGAATAATTTGACCCCCTCTTCTTTGTGGCAGCCCCTCAAATATTGGAATACTGCTATCATGTCACCCCTATAAGATGTAGAATTTCCTGGAACAGAGACAAACAAATTATGTTATAGATGGTTCCACAGAGAACTGTGAACTAACACTAATGGAAGCATGAAGAAGTATGTTTAATGGAAGAAGCTGAGAGTGATAAAAATGCAAAGGAGAATAATGACTGCTATCAAAATAAGCATATAAATAGTATGTAATATGGAAAACACATTGAAGGTGGGTGAAAAGGGCTAAAGAAGATGCTTCCTACAGAGCCAGTGGAATTAAAAACATGAGCGATGATTCAGGATGAAGCTGAAGTGAGGTACTGCTGGAAGGAATATTTTAGAGATTGGTATGGAAATGATAATCATATGGTGAAAAGTATCATTGACATAAAGCTAATTAATTGTTATTTTTCTACAAATAATGAATGAAAAAGGAAGTAATTGATCCTATGAGAGTGTTGAAAAAGAGTGAGGCTGTAGGTGTAGATGGTGTGACTAGAGAAATGTTAAAATACAATTGACTGATGGAGTGGCTGTACAATTTGTTTAATGTAAATGCACAGTATGCATCTGTTATTGTTCCTCAGGGGCTGCCACAAAGAAGAGGGAATCAAGCTATTTTCCAAGGCGCCTGAAGACAGGACAAGAAGCAACGGATGGAAACTAATCAAGGAGAGAAGCAACCTAGAACTAAGGAGAAATTTTCTGACAGTTAGAACAATTAACCAGTGAAACAACCTGCCTCCAGAAGTGGTGAATGCTCCAACACTGGAAGTTGTTAAGAAGAGACTGGACAGACATTTGTCTGAAATGGTATAGGGTTTCCTGCCTGAGCAGGGGGTTGGACTAGATGACCTCCAAGGTCCCTTCCAACTTTACTATTATATAAGTGTCTTCGCGACGTTTCGACGAAGTCTCATTCTTCATGTTCAGGCTGGTGCTTTCGGCTTCTGCTTCAATGAGACAGCAACTTGCCCCAAAACATTTGTCTTGGCCAAAATTTCCAGTGGAAAATTTTCAATCTTTTCAGCCAAAGGAGAACATTCCCTGGCAATAAAGACTCAGAGTCGATCAGTTCACAGGTGGCGTCGTTTTACTAAGAGGAATCTTCGGCATGCAGGTCAAACAAACAGTGCTTTCGAAGTCCGCACAGCGCTGTTTATACACACACACACACACACACACACACACAGAGAGAGAGAGAGAGAGAGAGAGAGAGAGAGAGAGAGAGAGAGAGAGAGAGAGAGAGAGAGAGAGAGAGAGAGAGAGAGAGAGAGAGAGAGAATAGCAAGAGTGAATGCAACAACTACAAGGGGTTTTGGTTGTTAAGACCTCCCTCATGAGGTAACAATGAATGAAATATATGTTTGGCTTGTAGACTAGGTTTTTGCTCTTCAGCAGGTCACTGAGAAATGAATGAACAGTGAGAAAGAATATGTATTGCAAAACAGCATGATAAAGTAAATAGATCTGAATTATTCAATGTTTTAACTGAATATAAAATTGAAGTTTGGTTGCTGAATGCTGTAAGAAAAATATATAATGGAAACAGAGCGTGTATAAAAATAAATGGATTGCTTAGCAAATGTTTAAAACTGAAAAATCAAACATGCATGATGACCCTCTGAATCTCTATGTCTTTATAGATATACAGTATATTCATACATGAATAAGATGCTTGGTCACAATAAATGGTTAGGACATGAATATACATATCCATGCGTATGCTGAATTCCATATACATATCCATGCGTAAGGCTGAAGTCCAATAACTGAATGTTTGACTCTGTGATGCAACTGAGTATGGATCTAAATATTCATGTAACAAAGACCAAGTGGTTTGTGATTGACAGGCAAATAGAATGGATGATTTGATGCCAAACATAAATGGAGAACATGGAAAGCAAGTAGATGAATTTAAACAACTCTGTAGAATGTTTACAGAAGGTAGAGAAACATGACACTGAGTTGGCAATAGGGTATTTAAATGTGTGTGATAAAACAAGGATTATATATGGATTAGATACTAAGAAGGCTGAACATAAAAGTGAACGACTAATACAAAAGTGATCTGTTGATATAGTTTTGTTCTGCAGAGAGAATGAATGTAGACTGAACTGCAGAACACACATATAAAGGATGGGTAAACAGAAGATAAAAAGGGAAAACTGAGAGATTCATAACTGTTCATTCATGAAATCTCAAAAGAGTTGAGAAGTTTAAAAGTTTAAAAGACAAGAGACAATGTGTGAAGTAAATAGAGTGTTGGAAGCAAGGATGGTTTGTAAAGTACTGGACTATAAGAAGAGTTATAGTGTATGGCAACTACAGTACATCTATTTCTTTTTTTTTCTTTACCTCATTCCTTTAATTTAATTTCTTAAGGAATATACAATTCCTTAAATTTAATTTAATTTCTCTTAAATCATTTCCTTTAAATTCATGGATTTTTATTCTTTTTCTGTGATTTACATAACATTATTTATTCCAAAATGGCATATTGTGGTCTATGTGTATGTGTAACCTAAACATACCTATCATTGTATTTAGTGGGGCTTAATCTTGGGTATCTATAAGATTATAACAAAACAAAACCAAAGAGAGAAGCAACCTAGAACTAAGGAGAAACTTCCTGACAGTTAGAACAATTAACCAATGGAACAACCTGCCTCCAGAAGCGGTGAATGCTCCAACTCTGGAAGTTTTTAAGAAGAAACTGGACAGCCATTTGTCTGAAATGGTATAGGGTTACCTGCCTGAGCAGGGGGTTGGATTTGATGACCTCCAAGGTCCCTTCCAACTTTATTATTATTATTATTATTATTATTATTATTATTATTATTATTATTATTATTATTATTATTATTATTATTATTCTGCTTTGTTTTGACCTCATTACTGCAAGACATGATAAGATGTCCCTAGCAATAAAATGAGTCTTTCGTAAACATAGCTATGGTTTTATATAAAGTCAACAACCAGTAATAAAATTACATTATACTCAACTACTCTACTTTAGAACTCACACTAATGAATTCTACTTTGAATAGATAGAAGACTACTTTGCAACTGACCTGCCGTGTTGTACCCCATAAATAGTATGAAAAATGCAATTCTTGTTCATCTTGCCCTCTCATGAATAAGCTGACATCCGGTGTGTTCATATACCTCCAGTGAATGATTGAAGTGTTATGATTTACATCAGGTTATCTCTTGTCTAGGATTACGGTAAACAACATGATGACCAAGATTAATTTCTGAAAAAAAAGTTTCACATGTTCAGAGGCTTCCAAAATTTACTTTGTCAGATTGGATTAAGGGTGAGATAATTCATATATCTTACATCCATAACTCAATCTAGAAACTATAACATAAAAGGAGATTACTGTTAATTACTCCCCCCCTTTCTTCAGGGCATAACTGACATCAGTTAATAATAATAATAAAGTTAGAAGGGACCTTGGAAGTCATCAAGTCCAACCCCCGGCTCAGGCAGGAAACCCCATATCATTTCGGACAAATGGCTATCCAGTCTCTTCTTAAAAACTTCCAGTGTTGGAGCATTCACTGCTTCTGGAGGCAGGTTGTTCTATTGGTTAATTGTTCTGTCAGGAAATTTCTCCTTAGTTCTAGGTTGCTTCTCTCCTTGATCAGTTTCCATCCGTTGCTTCTTGTCCTGCCTTCAGGTGCTTTGGAAAATAGCTTGACTCCCTCTTCTTTGTGGCAGCCCCTGAGATATTGGAACACTGCTATCATGTCCCCCCTCGTCCTTTGTTGGAGTACAATGGTCCAAAGATAGTTAAAAACAATGTATGAAGATTAGCCATTGTTTTTTAAGTATGAAAAGAAGAGGAAACACAAGAAGAGTTCTCAAATTAATAGATTATCAATTTGAAGATTGACAGTAGATTAAAACCGATGTAAAAGAAAACAAAATAAATTTTAATTGGAAACTGAATTTGAAATGAAAAATGTGCTAACTATGCTCGGAAATAACTGTGTCATTTCTATTATCCTAACAAAGTAAATCTTATTGTCTAGAGCACTGGGTTCCCCTTTTGAATCACATGGAACATCCACACAAAATATATCTAATAGATATTTCCAATTTACCATGTTTGTCATAATAAAGTCTCCTTTATTTTTACAAATAAAGCAAAAATAGATGATAGTTGTAAAAATTTGCTTCTGTTCCTCTTGTTACTGATTAGATCCTGAATGCAGTTCTATTTCCTTTTTAAGAGAATGGAGCATTGGCATTTTATTGTAAAAATAATTTCTGATTATCACACAGTCCCTCAGTTATCATGAGTTGTTTCTAGGATCTAGACTCCCTCACTCGAGACATTAGCATTCTCTTGTCTTTCTAAGATCCACTCCTTTTAGGACCACCTCTCATTCCAGCTTCTGTAGGATTTTAAAACTAGAAATATTGACAATAATAACTAGAATCATGTCACTCCACAAGAGTTGAACTCTCACTGACATTTTGGAACCTCCCTTTTAGAGTTGGGCAATCTGGTGCTATAATATAGATCAGAGCTCCCCAACCTTTTGGGCACCAGATATTGGTTATGTGGAGAGAGGTTTTTCCGCAGACTGGAGGGGGCATCATTTTGTGTGCTGCCTACATCCTGTGGATGGGGCTTTCCTTGTTTGGGCAGACTGGTTGCTGGCATGCTGAAGCCTGGTACTGGTCCATGGACCTGGGTTGGGTACCCCTGATCTAGATGACATCCACTGTAGGAGAAGAGCAGGCGGAGCTAGGGGGCAGGGTTAAGCATGTCAACAGCTTAGAGTTGTCACATTCCCACTGATAGTCCAAGTGTCATGGTTCTGACAGATGAAACTCTTCAAAAGAACTTCGAGGCATTGTTTACCTTAAAGAATCTTTTATTCGAGAAACAAAGTATCGGCACTACATAGTTGAAACCAAAAACTAAATTCCCCTCCCCTGGATACAAAGTAACAAAGTACAATTCCCTCCTCCAAAAAACAGTCATAAATTACATTCCCTAATTAGCTTGAAGCACAGGCTTTCCCCCCAGCTCTCCAGCCAGCCAAAACACTATCAGCTCTGGGCCCAATGTCCTTGGGTTCCCATGGCTCAGTTATTATTGCTATGACTAGCTGGACTCTCATCCCTTTTCCCCCTCCCAGTATCAACTAATTCTAAAAGCAATGGAGAAAATGGCTGCATTTCCATCTGTTGTCAAAGCAAGAACATCCGATGTAAGCAGCATTGACACCAAATTCAATTCCCCCAGAATTTTGTCGATCCTTATCTGGCACCAATTTAATGTTGAACTTTAGTTGACTATATTCTTGTATAAGCTTGACTAAATATTTAGCAACTTAATGAATAATCCTGAATCTTAGTGCCTGACAGTTACTGGAATCCAAGAACATCTCTTATGTGGTTGAGACTTAGAAATATGTAATCCAGAATATCTGGAAGATCTTTCCCATCTTTAAAACCAATACAGATTATCACTCTTTCCTCTTCAGAGCTCTCACTCATTTTGAAGGGGTAAGATATTTGCTGAAGTTTTTTTTTTGCAAGAAAATATTTATTTACATTTTCCTGGTACTGCTTTTGATTTTTATTTGAAACATTCCCACTTTCTTAAGAAAGCCATTTTCCTTTTCTGCTGCTTTTCTACATCAGATAGTTGGGCAAAAATAAGATTAAAATACAATGCTGCTGCTTCTGTGGGCACTAATAGATCAGCCAACCTGGAACTAAATTGCTCAGTGTAGTAATATTAAACGTCTGGCAATCCTAGAGACCTCACAAAATGCCAGAAATTATATGGATTTATCTGTTTATAATGTGGAAGTAAGTAAAACGATTGCTTGAATAAGCTGGAGGCTAAAGGTTTTGGAACCACATTGCAAACACATTTTAAAATGTTGATGGGAAAAGACAGAAGATGCTCCCTCCCTTTCCATTCACTGAAAGGAGGCTTTGTGCAGCTCTAAACAAAATCTTTTCTGGTTGCTTAGGGGAAAACAATGTAGTTAATGGCAACTATTGACTTAAACCCTTGGGTTCTGACAATAGATATATGGCCTATGATTTGAATTATTGGACAGGAAAGGATAGGAAAAGTTCAGCCAATACTGTAATGGCTATGAACAGCCCCTAACCTTTCAAAGTCACTATTCACAACTAATAGGCCTTCATAATAGATAAAAGTAACCTAAATGCTCTTAGTGGAGTGATTGCACTTTTTTTTTTTTAAAAAAAGTGATCCATATAATGTAAAATAATGTTAGAAGTGCCAGACCTAGACTTCTAAAGTTGTAAAGATTTATATAAAAGGAAAATTTTTACAAGAGCTTATTGCTACTGTACCGGATACAAAACTGAATCCAGTTCTAACAGCCTATAGACCACGGGCGAATTTGCAAATATCCTGGGGTTTGGGTGGCAGTGATAGTTACACCAGCACCCCCAAAAGACCAAGGAGTAGCCATTTTGATTTCCAGAAATACTTACCTTTTAATGGTTGCTTTACAATGTCCAATGCTGTTAGTAGCCCTGCTTCAGAGAGAGCTCATACCCATGCAGGATTTTGGTTTGGCAAGTCTAGAGAAAAGAAGGACTAGGGATGACAGGGTAGTAGTATTCCAATATCTGAGGGGCTATCACAAAGAGGAGGGGAGTCAACTTATTTACCAAAGCACTGAAGGCAGGACAAGAAACACTGGATGGAAACTAATCAAGGAGAGAAGCAACCTGGAACTAACAGTGAGCACAATTAACCAGAGGAACGGCTTGCTGTCAGAAGTTGTGGGTGCTTCATCACTGGAGGCTTTTAAGAAGAGACTGGCCAATCACTTGTCTGAAATGGTATAAAGTCTTGTGCTTGAGCAGGGGATTGGACTAGAAGAACTCCAAGGTCCCTTCCAGCTCTATTCTGATTGATGGTGGGAATCTCCATCCTAAGCAGTGGTGGGATTCAGCGGGTTCGCAGCAGTTCAGCAGAACTGATAGCTAATTTTTTGTTGCCCAGGCCAAGAATGGACTTCTGGAAATGGCATCCACACAGAGAACTGGTTGTTCACATATTTGAATCCCACCACTGATCCTAAGTAACTGTCCATGAAGACTCACAGAAGGCTAAGTAAATGTTTATCCAGCCTCTGCTCAAACACCCTAGGGAAGGGGATCTGAACCTCAAAAGGTAATCCAGACTAGAGTACATGCACTGTCTTTATAAGTTTACATTAACAAAATCATGCAAGTTTGTCCTCCTATCCCTCTCTTTTCTCTCCCATAAACTGGGGAGGGTCCCTTTGGAATTGCTTTTACCACCCTCCTCCTTTAGACACAAACTTTGTTTATTAGACTGCTGTCTAATCTGCAACTCTTCTCCCTATCTTCCAAGGTTATTCCCACATACCATTAATTGGAAGCCCAGTACTTTCTGCTAACCATTTCTGGTCACTGGCATTTGTCATTAACATTTTTTTCATAAGATTTAACTGGATTCTGCCTTCATGTTACTTTAAAATTTTGTTTAATACTTGCCCTTGATTTATCAATCATGGAATAAAACGTGTTAGCTAAACAGTATCCACAGCAGTCATTACAACAAATTACCTATGCTCCAAATGATTAGAGGGAGAGTGTGGCCGTTACTTTTTTTTTTTGAAGGATAACATATATAGGAGAAACACCAATCAAACAAAATGTATTCGGAGTATACTTGAAGATGTAAGGGAAGAGGGAAGAACGTTTACTAAAACAGATGTTTACAAAGATTAATACCTAATGTTGTATGCTATGTTCTAGGATGATTGCTTAGCAATAGGATCTTATGTTTAATGTTGATCACATTAATATTGAAACGGATAGGGGAAACACCAATCAAAATAAAATGTAACAGGAGTATAGTTGAGGCTAGACACGAGGAGTGGGGAAAAAGGCTTACTAACTCAGACGTTTTCAAAGACTAATACTTAGTATTGTATACCAGGTGTCAGGATGATTGCTGCATAATATGTTTTTATGTTCAATGTTAATGGTTTTAATAAAAGAATTTTTATTTAAAAAAAAAAAAGAAGGGAGCTATCCAAACCTTGGAGAAGGGAAAGTGATACATAAGAGCAGAGCATCTAAAACAAACAAACAAACCTGCTTACATAGTGCATCTCTCTGATCTTCTAGCAGGTAGCAAAAAGGAAGTCATATATATTTCTTCTTGCTTAGAATGAACAGGGCAGGCAGATTTTGTTTAGATAGTACTGCAGATAGCCAAGAACTAAATCATACAGGGCTTCATTGTTCATAACCAGCAATTTGAAATGTATTCAGAAACTTTTTGACAATTAATTAAGCTTCCCAAGTATAGGCATTATTCTGCTAAATTGACCTTGATGTATCAGTAAGTAGCGTTCACTCCCAGACTATCTTGCACCCAAATCCCAATAGGTTTTTGTAGGGTTTCAAAATTCCTGGGTGACATTCCATTATATGGAAGAATGTGGAGACTGAAATTCCCCTGGAACCATCAGTCTCAAGAACACAAGTACCAGCCACAACATTAAGCTGACAATTAACTTTAGGTAGATATCTCACCAGGCAGCAGGGTAGGAAATATGCCAGTAGCATCCATATTTACATCCAGCCACCTGTGGAACATGGAATCTGGTCTTCACTAAGGTCTCTTGAAAATTCATTGCTCTCCACTTACCTGGCCTCAATATAGCATATTTGTCTGAAAATTGTTAGGCTATATTTTCTCATAAGAAATCGCCTTTTGGATTATCTGAAATTCATTTTAACCATACTCTGTGCAGGTCTCTCTATTTCTAAACTGATTGGGCATCTGAAGAAAATCTAGAATCCATTGGCAAAGAATATTTATACCTTTCTTGCATCTTTCTGATTCTTCTATATTAAATCATGTCATACTAAATCATGTCTACTTGCTGGATTAGTTATTGTGTAGACAAGCTGCCAGGTGTAAAGTCATTTTTATTTCATTGATTTTTATTGCAAGGCAAATTTATGGAAGTTAGTAATAATACCTGTTTAAGAACCAGGAGCCAAAGACATACATTTTGTAAACCAACCATATTATGGAATGCAATATAAGGCTGTGTGAAATGAGAAAGATTGGACAGAGTTCTCCTGTCCAATTGGATCATATCAAAATTGTATACTTTGCTTCATAGGGTATGATAATGTAGAAAAGTTTATTTCACTGCTTCGTCTTACTATTAAGTTAGGAAAGATAAAGGATTTTCCAGGAATTGGATTTAAAGTAGAACTGTCAGCCTACAGTTCTACTTTAGGCAAACTAGACCAAGAAATAGACCTCCAGAGAAGCTAAATACTATTTTTATTTATATTGAGTTTAGTAATATAATCTTACAAATCTGATTATGTGTCCCCTCTTCCTTCTTTTATATTCATATGAGTGTGGGTGTAGGGTGTGTCTGCTGAGACTTTTCATAATCAGCCCACATCATCTGGACTTGAAGTAATGCTTCCCTCTTTTTAGCTTTGGTAATGGATATTATGTGATGATAAACAGATATTGAAAATTATAGGGGAATTTTGACCCAGTTTTAGATTACCAATTCTTCAACCATGTCTATATCAGAAATCCATTCGGATAGAAAAAAGAATTATAGAAAGGCAAATCAGGGGTAGATTCTACTGGCTTATGTTTGAAGAGACCTAGATATGAACCCCAAATGCATATTGTCTCCATATATTCTATATATTGAAGACTCAGGTGCCAGTGCCTGAGCAAAGAAAGATTTCATATTAAAAAAAGATGACAAGAGCCAATATTGTTCATTTTATAAACTTTTATATGAATGAATTGTATTGGATAAAGCATAACATTTGATGTGAAGAATTTTAGTACTAGTTTATTAATCAATTAGTTACCTGGATACCATTAAATCAGGTCTTTAGAAATAATTCAGAAATCTTCCAAGGAAATTCCAGTGACCCTTTTGATCCTATCTATCCATTTATCTCTATCCCTGATACCCCTTTTCTTGTTTTCCTCAACTTTGTTTAATATTATCATTTTTTAAATTTATTTGTTGGACCTCTGCCCTACTGCCCAATAGGTTCCAGTAGGTTCTTTTATTCTTCATGACAATAAAACCCACTTGTAGAGCAAACAGCCCAAAACTTATTGAAGTGATATAAATTTTAAGCAGTCGTTTCTGCAGACAGGAACTCTGAAAAAATTACCGATAGACCTTTTTCTTGTGCTAATTATAACATAGCACCTTCCCAGTTAAAACCAGGCTGAAGTTCCCATACTACCCTTGCTTCTCTTAGCTTATTTTATTTTTCAGAAGTAGGGAGTTTGATGTAATTTGGTACCTGGAGTTGCCTGTCTAGAACATCTCAAGGGAGATGTCTTGGCAGTTATCAACTTATTATTTCTTTGGAGAACTATACATCTGTTCATTGCAGCAATAAGGCTGTAATAAATAATTTAAGTCTAGGGTAGCAGGTGCAGGTCAGCACAAGGTTATTAGAAAGTAAGCAGAAGAAATACAGAGTGCAAAGGCAATTTGCACTACTCATTTTCTCTCATTCCCATGTAGTTTACTCCTGGCATCCCCTCCTTGTTCTGCTTTAGCAAAAAGGGGACCCAGGTGATATTTCGGCCAGCATTTTTCTTGGGTCATGAGTTATTGCATCTTCTCACTGCATCAAGGTGCCAATAACTCAGCAAATAGTATTTTTAACACAGAGACACACAAGCACACACACACACACACACACACACACACACACACTAAAATGATAGGATTGGGATTGTAACTTGCAGTGGATATCAATGTGATGAGGATGTATGATGCTGTTCTCCTATAAGTGAGAACAAAAGTAAAACCAAAATAATTGAAGATCACAGTCTTCTCCTGCAAATGTTGTCTCCTAAATGGATCAGAAGGCCTAAAACTTTTTCTCTCTCTACAGCCCCTTTTAACTAATAATATCAAAAGCTTTAACACCCTCTTACAGTAATTTTCTGACATACATCAGAGAGTTTTTCCTTACGACCTGTCAAAAATCAAAAGACAAGCCCAAGATAAGGTAAAATATACATTTAACCATCTGTGTTTGAAAACAAACACAATTTTCTAATTAACACATTCACTAATAAAGATATTAGTTTCAAGAGAACACAGTGTCTTGGCAATTTCCACCAACATCAATTAAAATATAATATGAAGGAGCCGACACTATTATTTTCTGTACTATCTCAACCAATAATACTGCAAATATTGCAAAAGAACTAATTGCAGTTCATTTGGATTCCCTCCATGCTAAAAATCCAGTACCTTGAATGATAATTGGCATCAACAAAATAGCAGTTTTAAAATGTGATTTGTGCCTTGAGCTCAACTTTCTGCACCCAGGACCTATTTATCATAAGTAGCCAGAAGTATGATACTCAAATGGATTTTCATCCTCGGCCCTTCAAAACATAAGCACTGTGCAGTCTCAAAATTGTTTTGCAAATCTCATCATATTATACTTGCTGTTTAAGAACTGGAGTAAAATAATAATAAAACTAATAATAAGCTCCGTAGAGAATTTAGAAGCAGCTGCTTTCCACCCCAACTAGCTTTTGCAAAAAAACAAAAAACAAAACAAAACCTTGCAAATTCAATTTCAAGATTCAAAAATTCTTAAAAATCTGGGTTAGTCAACTTTCCTTTGGTAGATATTGGAAACACTGGGTGATTTTGAATGACAATCTTTTAAAGCAGTAAATTACCAATGCTAATATAATATAATATTGTTATTTTTTTCAGAAGAACTTGCAAGATTATGTAGGGCTTTCCATGTTAAAAAAATATAGCCAGATATATTTTGGAAGGAATATTTCAAATAATTTTAAAACAAGCTTTTCCCCCCTAACCATTAGTTTGTTCACTCTACATAAAATTGTTCTCTCTCTCTCTCTCTCTCTCTCTCTCTCTCTCTCTCTCTCTCTCTCTCTCTCTCTCTCTCTCTCTCTCTCTCTCTCTCTCTCTCTCTCTCTCTCTCTCTCTCTCTCACTCTCTCTCTCTCTCTCTCTCTCTCTTCTCTCTCTCTCTCTCTCTCTCTCTCTCTCTCCCTCCCTCCCTCTCTCTCTCTCCCCCTCCCCCCCTCTCTCTCTTATCCATCCATCCATCCATCCATCAGATGCTAGCCTCAAAATTCACATAATCTTTTACAGACCTCCTCTCTATCTATCATAGGCACTGCAATGTTTAAATGACTTATGTTACTGTCTTTACCAACTATTTCTATTTTTTAAGCTTTTTAAAATCTCATCTTCTATTTAATGACACAATAAAACAGAATTATCCAAGACAAATAGTATATCAGATAAATTATTTATAGCCCAACAATTTAGAAGTACCCTTCAAAAATAGCTTTAATCACTAATTATTCTTTTAGATAGCAAAGAGCTCCAAGTAATCCCAGGGTCATCTCATTTAGATCTAATCACAAATTCTAGCTCTTCATCTGCCTCACATATTATTTTGTACATAATTGCTTGGTACATAATTATCCCACATAGTTTATATTTAATCCTAGAGATCTCAGTAGAGACCTAGAGTAAAGACTGTATGCTCAGATTGAATTTGTCATGCCTTGCAGGAGATGAGTAGGCTGAGTTGGAAGGGTTAAGGTGTCATCAGTTTGGAATCATTGTGTAGCCACAAGAAACCCAATTCCAGCCCCTCATAAATTCCATTGACCCTTATATAGCACCAATTTTGCCTTGACCATTAGTTGAGCAGATTATTGTGTATAGCTAACACTAATAAACTCTTCAATGCTTGAACTCAGTAAGCTTTCCTGATTTTTTGCACCTGACATGCCTCTTGTGATGAGTAATTTACAACAAGAATACCAGGACATGGTGGCAAAAGTCCAAAGGAGGAGTAAAGGACAGCAAGGGGCTAGTTTATTTATTTTTAAAAAAATTTCTAATGGTCATTTGGAATTTGGAAGTCCTTCCACAAAATGGATTAGGAACTAAATTCCACTTTGGAATTCCTATGTCAAAAACAAACTAGTACATTTTTAAAGGCAGAAAAGAAAGCTAATACACAAATATGAGGTGAACAGTAGACCTGGTCTTCCATCTTTTCAAGAATGTATGACTTTGGCATTTGCATGGACATTCTAGGGGGACTCAAGCTATGTCAATCTCACTATAAACTTGTTTCTTTTTTTACTTTCAGCAGTATGATACTCAGGCACATGTCTTCCTCACATCCTGTCCTTCAAATTAATATGTAGATTTTTCTCTCTTACTTTATTATATGTAATGGCTGCTGGCAGCAGTATACAGAATGGTTTGGGTTTTTTAAAATTTGTCAGAAATAACCCAGCAATAAATGTGCTTATATGGGTCTGGCAATTCTATGACTATCTATTTCAGAAAAAGATCAGTGGAGATTGCCATAAGGAAAACTGGGTTGAATTGAAATAACCTAACCACTTGCCTTGTTTGTTTTTTTCCCCTTTCATTCCTCAATACTGATTTACATTCAATCCTTTTTTAAGGCAGAGGAGGTAGTATAGCAGCAAGGTTAATGGATTACAATCCAAGTGGCAATTTTCACTGTTCAATAATTTCCCATTTCTGTCAGATCAGTTAATAGCTGCAAAAAGCAACATTTGTTGTGGTAAGTCCTTCAAGAGATACAAACCCAATATCTGCTCTGCTATATATGCCTGTACTAAGAGGGTAGCTCTATGGGATTTCTCCAAACATATCTCAGAAATATAAAAGCTGATTGCAAATTAAGGATTTCATATATTTTCCTTTTAATAGTCAAATGGGCAGTGTGCTCTTTGCCTTCAAAGAAATCACAAGTAAGACCATTCTGGAATAGATGGCATTTTTCAAGCTAGAACTGGGCAGAACTTCACCAAGTTCCTGAGTCAGCCATTGGATAAGTAATAGTACTTTCTCTTATCCAAGCATG
This sequence comes from Bothrops alternatus, assembly GCA_034064705.1. NCBI lineage: Eukaryota > Metazoa > Chordata > Lepidosauria > Squamata > Viperidae > Bothrops > Bothrops alternatus. The sequence goes on along the minus strand of JARGCV010000007.1, from coordinate 53,959,714 downwards.
GATATTCATTTATGAAGATGTTGTTATCCAACAACAGGATAAATGTTGGAGAAGACATCATAAATAATGGCCAAAGCATACTTCATAACTGAAAATACCTGAAGAAAATATAGAATGAGTAGTTCAAGGGAACAATGGATAAGAATGACAGAGAGGAGAGGAGAGGAGAGGAGAGGAGAGGAATTTGTGATAAGGAGGGAGAAGACATAGGAAAAATCTCTCACAACCAGTCTGCCATCACACTTGTAAAAGTAATTTGGAAAGGGTACACTTTCATGTGGAGTCTCTCCATAGCCCTGCTCCAAATTTCCAGTGCATGAAAATTCTTATGAGGAACCTCAATAGCATACTGAGCAGTTTTATTTATTATCTCAACCTTTCCATATGATGGCAAAGTAATTGGGAAGGAATAGATACGAAAGAGTGATTGTTAACACTAAATATTTATATATCCTCCACTTCTTCAACTGTCAAGTTGCTGTAACAACGGGGAATAAAAGAAATGGAGGCATTTTAAGATGCAGAAAACTGATACATAGTTGCTTTTCAGACAAAATATGCAACAGACAACTTTTGATGTTCTAACATTATACACTGATATAAATTTAATTAGTTCCAAGGCAGGCAAACAACCAGCTATCGTTTGGTTTATATCTCTAATTCTTATTCCTCTCAAAAAAATTTAAAGTCAGTTAAATATATTTACATTATAATCTTATGACTGCTCAAAAGTAAAACTTTTAGAATTCACTGGGAATTTTCCTTACTAAAGGGGTATAAGACTGAAGCTTTAGTAGAGAGAAAATTCAACTGAATGCAATAGGAATATTTTTGAGTCAATATATAATAAGCTGGCAATCAATATGCATATACTTCTAAAGTATGAATTATGTAATATAATTCTTCAGGCTAAGATGGCTGTTGCCTTCAGTATAATTTTTGGTTTTATAATCATTGCAGCGACACAGCGGGTGCACATGTGTTCAAGTTGTCAAGCTTCCATACAGTTACAATGCAATTTAACTGAAATCCCTTTAGTGGTAATTTTACCCAAACTGTCAAGAGAGCTGAAGTTTGGCAATGAAAACAAACTTTTCTTAAGAATATGCTCCAATCTTTTTTTTTTTTTTGCAAAACTGCAGCAGCTTGTTCAGGGCATCTTGGTGGAACAATGGTGATAATTATTTGTGAACAGCAAACAGTCAAGGATGCTGATGAATCCTACTTGGTTCCATTCATAGGTTTTTCATACTTATGACCATTGCAACATCCCCATGGTCATGTGATCAAAATTCAGATGCTTGGCAACTGACTCATATTTATGATAGTTGCAGTGCCCTGGGGTTATGGGACCACCTTTTGCAACCTTCTGACAAGCAAAGTCAATGAGGGAAGCCAGATTCACTTAACAATCATTGTTAACTTAAGAACGGTAGTGATTCACTTAACAACTGTGACAAGGAAGTTTGTAAAATGGAGCAAAACTCACTTAGCAACTCTCTTGCTTTGCAACAGACATTTTGGACTCAATTATGGTCATAAATTGAGGACTACCTGTAGTATCCCAATACTATTTACTTCTAACAAATGTTATGCACAGCTCTTCTTCAAAGAAAAGGAACCCAATTGGAGGCTGTGAGGGGTGAGGGAAACCTTGATGATGACGAAGCTGATTTGAAGTACAACGTTTTCCTCCATTCTCTCTTTTCTCTAACATATCTTCTCCTAAAGTGGGGAAGGCACCACCAGTTAATCCAGGAGATTCATAGAACCGAGATTACTGTAGAAAGAAAAACTTATGGCTGCTTGTTTGGGTCATTTTTTAGGATCTTTTTATTTAAAATAATTTTAGAGATATTGTTTCTATGGGTTCTATTTTTGCTCCTGAGATAATGGCTGTAATTCCAGTTTTTTTAAAAAGAAAATCAGTGCAGAGATGACAAGGAGCAAATGATTAACAATGTTACTATTTTCTGAGAAGGTTGTCCCAAGAGAAATGGAGAAAATAACACAAAGTTTACCAGATAAACTCACTTCAATAGTCTCTCACTGTGTGAACCATCACCACTCATAAAGGATCCGGAATAGAAAGGAAGGAAGGAATCTAGTTAATAGTATTGATGTTACTATTGACAAGCAACATTGCTAGTTTTCTATTTTCCAAGGTGGGATATAAAGTAATAGGCGATAAATAATACACAAATAAAACACGAGATATTTATTTTTGTACTTCTCAAAAAATATTTTAATCCTTCCTTCCCTTCCTTCCTTCCTTCCTTCCTTCCTTCCTTCCTTCCTTCCTTCCTTCCTTCCTTCCTTCCTTCCTTCCTTCCTTCCACTGTGCCATCATTTTTTTGCTAAATTCAGTCAAGAAATTGCATTATCCACAAAGACAAAAGCAGTGCTGATGCTGGATGAATTCCGAACAGGTAGATGTTTATATTCAAATATATTGGTGGGTTATTTAAGGATAATTAAATGGTTTCAAGTTTTAGCCCTGTCATTTAAGCCTCTGTATAAAATATAAACTGCACATATTTCTGGGGAAAAGATATCTTACAAAAGATGTCTTTTTCAGAGCAAAGAAGATTTCTCCTATTGCTAGAAATAATTCAATTTATTTCACAGAGAGAGCCAAAAGAATTCTGTTTATAAACATTCATGAAATTGTCCAGGAGGTACATATAAAATGGCTTTAACTAGGTCAATGCAGCTTTCTGAAAAATAATTTCATGAATTCAGCTACTGCATTGTGGAAGCTTAGATGGGGAAGCTGTATACAAACCATACTCTTTCTTTCACTGTTTAAACCTTTCTAAGTCTGTGGGATATTTAGAGATCTTAATTAACAGTCAAAGGAGTATTTCTCAAGGCATTCAAAGAAAAAAGGAAAGGTTTAAGCATCTGTAGTTCTTCCCTGGATTACTAAAGGAGCTATTTCCCCAGCATCTCTTATGTAATTCTCTAAAATCATTACAGAAACAAATCCATTGTGGACGTTTCTTGTCTCTTTCGACAGCCTTTTCAGAAATTCATAATAATGTAATCAACTGCTGCAAAGATACTGGCAGCAAAGATTAAGGATAGTGTCTAAATCCTATTAAGCTCTCTGATGGTGAAGACCCAAGGGAATTGTTGCCATAGCATGAATGCTACATCATCATCTTTACCATCACCAAGGCTAGAGATGGGTGTTATGAGAAGACTAGAACTTAAATAAGAATTTGATATGCTTTTGGTAGTAGCATGTTTAGCATTCTATGGACCTAGACAGAAGACCCATCACCCTAACGATAGAGCAACAGACAAGGAACTACATTCTTCATCTCTAGAGAATTTAAAGCATGCAATTAGATGCATTTTTTTTAGAATGATAATTGTGGGGGGGGGAGGAAACCTTTTGGTATTAACTATATGATTCTGTAAAATCTTTTTAGAACTTTATATTTTTTTTACCTGAGATATGAATACACAACAAAACCTTCCCCTGCCATCATAATCAATGTCATGCAGAGTATTTTTTTAATACACCTTTCTCTAATGCCAGTGGGTTAGTGAGGCTACAGTGCTGGGAAAAGCTCTAGCTATAATAATGCTTCATTCATATCCAGGCCCTGAAAGAGTAATTCTGGGCCTATAAAAATCTTAAATGTTTCTAAAAGACCCCTATTCATTAAAGTCTTAGGATAAGCAGGATAATGGCATTGCACATCCAGACTTCATGCCTTTGATCCTCATTGTGCAAATGTACAAACCCTTTGTTCTAAAATTTCAAAGGTAACATATTAATTTCAAGGGGCCTTGGTACTCTCTGAGCTTACTTGTTTTCTTGCAGATGTTTCATTACCCAAACTAGGTAACATCATCAATGCTAGTATTCATTTCATTTCTAAAGGAATGCAAATTTGACTTTAACAAAGCCTGTGATGGCAAGAGCAGAATGTACACATCACTTTCATCTGATCTTGCTATCAGTAAGGAGAAGCCTGAAACTAAAAGGATGGGTATCGCTATTGTATGTAGACTCATTCTTCTGTCCGCTTGAAATCCTTCAAGCAAATGCTTGCATGGTGCAAATTATAGTTAAATCTGGCAACAACTTAAGCATCCACGCTGACATTTAGCTAGATCTTTTCTGTGCTTTTATGTCTGGGTTGTGCATAGATGACAAAAGATGACATTTTGGCTCATATCTGCAACTGATGTGCAAATAAATTTCCCTATCTCATCCAAGTGAATCATTTGATACAAGAGATTTTATCAAATGTAACACCATACGTATGAATTAACACTTGTCTCTGTTGTTTATATGATCACTGACTCCCCTTTTTGTAAGCCCCAACAGCTCTAAATGATTTGGGGAAAGTGAAGGTTTCCCACCATTTTTTTGTTAATTAATGCAAAATTATTCCATTTATTTGAGTTATAAGACGGACAAGGTTGTCTTCATTTTCACTATACAAAACCCACAGTTTCCCTGAAGTTAGCTCAAATACAAAAATAAGATTTCCTCAGAGAGTTTTTCTGTGATTTTTTCATATTAGCAAACTAGAGCAGTCAGAGAAGGCAGAAGGAGATAGAGATATGCAGTATGTAATAGAAACCCAGGGCTTACTTGCCACTTCTCAGTGATTATTTAAATTGAAAGATGCTACCAAAATCAGTTCAACATTTTTAAGTGTGCCCAGTATAACCAGAAGAACAGAAGTCTCTTTCCCAAGTGAAGACCACTTTGAGGAAAGTGTTGTGAGTCCGTGCCAATCAGTGGACCTGGCAGCTGAGTCTGGGGAATCAGAGGAGGAGGGGGAGGGGCCTGGAGAGCCATCAGAGTTGGAGGAAGGGTCTGAGGAACTCCAGGACTTACAGTCTGATGAAGAGTCTGGCCCCTCCAATCGTGCTCAGGCTGAGACTCAGGTGTGCGGGAAAGCTGAGTCAGACTCTGAGGACTCACAGCTGGAAGACATCATAGACGCTCGCAAATGCAGACAGGCAACAAGAGCAGGACAGAAGGAGGCAATGGGGTGCCTCCAAGGGAGGAGGAGAAGGCATTGAGAAGCCACACCTTGGGGCTGCATAATAAAAAGGGAAGGTGTGGGTGGTGCTGGTTGCTGAAGGAAACCGTTTGAAAAGGACTCATGTTTCATGGAATCAGATTCTGTTTGCCTTGCCTATGAACAACTCTTCATTTGAATCATGTTCTGTTTGCCTTGGGACAATTCTCCATTTGAATCATGTTTTGTTTGCCTTTGTTTTTGGCACATTTTGCAGTTCTGTGCCTAATTAATAAAAGGGGTTTGTTTTTCCTGCATTTCCAGCCTACTTGTTAAAAGAGGGGTTGGCCTTGACAAGGACTCACATAGGCTAGGACAGAATAGAAAATTTGAAGATGGACATTAGTAGAATGTTTGTTTTGCTAGAGAGGAGGATTTTTCTCCCCCTTCCCCCATTACAGAGAACACTACGGTATAATAATTTATTAAATAAAGATGAATGTTCAATATTTCATTCAAAATATATTCCAATAGCAAACTAGAGGGGAACCCCCCCCAGATTTTACATGTAGCTAACAGTGACATGTACAAGAATAAATGTTCCTGTCATAATAATTTGATTGTTTTCAAAGAGAACATTTGATATCCAAGAATAATGCTAATCAAACTAATTGTATGTATCTCTATAAGTTTGTACTTCATGTATTTCTGACTGAAAAATGGGGAGGGGGAAGAATTAAAACAGGAAAAAAAATATCTGACTTTCTGTTAGTGCTGGATCAGCTCAGTGCCGGATCCAGGACCTCTTTCCTTGTATTTGCGGCAACAATTCCTTTAAAAAAAATCCCAAAACACACTTTAGAGCCACTAGGGGGTGACCTAATCTATATGAGGGACTCGTCCTTAGTCTTAGCTTCTCCCTGTTTGTGGATGGTGCTTCCTAGGCTTCTTCATGTCAGGTTTTGGCAGTAACCCTCAACATCAGTTCCAGGCAGTTTTGTTGCTTTGGCTTTGCACTCCCATTGTCCTGCAAAAAGTGAAAGTGGGTTAGAGTTGGTGCCCTTTTAGATGTCTTCTCTGATACCTAATGGAAGGATTGACACTTCTGCTTCACCAATCAAACTACATTCAGATACTGATGTGGTAATTTTTCCTGCTCTGATGTAGAGCACAGCTTTCAGATATGGTGACATTTTTCATGAAGGCTTACTTTGTCAACTTACTTATCATAATATATACGTTCATCAGTCAGAAGAGAAAAATATGAACTTGAAAGTAGTGAAAACAAAACAAAACAAAGGAAATATGAGAGATAAAAGAATGTTGTCCACAATAAACAAGGTCCTAATTTCACACCTAATGAATGTTTCTTAATTTTGTAGTAACTTGGTTAGGGTTGGGATTCAGTTTTTTTTTTTAAAGATCCACACTGTTACTTAGCCATGGGCTTCAGTTGGACTGTTGATGTCTTTCATCCTATTCCAGAACGTATTATCTGTGGTAATAAAACAGTCATTTTGTTGACAAATTCTACTTGGGAGAATTTTAAATTCTAGAAAATTACCTAGTCTTATAGTACCTTGCTTCAATCATAGTCATCTCCAGCGAGGCAAATATCCTACCTACGGTACCTACTAAATTTGCTAAAAAAGAACAAAAAAGCTCAAGAAAGGTTGCCATTTAATAGCAGAATTGATAGCTGAAACAATGGCATATCATACAATGGCTGCAGAGACACTAACTCTTCCTGCTTGCAATACTGTAGTAAAGACAATATTCCAGAATGAAGCAGACAAGAAATTTTAAAACTTTCTCTTTGCAGACTGTACAATTAGTAAACTCATTCATGATGTGTGAGCTGACACTAAAAAAAGTGTTTCTTCTTCAGTTAAAAAAAAAAAGTATGCAAGCCAAGTAGCAGGTCAATAAATAAGATTCAGCAGATATTAGTGAGAAAACTCAATTACTAGCATTCAGTTGCAGTACTGATGTCTGCAAAATACTTTTGAGCTGTAAAGAACTTGAAGCTATAGCAAAAGGCTAAAATCTTTACACTGCCTTGTCTAACTGTTCAGAATTTGTTGGTGTTGACTGGAAATTATCTGTAGGAACTGGCATGAATTCATTTCATTGATCAATTATTGGATCAGTAAATGATTTTATGTCATTAATAAAAAAAAGGAAAGAGTAAGATTTTAACAGCACACTGCTTTCTGCATGCTAAAGCTTTGGAGGAAAAAAAGTTTGTCTTGAGTTGAAAACTGTGCTAGACCTGAAATTCTGAAAAAGGACTTAAAAGCAGGCCATTTCGGTCATAGCTGTTTATCTACATTTTTAAAGAAATTTGAAGAAATCATGTGATGCCTCCTACTGCCCACACAGAAAGAATTTTTGTTGGATAATGCTTGATCTAAAAGTAATTTATTTATTTATTTATTTGCTGTCTTTACAAGCTGGTCCAATATATTTGTGTATTCTGTTCTATAATGTGGATAACTGTAATGTGCATAACAGCTATATAATTTTACATTTCTCCATGCCACAGTAGAAGTCTCCATTTAAATCATTTCCCAAGGTTTAAGAGGAGCTTCCTTTGTCATATATCTATCCCCAAAGATTGTAGGAAAAGGCAGCTTTTAATAGCCTTTCTAAAGCCAAGTTGGAACATATCAACCTTGGAGAATATTGTTCCACAGAAGAGACAACAACTGGAAAGGTTCACCTGTAAGATCCCTGAAGATGACATTCACTGTGAGAAGGAACCTGAGGATGCCTCTTCTACCTGATCTTATCAGTCAGGCAGAATGAATATCTAAAATTCCACAGACAGGCTAAGCTATCTTCTTTAGATAAAATTAGTGCTCTAAGAATGAAGCCTAAAAGAGGCTGTGAAGATGAAGGTTGGCATTAGGGACACATTCCCAAATGCTGAAGCAAACAATGAAAATGCCATAACACTAATTGCTTAGAAACTTGAAATCCTGGAAATGAAAGCTGAGTGCTCTTTTCCAAATGTATTGATTGGAAACTATGATATCAATTGAAATCCTTTTATTGAAACAACAGCATGTGAAGCCCAGCTTTGTCTCACCCACCAATCAGAGGAATTAGGGTATAATACATGCAATGCTCAAAATTTAAAGCAAGGAAGTATTCTTGATGAATTCCAGATACAGGTAAATATTAGAGACTTCACATTGCAAAAAGCGCTGGTAATATTTACACAATCATCAACATCTCCCATTACCTTCACTAATACAAATACTACAAAATAATAAATGGCCAAGGAAGACATGAGACAATGTTTGTCTATTACTCGGTCAAATATCAAAAAGCTGTGTAAATCTCATCAAGCCCAAGAATCTGACTAAACGACAAAGGAGAAGTGAAACCCCAGGATGTTTCTGTTTGCTTAGTTGTTTCATAGTAATTTTAAATTAGAACTACGTGGGATGTACAAGCATGAATGAAACTTGAACAATTTTGAAGACAGTTGATTTATCTGCAATGTTTTTTTATTGAATTTGTAAATGCAACAAGGTGTCTTCCAAAAATAAACATTTTTCTTAGGCTTAGCCTTAGGTGAATATCAATGGTCCCTAACTTTAAGGTTTGGTGCCTTGGCTGGGGTGGGAAGAGGGGAATCAGGCTACATGAGCGGTGGGCTGACATGCACGTATGTGCAGTTTGACTTGCGTGAGCGGCAAGCAAGTCAAGCTGCACACATATGTGCATGCGCACTGGCCCACTGTTTGTGCAAGTTGACATATGCACATGTGTACTCATCAGCCCGTCATTCACACGGCTTGGTTCTGAATAGGCCATGAGCCGGGGATTGGCAACCCCTGGTCTATATAGTTTCAATACGATTCAGTGGTTCAGTTTTATGGTTGCAAGATATGTTCTTGAAATAAGGACAACTATGGAAAGGGACATGTATTTAGGATACCATCAGTGAAAATAGGTTGAGAACTACTACCCTGGGAAGAGAATAAATCAGTTTTAGGATTAGAATTATAAAAAGCTGTGAATACAATTACGGCAGGATAGAAGATTACTGTAACAATTTAAGCTACAAGGTATTGAAAAACTTTAAGGTTGGAACAAGTTTAAAAAGTGTAGCATTAAAGGTATACTAAGAATACTCAGAAAAAGTTCTATTAATAGAACTTTTGAATCTTTAGAGCACCCACACTGATGGTCAAAATAGTGAGCACAACTGAGTGGGCAATCTGTGCTTTTAACATGTATCACACACATTGGTTACACATAAAAAGGGATGCGGCTTTCATTACCTGGCCATGAACATTATGTTGCTACTACTGACCATTATGGCAAATGTTCCTGGGGCCCATTTCCTCAACCTGTGCCCTCAGATCTTCAGTTCTATTTTATTTATTTTTATTGCAAAAGTCTCCAAATAGTCTTAACTTCTAAAGTTGAGGAGGGTTGTTCCTTAACTTATTCGACACAACGGTAACATATTTGCAGTGTCAAGTTAATGTTCTCATTTTAATTTTCTCCAAATACAAAATTCAAAATGTCTAAACCGTTTGGCATGCCTCTCTGATGACAAATGCACACAGAGGTGATGGCTGTGTCCCAAGGTTGGAAATAAATGGCAGTCATTTCACTGCCCATGAGGGTTGCAACCTTTCATGAGACTAACATACAAATTATCTATCAAAAATGCATTTTCCAAAATATTAGCCAGAATATTTAATTTTTACTATTAAGCGTAAAGTTTGATAAGAAGTGGGGATATGTTGGAGTGTGCTCTATGAGTGGAGTGTCATCATTACTTTTAATGAACACAATTTGGAAAATATTATTATTATTTATGCTGCAATACATTACAAGTAGGAACAGCTAACCTGAGCCACTGGGCAGATCTTGCCTCCTTTCCATCTATTGCCCAAATGGCAGAATGCAGTAAAAAAAAAAAGTTTGTTCCTTGATCCTATAGAGCAGGGGTGTCAAACTCGCAACATCACGTGATGTGTCGCGACATATCACAACTTTTTTTGCCATCACCAGCAATGAGGCGGACGTGGTTTTGCCATGACGCATCCAGCCCATGGGTTGGCAGTTTGACACCCCTGCTGTAGATCATGTTTCACAAGAAAAATCATTTTTGAAGATACATATTATTTTGTAACCAGAGAATGTGTTGAGATAGCCATACCTTAAGTTGATGGCAGGGGAATAGTAATAGTAATAGCACTTAAACTTATATACTGCCTGAAGGTGTTTTATAGCACTCTCTGGGTGGTTTACAATGACAGCATATCACCTCCAACAATCTGGGTCTTCCTTTTACTGACTTCAGAAGGATGGAAGGCTGGGTCCCATCAGGATCGAACTCCAGGCTATGGGCAGAGTTTGCCTGCAATGCTGCATTCTAACCATTGTGCCACCAGGGCTCTAATGGCATTAAGCTTTAATGTATTAAGGGCTATAGACAGACTGAAGATGGTGAGAGCAGAAAGAAACTCCAAGCATTTGGTAAATCATTCATCATGTGAATAACCCTTTTCTAATTTGTGCAATGCATCAACAGTAACCCTGGCAGCAGCTTCTTCAATTAACATCTTCATTTTGTTTCACTACAATGATATGTCAGCACCTACAGGAGATTAGCTCAGAAAGACTGGCATCTTCATCACAGCTGGAGGATATGAAAAAGACTTAGGATACTGAAGATGATGAATTGGAAACTCCAGTCAACTCAGTAAGATAAAGCATACCTCAAGTATTGGCTCTCTGTCATCAGTTTTAAGTTGAGTACTCCTTTCAAGAGAGATCTGCCATATGGTATCCTATTGTATGCAAAAGAAGAAAAGCTGGAAAATGAGGTGTATGTATGAAGTTACACCAATGTATATTAGAAATAGGGAGTGCTTTTTTTCTTAAAAAAAAAAATGTGCCGGAACTCACACACGTCATACGACCTGCCTTTCCTACCCTACAAGGTTCCATCCAAAAAAGGTGCCAGAACTCCATTCTAGGCATTCTATGAGAAAAAAAAGCCCTGGAAATAGGACTTGTGATACTTCTATCCTTGCTCTGGTCCCCACAAACATTGGGGAACCTATCAGAAGATGCCAAATAAACTTTATCAACAGAATTTGAGGAAGCAGGAGAAGACTCTGTTAGGTGGTACAATGGATCCAACTAGGATTGGTTTAAGACTGAGAAGCATTTTGAAATCAATCCTAACTGGATGGAGTGAGGGCGGCTAATAAATGGAAACTGTTTTCCCAAATTGATCAGAATTTGATTAAGTGTGTTAAAGGGCATCAAAATAATCCAACTGAATACTGCTATGGAACCTGATAGTTGGACATAACATGGGGCATATATGTTACTGTATATCTGGGAGGTGTTTATTAGTTTTTCAAAATTTATCAGTTGCTGTCCACATTACATGGAGGAAGCTGTTGTTGGAATATCTTCCCACCTCCAATCCATCCCTCATGTCCTCTTTCTTTTATTTGCTTAGCCATATGATAATGTAATAAATGAATTATATAGCAGCTTCAAGAGAATTCAGACATTGGGATCGTTTCTTATTACAAATTTAATGCCCTATTCAATGTAGCTCATAAACATCTACCTTCTTTATTCAATTGTCAAGCTAGAATACTTCTATAACTAATGTTGTTTCTCCTTAAGTTTTGTAATATCTACTTATGCTCCCTCTTTTTTTCTTTCTCTCTCTCTTTCTGTATGTGTGTATGTGTGCATGTAATTTAGGACCTGGAATAAAATATATATTGCTTAAAATTGTGAGTTTAGCCGAAGGTGTGACCTAGATAAAGTCTTGCTAACTTATTATTGCTAAACAGCCAGCACAAACATTGCTCCTAAGCATATATTTCTCAGCAAGACATCAGGTGACTGGGAAACAGAAATAAAAAAATAGTGCAACTTATCATAAAAATAAACAAGCCACAGGGAGAAAAAGAAAGTTTGGAAAGGAGGGGAAATGTTTCTATTCATTTCCAAATGGCAACTTTTGGCTTAATAAGACAAGAGTTATATTGATTCAGCTATTGCAGCAGTCAGGGAAACTAGAACTAAAGGCAAACATTAGATCAGTTGTAAATGAATTTCTTAGTACCCTACTTATTACTTAAAAGTAATCTATGAAGAAATAAAGCACTCCAGCACTCAAGATGACATAACAGAAATTTACTATTTCTAATAGCAGGTTGAATTTGTAATGGAAGGGGTTATATCATCTGTCTCTGCCATTAAAAATGGTTGCCGCTGAATTCTAATTATAGAGCAATCAAGCAGTGTGGATAAGTTCATCCCTGAATCTGGCTCTGCCCCGTACTTATGACAAATAAATAAAATGTATTCAGGTTGAGACATTTTGGCAACAAGTTGCAAGATATTCAACCTACCAATAGAAGAGAATATTAGCAGCTCAGGGTTGAACTGTGGGGTGCTTGGTGCTCCCTAAGCTTGGTTGTTTATTGCAGACACTTATGTGCACTGATGCTGTTATCTAGTTTGGTAATAAAATGTCTCCAAGAAAACAACCAACCTCAGAGAACACCAAGGACCCCCTCATTGCAACCCTGAGCTACAAATATTCTCCTTCATAAGAAAACAACCAAGCTCAGAGAGCACCAAGGACCCCATCACATCAGTCTGCATTGCAGGTCACCATGCGCTCTTATTGGACAGTACTTCTTCTTCTGTGCCCTCCCACTTTTTTGTTTTTTTAAAAAAGTAAGCTTAAACTGATATATACAACATTTAAATGTCAATTAGGTGCAGCAGAACAATGACCTTTAAAAATAAAAACTCCTTTCATGCAAGCCATTTTGCATATCCAGTTTGAATGCCATTCCTTTACCATCACTTAGTACATCTGGTATAAAAAGGTTTTTTTGTCTGGATTTGAGAAGAATATTTTTGTAAGGATCATGATCATTTATGATCATCTAAGGGCTCTTTAAAGAAAAATAAATGCAGGATTTTTCCATTGATTCTGCTGACTGCCAGCAGTTTGATTCTGACCAGCTCAACGTTGACTTAATCTTCCATCTTTTCAAGCTCAGTAAAATGAGGACCCAGATTGTTGGGGGCAATAGGCTGACATTGTAAATCCACCCAGAAAGTGCTGTAAAGCACTATAAGAACATAAGAACATAAGAAGAGCCATGCTGAATCAGGCCAAAGCCCATCGAGTCCAGCATTCTGTGTCACACAGTGGCCCACCAATTGTACATGGGGATCTTGAGCAGAAAGAGAAGGCAAAGCCCTCCCTTTCCCTTGACCCCCAAACAAATGGTACCCAAGGGAATCCTGCCTGCCTCAACCAACATAGAGGCGGCACATGGACATCCGTTTTAATAACCACCGATACACTTTGCATCCATGAATCTATCTAGCCCTGCCTTGAAGCTGTCAAGGCTGATAGCTGTCACGACCCCTTCAGGAAGTGAATTCCATAAATCAACGACCCTCTGGGTGAAGAAATATTTCCCTTTATTTGTCCTCACTTTCTTAGCTATGAGCTTTAGGGAGTGCCCCCTTGTCCTGGTATTGTGTGATAGAGAAAAGAATTTTTCTCTATCCACCTTTTCTATCCCATGCATGATTTTATACACTTCGATCAAGTCACCCCCTAAACGCTGTCTTTCAAGGCTGAAGAGACCAAGGCGTTGCAATCTGGTTTCATAAGGGAGGCGCTCCATTTCCTTGATCATTCTTGTTGCCCTTCTTTGCACCTTTTCCAGTTCCATTATATCCTTCTTGAGGTGCGGTGACCAGAACTGTACACAGTATTCCAAGTGTGGTCTCACCATCGATTTGTACAGAGGCAATACAACACTTGCTGACTTATTTTCGATTCCCTTCCTAATCATGCCAAGCATGGAATTTGCTTTTTTTACTGCTGCTGCGCATTGGGTTGACATCTTCATCGAGCTGTCCACCAAAACCCCAAGATCCCTTTCTTGGGTTGTCTCAGAAAGTTTGGTCCCCATCAGTTGGTAAGTATAATTGGGGTTCTTTGCCCCAATGTGCATAACTTTGCACTTGTTTAGGTTAAAATGCATTTGCCACTTTGCTGCCCACTCACACAATTTCGAGAGATCCTTCTGGAGCTCCCAACAATCAGTTTCACTTTTCACAACCTGGAACAATTTAGTGTCATCAGCAAACTTGGCTACCTCACTATTAACTTCTACATCCAGATCATTGATGAATAAATTAAAAAGTAAAGGTCCCAAAACTGAACCTTGGGGTACACCACTTCTCACTTCTTTCCATCCGGAGAATTGTCCATTTTTGCTTCCTACAATTTAGCCAGTTACCAATCCAGGACAAGACCTGTCCTCTAATTCCGTGGCTGGAGAGCTTTTTTAGGAGGCTTTGGTGAGGAACTTTGTCAAAAGCCTTTTGAAAGTCAAGATATACAATATCAACTGGGGCCCCTTTATCTATGTATTTATTTACACCCTCAAAGTATTCTAACAAGTTAGTAAGACATGATTTGCCTTTGCAGAAACCATGTTGATTTTCTTTCAGCAATGCCTGTTTTTCTATGTGCCCTGTAATTTTATCTTTAATAATGGTTTCCATCAGTTTGCCTGGAACTGAGGTTAGACTGACTGGTCTATAGTTTCCTGGATCACCTCTGGATCCTTTCTTGAAGATCGGGGTTATATTTGCTTCCCTCCAATCCTCCGGTACAGTGCCTGATCTTAGAGAAAGATTGTATATTTTAGCTAGAAGTTCAGCAATTTCACACTTGAGTTCCTTGAGAATTCTAGGGTGGATGCCATCTGGACCCGGCGATTTGTTGACGTTTAGTTTAGAAAGGCATGCAAGAACATCTTCCTTGTTTATCTCTATCAGGTTTAATTCTTCTATTTCCCTCCCTGGGAAAACTAATTCAGTGGCAGGCAAATGTTCTCTATCCTCTTCAGTGAAAACGGAGGCAAAGAAGTCATTTAGCCTCTCAGCAATCTCCTTGTCTTCTCTGATTATCCCCTTCTGACCATTGTTATCAAGTGGCCCAACTGATTTTCTAGTTGGGTTCCTGCTTCTGATGTACTTAAAAAAGTTTTATTATTATTTTTAATATTCTTGGCTATATGCTCCTCAAAGTCTCTCTTGGCTTTCATGACTATCGCCTTGCATTTGGTCTGCCAGAGTTTGTGATCCCTCCTGTTCTTCTCGGTAGGAAGAGCCTTCCATTTCTTAAATGAGTTTTTCTTCTTTCCTATGAAGTGGTATATAAGTCTATGAAGTGGTATATAAGTCTAAGTGCTATTGCTATTGCTATAATGATGTTGATGTTGTAAGCCACCCAGAATCCCTTGACAGTGAGATGGCTGGCATATAGATTTAATGAATAAATAAAGTATGTGATTGTAGAACAATAAAACAATCAAACTCAATACTTTTATGCCAGTCAACTGAAGGAAAAAGAAAGGTAATTACAAAAGAAACATCTTTTCCTGGATTTCAAATCAGCAGCTTTGTACATACTAGGTAAATTTCTTAACTTCAATATTATTCTAATACAGTATTAGCAGCATTAGGGTTACCTCAATTAAGGGAAATACATTCTCTGCAAAGTAACCACTAAATAGCTGGAATAAACTGAAAGGCAGTCAAGTGCTTCCTCCCAAAAAGACATAAGCATTCAGGGAAAAGATTACTTTCAAACCACAGTAGGAAAATACAACTGGTGGCTAAATTTGCAATGGATTGAAGCCGAGTAAAAGCTGATGTCCTGTCTTTCTAACCTCAAAAACTATGCTATTTGGGACATGATGAAACTAGGCAATGCAGATAAGGCCTGAAAAAATAGTTCTTCCCTCAAGCTTTTCTGGACAAATTTAGGAAATGCTAAAGATAGCAATATCATAAATATGAAACCTGCCTGAATGCTTTAGAGACAAGGAAGCTGATAAAACTACTATCTGTTAATCTCCTCCTATGGCCAGTTTGCATAGGAAATTTAAATAATGAAACTCATAATTATTCCTTCTAACTGGAACGACTCCAATGTAACTAGAATGTCTGAAACACAAATACACTTTGCAGAAAAATTGCAAGCAGAAAAGGATAAGGGGGAAACGTATCTAATTATGCTAACTCTTTTCAGTAATTAATACTGTATAGTTAAAATTGTTAGAAACTGTGTAGCAGAGTGAATGTAACTCAAAGCAAGGTGAATTGTAAATTAGAAACATGGAAACATGGAGTTCTCTGTAAAATGGAAAGTACTAGTTCAATATGATTTGGCTGATAAGATTATCTACATTCACCATCATCAAATTGAACAAAATTCTCAGCAGAAGTGATTGGATAACATAATAAAAATATATAAATTATAAACATTTTTATAGATTGTAGTATATGTTATATACTATTGTTTCTTAACTGAAACAGTTTAAACATCTCTGGATATATACCAAAGCCAGCTTTATTGCAGTCCTTTTATAGATGGTCATGATTCATATTGAAAACTACATATATATCATCACCATAATGCCAATAAAATGTTTATAAATAAGTATTAATAAAATCTACCCTCATTCTAACCACACTGCCAGTTTTTAATGCAGACATCAAAGCAGATTAACCCTGACCTTAACCTCAGCCTTTGGTAAATGAAATCAATTTTCCTTAAAATAAAAATACAAATATTAATCATATAATGTACTTATTTATAAAGTAACACCACGCAATAATGTGACTCTAGATGGCAAAATTAATGTTTAAAATTAAAATTTATGACATTTCCTCTTGATTTTAATTGTCTGCTTATTTTTAGCAGAGACTTCATTGAAGTCTAATCCTAATCCTGATTTTAGCCTATTTTTCCTGAAAATATTGTAATTGTTATCTAAGCATAAAATTCTAATCATAATAACAACATAATATTAGGTACTATAAATATTCATGTTGATTATTTTTAACATAGGCATCAATATAGATTAACCCTAACAATTAGGAATAATATATTCATTGGCAATGGATTAAGTTTAGAGTTTCAGTTAAGCTACTTTGTGTCTTGGCTCCAACAGAGTGAAATAGTGAATATTTATTGGATGGTAGTGTTATATTCATATTTTAATTAAATTTAATGCTGTTTTCATGACTGTAGGAAATATTTTTAAGATGACAGTCTATGTAAACACTAGAAGGATGGTTAGAATTTAGGTGAATTTTTTTGGATATTGGTCATCTTGTATTTATATTAAGTGGTAAATGTTCATTTTATGGGTAGAAAAATGATTTCTATTAAGGTTGTTTCCTTCCTATTTCAGAGTCCCACCCCGCTGGGTGTTACTCTTAATTTCCTCTTAATTTCTTATCAGCCTTGCTAATAAGAGTATTTCTGCTAGGAACTCCTGCTGTTGTCAATGTCTTTTTCACAGTCATTCGAACGACTGATTCCTCTTCTCCTGTTAAGGTAGCAGTCCTCAAGGTTTTATTGGTGAGTAAATCACTTGCTTAAAGTCAAGGTTTAATGGATTTTTTTCTCCTTCTGGTCATCTCTTTATCAACCTTTTGGTTCATTTTTGTTTGAAGCTTATTAAAATTCACAGATATCTTCCTACATAAGATGGAATTCACCATTTTTTAAAAAATAGTAAATGTGGAAAAAAGCTGAACTGACAGATTAATACATATAGGCAGAAGGTGTTGAATGCTTAGCTCTCAAAAGTCTGTGCTTGAATCTTTATACAGTCAACCAACATTTGTGTACTAAATCAGAGACAACACCATTTTTTCAGGCAGATACCGGTAGCAATAGCAATAGCACTTAGACATATACTGCTTCATAGTGTTTTATAGCCCTTTCTAAGTGGTTTACAGAATCAGCCTATTGCCCCCAACAATCTGGGTCCTCATCTTACTGACCTCAGAAGGATGGAAGACTGAGTCAACCTTGAGTCAGTCAGGATCAAACACCTGGCAGTGGGGAGAGTTAGCCTGCAATACCACATTCTAACCACTGTGCCATCGGGGCTCTTGATAGAATATATGAAGGATTAATCTTGAAAACCCCAAATTTCCAAATATTGCAAAATCTGGCAGCTACATGAGGCAGGTATGAGAATGGATCACTCAGATATTAGAAGGTCTACACTAGCTGCTAATATTTTATTTCAGTTCAGGCAACTGAATTGAGGTGTTCACAACTGTTCTTAACTGTTCTTAAATTGTTAATCATTTCTCCTTTTCCACATTAAGCTTAAATATATGATGTAGGCATCATGTTAACTATATTTAATTCTAATTAAGTTTAATTGCAAATAGAATTAATTCAAGCTGATTTTTACCTTTGCTCTTTACCACTTTGGAATATGTGTACTTAAAAGTGACAATTAAAGGCCAAGTGCAGCTTTCAACTTAGATGAAACTACACAATCCTGATAATAAACATTACAGTAATGCTATAAAATGGATGAGCTGCTTGCAACCTAGGAGCTATTCAATGTCCTTGAGTCTTCCATTTCTGTTTTTTTTTAGTCCTATTTGATCAATATGACTGAAAATGAAGGCCTTGTAGGCCCGAGAATAGACAGCTTACAGAATTGATTGATCCCTCATTTGAATTGCATCCACTGGCTGTTATCTCCCTTTTAAGAGAAGCCACAGAGACCTACATCTGTTCCTTATTAAACCAATTGTCAGAACTACTGATAATTTCTCAGTCAGAAATCATTCAGCCAAAAGTGGGGGAGGTCAAGAGGTTGGTTTCTGACATTTAAAGAAAGAACCTTTTGAAAACCCAAAACAGCATGTATGGGAGCTGAACAGTAATTTATGACTCTCTAGGGCAGTGGTTCTCAACCTTCCTAATGCTGCAACCCCCAACCATGTGGTTGTAAGTCGAAGACTACTTGTATTTCCCTGGGGTGGGGGCAGGAGGAGGGGCGGGGTTTGCTCGCTCTCATTCATCTTGGCCACCGCCTGTTCAGGGCAGCGGCAGGCAGACCCTGGCACTCCTGGGTGGCCACGGCAAGCGGCAGTGATGGCACAGGCTGACCACCGGCTAGGCCACCAGCTGGCCCAGCCCAAGGGAGGTAAGCCACCCGCCAGGCCCAACGTGCGCCAGCTAGCCTCCCAGCACCCGCTGTTGCCCCGCTAGCCTTATCTTGGCCACCGCCCGTTCGGGGCGGTGGCAGGCAGGCCCAGGTGCTCCTGGGCGACCCTTCTACCCCTGGCTATCTTTTACTTACATTTAGCAGTAGGTGGAAACTTCACGACAGCTCGCCTTTGCTGCAGACAACTAGCAGCAACGTTTTCCGACTGGGACTTTTGGCTGGCTCAGCAGGGCAGAGACAGCCTGGACAATTCCTATTAGCTTTTGAAAGCCAATAGAATTAGACTCTATTCAAGAGATTCAATTCTATTGGCGTTCGAAAGCCAAGAGATTCTATTGGCTTTCAAACGCCAATAGAATAGACTCTCTTGAATAGAGTCTATTCTATTGGCTTTCAAAGGCCAATAGAATAAGAGGGAGTAGCACAGCTCACAAAAAGGGGAAAAAAAACAAAAACAAAAACAAAATGTCGGTCTGCATTTCAGAAGGAAAAACTCCAGGACTTTGGCAATCCCTGTGAAATGGTCGTTTGACCAAAAGGGGTCGCGACCCACAGGTTGAGAATTGCTGCTCTAGGGGAAAAATACATATAAGTTGTAGCATATCAATGCCTGATAGTAATGTGAAATGAGTACAGTGTCCTTCTTTCTTCTGAAATAGCAGGGGAACTTATGCAAAGTTAAAGGTGACCCCAGCTCTGGAGAAATAATGGAAAAAGCTGAGGTTGAATAAAATCCCAGAACAAATTTACTGAAGCTCACTGATGAAAACTGTTTTGCAATCATTTATTTATTTTATTTATTTTATTCGGTCTTGTATGCTGCTCCTCTCTGGAGACTCGGAGCAGCTAACAACATGTATATAAACATGTATATAAATGTTTTGCAATCATACGGAACAAGAAAAAACTCTAATGAAACTTGGAGACAGTTTCTTTCAGCCAGGAATGACTGAGGATCTGGAGACTCATTGTCAATCCTGCACCAATTGTCAATGTATAAACCCAACGGGAAATAGTACAAAATTCCCCTGGGAAGAATTTGTTTCACATGCCACATTTCTGAATTGTCAGGGCATTGCTGGTTCTTCCAAAGCCAGCTAAAGCAAATCCTGGTAATTTGTGATTAGGCAACCAAATATGCTGAGAAATCCTGTTACATATAGCTATTACAAGAGGCATTGCCAACGAGTAACTGAAGCTGTTAAGAAAAGCTGGTACACCTGATGAAATTCTCACATATTGAGCCATACATTTTCAATCTGTGCTGCTGATTTGGGATAGTGGGAGTCAAAACTTCTTTTCACATCCTAAAAACAGGTTAAATTGATGGAGAAATTAACTTTTAAAATGAATGCCTCTAGTGATCCAAAGAACAGAAATGTGGGGCTTCCTTATATTTGTATATACTTTGCATATAGAAAGGCATCATAGGCTTCCACAGGCTTCAGTCCTTTTGAGCTGCTGTATTGGAGAAAGCCCAAAGGAACATTGCATGTAGTGAAGAAAAGTTGGAAGGTTACATCATGTCCAATGTTTTCTTTTTTAAATTGTATTATAAATAAAAAAAACTTTAAAAAAAAGAAAAAAGAAAAGTTGGACCAATGATCAAGTGGATTAGGTACAAATAACTGAGTTGACTATGTTCTTAGTCAAAAGGAAAAGGGAAGATAACACATGTAACAATTAAAGGGTATCATTCCAGTGTTAAAGCAGCAGTTTAACCATTAATCTAGCTAAAGGATTTCCTGAATTGAAATACCTAGGTCACATTGTTTATCAACTTAAATCAGAAGAAAAGAAGCTATGTGACAAATGCAGCCTCCAACCATCAAATAAGGAAGCAATTTCTGTGAATTATGAGGTACCATGGAAGTTTTATAGTTTATTTTTCCAGCAAAGCAAGATCTTCAGAAACTTAACAAAGACAAATTAATAACATTTACTGAATGTGTAAAAGTTTTTATAGATTTAAAGATAACCTTGTTTGGACACCTGGTGCTAAGAGGGCTAGGTTTTAATTTCCCATGTATTGTGAATGTTGTATCTTGTAATGTAGAATTGGGAGCAATGTTAATGCAAGAGTTTGTGATGGAGAACAATCAATTTTATGTTGTTCAAAATATTACCCATAAGGGTGAAAATAAACTCTGAAGTGGGTGGTGTAAAGTCTTAAGGTTCATGATTACATGCTTTGTGCAATAAGGAATTCATAGCAATCATGGACCATCATCCCCTAGTCTGATTTAGAGAAGATGAAAGACACCAATAAAAGGCTTTCATGCTGGTGTCTTACCCTGTAGCCATATAAACATATACTGCAACCCAAGCTTAGCCAAAAAAGGAGCACCATGTTACTGATTCTATATGTGAGGTGGCTATATGTGAAAGATCTGGGAATGATGGTTCTTTCCCAACATTTATAAGGTTTCCTGATCTCACAGTGACATCCCAAACAAACTCAGTAAAAGAAGTTGATAGTAGGAGTTAGTTTAGTTTCCTGTAAAAAGTGTTCCCACAAAAGGAGATGATGAGGTGGTATCAGAGATGGAGTCTGGGAAGAACTGGAGATGGACTTTGATGGATCTAGATAGTGGTAATTGTTAAAAATTAGTTGTTTTAAGAGAAGTGCTGATTTGGTAAAGTAGACTAGACACTATTATGCTACTTGGTGCAAGGACAATGATGGGGAAGATGGAGAAGAGAGTGGTTCATGAGATTGAAAATAAGACTCGGGATGAAGAGGATTCACTATGATTTTTTCCCCTTTTATTTATTGCAGAAGATTCCTTGTGGAATGAATGTGATGGAAGATAAGATGTTCTGCCAGCCAGAACCCAGGGGAAAAAAAGAAAGTGCTAGTCTGAGGGGGAAAAAAATGCCACCAGTACATCCAGCCCTTCCTTGTCCCTAAATTAGAATGTGAATTGCCAATAAGGCACAGTTATGTGCACCTGAGTGTTAATTCAACAATATAACTTGAAAACATATGCAGCTGGAGCAAGTTTAGGCTACTATCCTGAGTATAGGAAAAAATATATATTGAATTCCCCCCCCCAAAACAAAAACCCAAACCAAATACAGGCAAGAAAAATAGGAAGAATGAAGGAATGCCTTAACTAACAGCAGAATAGGGTGGTGAAGTCAAAATATCTTGCTTACTTTGATATATTTTCCTACTAAATGGGGAGGTCCAACATATGTGTTTTTCACTGCATTTTTCATCAAAACCTGCAAACTCTTAGAAAGCTCCTGGCCCTTCCCTACTCACATGTCTGGTGTGACTGTGTCCACTTCATGGCCATCAATTTTCCTGGCACTTTCATTGATACTATTGTTTGTCAAAAGATCACCTCTGTTTTGGATGGTTTGGATCCTGGCTATTAAACAAGCTATTACAACTTTGCCTGGCCATTAATATCTGCAGGACAGGAAAGCTGTATCCAAAGGGAGTAGTTTATTATCAAATGTTTTTCTTGCAGACATAAGCTTGGTTTCCACTTTCTTCTATTTTAAAGAGGAACTAAGAAGCACCTCTGCTTTGGTTGATGTAAATGTTAATAGAGATTTTAATACTGTAGTATGGTTCTGTTGACTAATTTTATGTTATTTTCATCTGATTTATTTGCACCTTATTGAATTTTTTATAGCAAATAATGCAACAATAATAGGCAAAGTTCCATATGGAATTTCTTGATATGGTTCTATCTGTTGTTATTTCAAAGCAAAATTTAAAAGCATAGCAATTTTATTTTACTGTTATATGGAAGCTTATCATTTATATATACAGTGTACTGCTTTTATTAAGTGCCAGATTTGCCTTGTTTCAAGTATTTTTTTTCCTAGATTAATTAAAATTATTGCATGATTTAATTACTTATTTTGAATTGAGTGTTTTATACTGCAAATTACTTTAAAAGGGCTGAATTGTTGAAAAGCAATCAAAAGATCCATAAAATAAATAGAATGAGGCTAAGGATGATCACTGGCTAGAGCAGGGGTTCTCAACCTTAGCAACTTTAAGATTTGTGGACTTCAACTCCCAGAATTCCTCAGCCAGCAAGATGGCTGAGGAATTCTGGGAGTTGAAGTCCACAAGTCTTAAAGTTGCCATGGTTGAGAACCCCTGGGCTAGAGTATATCTTCTAGTTGAGGGTGGAACTGAAAGCAGGAAGGAGAAATCAGAATAGAGCATTGATTCCATCTGTGTATTTTGGACCATCACATTCTGTTGGATTGTTTTATGGTAAAAAATGTATTTGAAGCCTGGAGCTTTCTCAGGAAAAGCAGGTTATAAACAAAATTGCTAGCTGGAATTTATTTTGTACTGCATTATTTTTTTGCATCTCTGATTTATCTGTTTTGAATTGTACAATTAAGATGCTTCTTGATCAGAAGTTTGTGGCTAAGCAATAGGAGACCCATTTAGCGAGAAGGCAAACTATGATATTCCTCCTTGTGCAATGCTCCTTCTCACTTACAACAATTCCTGCCCAAGCTGATATGCAGTTACCCAGGGTCTCCATAAAGTGAAAAGTTAAAAAAAATTAAGAGATGGATTTTTTTGACCCTCCCGCTCTGTAGATGCTCTTACAGCTGTTACCATTTCCTCTTGTCTCCCAAATGATGCTTTAATTTTTTCCCCATTGGAACAATGGATTGCTCTTTCTATTGCAGTGTTTCTCAACCTTGACAATTTTAAGGCATGTGGACCTCAACTCCCAGAATTCCACAGCCAGCAATGCTGGCTGTGGAATTCTGGGAGTTGAAGTCCACATGCCTTAAAATTGTCAAGGTTGAGAAACACTATTCTATTGGTTCATAATGCCTTTCACGTTGAAGCCCTGTTTTACCTTTTGTTTTCTGGTTCCCATTGTCTTACTTACTTTTCAATCCATTGTGAACCATCTCCTTGTAATTGCATGTTGTATTTAATCATCAGTTTTTTGTTTTTCCCTGGTGATGGTTTAGCATATGCATTAGTCAAAGTGTTTTAAAACTGTTTATGAGCATATGCTCTCCTGAAGGACGGAAACACATACTTGTTGTAATTCTAGAATTTCTTCCCAGTGAATGGCTTTCCTGGTAACAGCAGGACATTCCACAACATTTTTATATTACTTTAGTATCACTACCAAAACCAGATTAAAGATTTATGACCGCCCCCCCCAAAAAAGAGAAGTTGGGGAGAAACAGAACTGGCTGTAGTGCTTAACTGTGTGTGAAATATAAATTATATCAATTGCTCCTGGAGGATTTCTAATAAGAGCAAATATTATCTTATATTACAATTAGCAAATGATTTTTTTAACTGGAGAAGCTGTTTGTTTTCGCCCCATGCTAACCTCATTCAGTTTTAAATCAAATTAGATTAAGACCTTGCAGATAGAGAATAAACTCCTGCTGTTCTTCCTTCGCTTCAAATATGCCTAAAACATCCTTATTGTGTCTTTGAGATTAATAGTAATGGGACACTAGGTTTTTAAGCAACACTTTTCCATATGGTATATTAGTGAAGGGACTTCTTGCTAGAATTAAGAAAGATAACTCAAAGTGTCTCTCCAACTTTACATGTCAGACAAACCAAATATAAACTAACACAAAACCTAGAACAACATGGTCTTTTGGAAAGTTTGTTTACTATCACACACACACACACACACACACACAAGTAAAGATTTGTTACTCTTATTTTCACCTGCTGCTCAAACTGAATTGAATATGGATTTCATTTCATTTAATATTTATTTTATTTTTTTGTGCATGCTTTTAGTGAATTTATTTTGGTTAATCAGTACATAAAGAAATATGTTTGCATATAAGCATACTGAGTACAGCAGTGAATTCAACTAACAGGATTGGTGTAAAATCTGCAGGCTACTGGGTACAATATCATAATCCAAGCACCATCTCTTTTATATACCTACATATAAACAAGATGAATGACAGAATAACAGAGTTGGGAGGCAAAGAGTTGGTTGGAAAGGAAACTTCTGGTTCACAGGTGTCAAACTCAATTGCATCACATGACTTAACATGACGTATCGGGATGTTTTTTGCCTTTGCGGAGCTGGGATGGGCGTGGCCTGCATGTGAGGCATCCAGCCTGTGGGCTGCCAGTTTGACACCCCTGTTCTAGTTCAAACCCTGCTCCAGCAGGAAACTCTATACCACCGAATAAAGCTTTTATTTCACCTTGCCAATTTTTACATATATACAACATGGATCCTTGCCCCAGCATTCAGCATCAACCATTTAATGAATACAGTAATGTTTATATTCTAGCTCAGGATGATGCCTGAATGTGAAAGGAGTTGAAGTAATTTGGGGCAGATTTTTTCTCCTTCAAAATGAAGCAGATAGTTCAAAGTTGCTCTGCTCAAATTCGGAAATCCCAGGGAGGTTTCCTGAGGTTAATAGGTGGCTGTACTGAAAAGTTAGAAATTGATATGAAGGGAAGGGTTATAATTAAAGGATTTCAAGCATGTTACAAAACAAAACAAAACAAAACAAAAAGTAGAAATTAGTGTTAATAACAATAATAATACGATCTTAGTGATATCAGAAAAATTAAACTGGTTGCATCACGAATAGAACGCTGCCAGAAAGTCTTAGGACTGGACATGTGAAAAGTCAATGACAATTCCCTTCTATAATGCTGTCAGGCAAATTACACAAGTCAGTTTAATAGTATCCAAATGTCCCTTCCCTATAACAAAGTGGGAAGATGTTCATTTTATTTATTTATTTATTTATTTTATTAAATTTCTATACCGCCCCTCTCCCGAAGGACTCGGGGCGGTGTACAGCCTAAACTTTAAAAAACATATAAATATACAAAATTTAAAATAATTAAAAATAAATTAAATCATTTGGCCAAAATCCTAAAACCCAAAACATACAAAATTTAAAATCTTAAAAAATACTCAGAAGCTTCTATGCCAGGCCGGCCTGTCGGAAAAGGAATGTTTTTAGTTCCCGACGGAAGGTGCGTAAATCTGTTATTATACGGAGTTCGGGGGGGAGCTCGTTCCATAACGTGGGAGCTCCCACAGAGAAGGCTCTTCCCCTGGGGGTTACCAGCCGGCACTGTCTGGCCGACGGCTCCCTGAGGAGGCCCTCTCTGTGGGAGCGTACCAGACGGCGGGAGGTATTTGCTGGCAGTAGACGGTCCTGTAAGTATCCGGGTCCGATGCCATGGAGCGCTTTAAAAGTGGTCACTAACACCTTGAACCGCACCCGAAAGACCACCGGCAACCAGTGCAACTCACGCAGGAGCGGTGTTACGTGGGAGCGCCACGACGCTCCCGTCACTACCCGCGCGGCTGCATTCTGGGCAAGTTGGAGCTTCCAGATGCACCTCAAGGGGAGCCCCATGTAGAGAGCATTACAGTAGTCCAGCCTGGAGGTCACGAGGGCATGAGTGACTGTGCGTAGCGAGTCCCGGTCTAGGAAGGGACGCAACTGGCGCACCAGGCGAACCTGGTGGAACATCCTCCCGGCCACGGCCGTCAGATGGTCCTCTAAGGACAGCCGTGAGTCCAGGAGGATTCCCAAGTTGCGAACCCTTCCTGTGGGAGCCACTGTTTCGCCCCCAATACACAGCGATGGAATCAGCTGGCTGTACCGGGACGACGGTAACCACAGCCACTCGGTCTTGGAGGGGTTGAGCTTGAGTCCGTTTCTCCCCATCCATACCCGCACGGCCTCCAGGCACTGGGTCAGCACGGCAAGGGCATCGTTGGGGTGGTTTGGCGTGGAAATGTACAGCTGGGTATCATCAGCGTACTGGTGGTACTCCACGCCAAAACCATGGATGATCTCACCCAGCGGCTTTACATAAATGTTGAACAGTAGAGGCGAGAGGACCGACCCCTGAGGTACCCCACATACGAGGGGTCTCGGGGTCGACCTCTGGCCCCCTGTCAACACAGACTGCATCCGGCCAGAGAGGAAGGAGGAGAACCACTGCAAGACAGTGCCTCCTATGCCCAGCCCCTCCAACCGTTGCAGCATGATACCATGATCGATGGTATCAAAAGCCGCCGAGAGGTCCAATAGCACCAGAACAGAGGAGCAACCCCTGTCTTGGGCCCGCCAGATATCATCCACCAACGCGACCAATGCTGTTTCCGTGCTGTAGCCAGGCCTGAAGCCCGACTGGAACGGATCGAGATATGACGATTCCTCCAGGTGCTGCGGGAACTGTCGGGCAACCACACTCTCAACAACCTTCGCAAGAAAGCGAAGGTTGGAGACGGGACGGTAGTTTGATAAAACGGCTGGATCCAGGGCAGGCTTCTTGAGGAGGGGTCTCACCACTGCCTCTTTCAAGGCAGCGGGAAAGACACCCTCACTCAAGGAAGCGTTGATAATTGCTCGGAACCAGCCTCGTACCACCTCCCGGGAGGCCAGCACCAACCAAGAGGGGCACGGGTCCAGTAAACATGTGGTCGCCCTAAGTCCCCCCAGCAACCTGTCCACGTCCTCGGGGGTCACGGGGTCAAACTCAACCCAGGTAACAGTCTCAAGACCAGCCTCCGCCTCTCCCATTGGACATACCCAGTTGAAGTCGAAGCCTTCCCGTATCTGAGCGATTTTATCATACAGATATTTTCCAAAATCCTCAGCTCTACCCTCTAAGGGGTCTCCCCTCACCTCCTGATGAAGGAGGGAGCGGGTCACCCTAAACAAGGAGGCTGGGCGGTTATCTGATGACGCAATAAGAGCAGTGAGGTAGGAACACTTCTCTGCTCTTATCGCCATTAGGTAGGACCTAATATGGTCTCTTACCAATGTTCGGTCAGATTCGGCACGGCTCGATCTCCAACTGCTCTCTAGGCGTCTTTTCCGACGTTTCATCTCTCTCAACCCCTCGTTATACCACGGGGCCGGTCGAGACCCACGCTGAATCAGAGGCCGCAAAGGCACAACTCGATCCAGGGCACCGGCAGCCGCCCTGTCCCAGGCCGCCACCACCTCTCCAACCGAGTCGTGTGTCAGAACCTCAGGAATTGGCCCAAGCTCTGCCTGGAACCGCTCGGGTTCCATCAGCCGCCTGGGGCGGTACCATCTCACCGGTTCCGCCACCCTGCGGTGGGGTGCAACGGTCCGAAAGTCCAAGCATAGGAGAGAGTGATCAGACCATGACAGGGGTTCAATGACTATATCCTCTACACTCTGACCACTCAGCCACTGTCCAGAGACAAAAACCAGGTCAAGCGTGTTCCCCCCTGTGTGTGTGGGGCCTTGAATTACCTGGGTCAGGTCCATGGCTGTCATGGAAGCCATGAACTCCCGAGCCTCCCCGGACGCCCCGCCCCCGGACGGCAGGTTGAAGTCACCCATGACTATTAGCCTGGGGACTTCAACCACCACCGCGGCGACAACGCTCAGGAGCTCGGGCAGGGAGGTTGATATGTGGCAGGGCGCCAGGTACGTAATCAGCACCGCCCTCGGACCCCCTAGGTCCCACTTCACCAGAAGGGATTCACAGCCTGCCGTCTGAGGAACAGTGACCTCCCTCGGCCTGAAACCTTCCCTAATCACGACCGCCACTCCCCCACCCCTGCCTTGAGCTCTCGGCTGGTGGAATGCAAGGAAACCCGGTGGGCACATTTCCACCAGAGGGACACCGCCCTCTGGTCCCAACCAGGTCTCCGTTATACCCGCCAGGTCTGCTCCCCCCTCTGAGATTAAATCTTGAATGAGGGGGGCCTTATTTACCACAGACCTGGCATTGCACAGCATCAGCCTACAGCCAGGGCCCTGTGGTTCTGAACAATCCCGAGAACAGGTTGAGCCTTGGGGGTCGGAGCGCACGACCGCTCGTAAGCAGCGGGTGCGCGCTCCCTTATTATGATACGGCCCCCTGCTCCCACCATACCTGCCCCTCCCGCTAACGGTACTTATTGGAACTGAGTTAGTCTTAATCAGCCCCCTGTCCGCACCCTCGGGACTCCGTCCCCTTCCGTCGCCTGGCCTGTCTTCTTGTTCCCTTCTGACAATTTCTTCCCCTGCCCTAAACACTCCTTCCCCACCCCTCCCCACCCTTAAAACTTTAACTAAGTACCTATTTAAAAAACCCCAAAGCCCCTTTTTTGATGCATGCCATCTCTCAGGACTCCAAAGTCCATCCTCGAGATGGGCCCTTGATAGAACAGAGGGCCATAATTGCGAGAGGGGGGAGTCTCGCAATGCAAGAAGCGTCCACTTCGAGTAAGCAGCCAGTCAAGTAAGATGAATCGATAGGGTCCGGCAAGAAACCAGGCAGTCAAGTCTGAATTAAGGTCCAAGTACCAAGTTTCTATCAGGGTGATGGTAAAAATAATAATAATAATAACAATGAAGAAGGTAGATTTTGAGTGGTCCGAGCAGGAAAAGCCCCTATGTTGTTCCATCCTGCTTCGTTTAATCCACGATCCACAGATTCGCATATGTGCTGCCAGGGGCAAGGACCAGGTCTCTGAAAAGGGGTCCATAAGGGCAGCACCAGAGTCATAATCCGGGATTCTTTCTTCAGGGCTGTCTTACTGCCCCTCCTGATAGTGCTCAGTTCAAGCTCATGGGGTGGGGGAGGCCACTGCAGTTCTCCCATTTGGCCTCACCGTTGGACGCTCGTTCACCAGTTCATAGGGGGGGGAAGCATGACCACGTTGTTTCCCTCACTGCCAGGTCCATGCTGCCCCCTCTATCCCCTGCAATTCTCAGCTGTCTCCCCGAGCCACTAGCTCACATGATGGTAGGGGGGGGCGCCGCTGATCTTCCCTTTTGCGGCAGCCTCCCAGCACCAACGCCTCTCGACTGCCTACCTGAGCATAATGATGGTAGAAGGGGGGAGGGGGAGGCCAGCTGCCAAGCTGTTCCCCCTCGCAGCGGCCTCTCAAAGCCAGGAGCCTCTCAGCAGTCCTTTCAAGAGTCACTCGTTCACATGGTGGGGGAGGGGGGAGCCGCCGCCGAGCTCTTCTCTTTCGCGGTGGCCTCCCGACTCCCAGCTGGCTTCTCACCTCACCGCAGGCCGCAGGGGGAAGTACGCTGTTACCACCACTCAGCTTCGTCCATTCCCGGCAAGAAGGGAGCTGACAAACATATCTCAGGGAGACTAAGATGTTCCGCTGCCAAAATCCCAGGGGTCCCAGATGTTTCTCGGCCCCTGGGGGGAGGTCTCTAGCCATTCCCCATCGGAGGCCCGGCTGCTCTCACAGGGAAGCGTCCATCTTGCGCATGCTCTTCTTACACATTACCATTTTTCTTTGCAGTAGCCTATGTATTAATTTTCTAAAGCAGAGGTATCAAACTGCTAGCCCACGGGCCGGATACGTCGTGCCGAAACTGCCCCCACCGCATTGCCAGCAGTGGAAAAAAGGTCATGGATGCATCACAACGTGACATTGCTAGTTTGACACCCCTGTTCTACAGACATTTAAACATCTAAAAATTTCTACACCCGTTTTCCAATCTTCAGTAAACATTCTATCAAGACATACACATTCATCTACATTTTTTGGCCCATTTGCAATTGTTCACTTCCTTTTCTTTGTCAAGCATAACTAATGTGTCCTTCAGTACATTAATTTTCAGATTCAGATCTCCCTGTTGTATCATACAGTCTATGGAGTTCTCCTCACCTCCAGTTTACCTCAACACAAGGACATCTTGCTAAACCTTTTAAAGAAAGGTCCCTTCCTCCCCAATTTTGAGTTAAATTGTTTAAATGTATGCATTTGAAAGACAGGATAAATGCGTCTGTGGAAAGCAAGCATCTGGTGTCCAAATGGTTATAGAAGGCAGTACCCAATTTTGAGTGGTGAGAGAACATTCTTCCAGCAGCCGGAAGGGGCCAATAGGAGTTGGGCAGTTCCCACTTCTTGATAAATAATAGTTTTAAATTATTAAAATGGTTCAAAATCCTGAAAATACCTGTGGAACATATTTTATTAGCATTTTTGAGGAGTTAGATATTTGCTCCCAAAGAGTGTAGAAAATAAAGTTACAAGCCAAAAATACAGTTTCAATGCTAGATGCTAATGTTTTCCATATTACTTGGGCAACACTATTATATTTAATGTCATATCAAAACCTAATCATCTACTGTGGCAGGTACCATTATCTTCCAGCCATTCTTGTATTACATTATTAATAAGATAAAGAAACACAGATAAACCTTTACAGTATCCTGAAGAGAACATGAACCCAGTTGGAGGATTTAATGAGGAAGTTTATCATCCCCAACTAATCACAATAATAGGAATGAAGACATCCTAGAAGGTTAGAGAAGATATATTTATTCCCTGGAAGGTACAGTTAAATGTTAGCTCCTAACTGGAGACCCTGTGGGACTATCCATCATTCATGGTAAGATTTGGCAGAATTGGTATGCTGCAAATCCCATTAATTAAGAAACACCATTTATCCATATGCAGGAAGTCTGCCTTCTTTGTCATGGCAACGGCCGCTTGGAATTATATTTGGATTCCACCTTGATGATATTTGGAAGTTTTTAAAAGTTGGCTGTTTTCCCAGATTTTGAAGTAGGATGTTTGCGAAGCCCTGTTAGTTATTCTTTTTGTTATAGGGTGTGTATCCAAATGCATGGATTTTTTTATTGTTTTCTACTTTTAGCATAAGCCACAGAGTCATTCTGGAGATGGATAACCTCTCAATCTTATAAAATAGATAATAGATTGACAGGCTATTTTTGAAATAATTATAGTTAGCTGAGAAATATAGATGTGGAGAAAGCAGAAAGGGTAACAAAGATAAAATTCTGGCATGCTTTGCAGTTACTTTGCAATTACATTTCTTTAATAATCAGGAAACAAAAAGTAGTTATAAGGGAAGAAGGGAAGAAGAGAGCATATGGAGGAAAAATATAAAGCTCAAAAGTACCAGGTATAAGATATGGAACTAATGGAAAATGATTGCCTTTCCAGGAAACTGGAAAAAGTCTAAATTGTGTGTACTTCTCCAGTTGGAAAGAAAACAAACCACATAATATTTATCTGTAATTATACAGTTCTTATTATGATTTCTGAGAGAATTCTAGAGCAAATGTATAAAGAAAATTAGTTTGTAAACCATGTGATGCAAATGCAGTTTTTATAAAAAGTACAACAAATTTTTATAAAGGAACACATCTGGCATCAGTCCAGATTAATTTCCTCCAATTAATAAAATGATGCAAAAATGTTGTTCCTATAGGGTCTCATAAACCTTGAGTTCTAGTCCTTCCTTAGGCACAAAGCCAGCTGGGTGATCTTGGGCCAGTCATTCTCTCTCAGCCCTAGGAAGGAATCAGTTGACCAGAAGTTGGAAGGGTAGAGATAGGGATAGGATAGGGATAGGGAAAGAGGAATGGGAATACGAAAAGAGAAGGGAAGGGGAGAGGAGAGGAGAGGAAAGAGGACAGGAGAGGAGAGGAGAAGAGAGGGGAGGGGAGAGGAGAGGAGAAGAGAGAAGAGGAGGGGAGGGAAGGGAAGGGAAGAGAAGAGAAGAGAAGAGAAGAGAAGAGAAGAGAAGAGAAGAGAAGAGAAGAGAAGAGAAGAGAAGAGAAGAGAAGAGAAGAGAAGAGAAGAGAAGAGAAGAGAAGAGAAGAGAAGAGAAGAGAAGAAGGTTTGTTAACCTTTTCCAAATTTTTGTAACCTCCATTTACACAACTTAGTATTTTGCAATCAATTCCTTATCTTCAAAATCATTTCTAATACTTAGTATTCTTATTATGATTTTATTCATAAAAACATAGTACATATGAGGAAAGAAAAATAACTACATGTTTGATTGGTGTTCTTTGGAAATTTGAATTGATATAAGAACACATGTCCAGCAAGACTGTTAGTATTATTTTTGCAAATTTACAGCCAAAATAGTCTCTGTGAAAATGGTTTAATCTGTTTTTATACTGTCCAATGCACCAAAAACTATGGATATGTTTTTGTAAAACTTCCATAAGCTATCCATTTTTATAATTAGATTTTTATATTTTGTAATATTTTCCAATACTTTTTCCTCAATTCTTAATAATTATAGATATTGCCACATCTATAACTATTATTTTTTTGTTTGGGGTTATTGTTATATTGTGTTCTAGATGTTTTTCATGACTGTTTATATCATTTCCCACAACTTTTCCAGTGTTGTGATTATACAAAATTCCAGAAACTATAAAATTATAATTTTTGCAGAGTTGCCAAGGTTCATAGTCATTATTCTGTCATATTTAATCAGTGTGAGCAATTTTGTTGCACCCATGTGGTCTGCAGTTTCATATTTTTCTTTACAAAATCTGCATTTTTGATGTTATATATATTAGGGAATCTCTTACTTCAACAAGTTTGTTAGCAATGCTTGTTTATGACATGTAAAATTAATCCTTCTGTTTCTTTCATGATGGCACCAGCTTGTAATCATTGCCAATTCATGATCTTGTCCATTTTATTTTCAGTTCTTTTTTGTTTATGTAATAGTTTACTTGTCCATTTTTCTAAACAATTTTCAAATAATTCACTTTTATAGAAATATTTTATAGAAATGTATAGAAAATGCTTTTGCTATTTTCAGGATGTGTGATTATTATTTCTCTTCATTTGCTTGGATGTAATATTCATCCTTATTTTTCTTCCCCAACTATTTATCTGTTTTAAACCATGGCCTCCAATTTTGTACTAAGTATAGTTGATAAACACTACATAATGAATGCAGTGAATATTGCGTAGTCATCAGATTTCAGGTTTTTCAATCTAAATTGTTCATTTTAAGCAGTGTCCATTTTATTGTATCAGCAGCATATATGATTACTGTTATGCTATAGGCAATGGTGGGATTCAAAATGTGAACAACCGGTTCTCTGTGTGGATGCTGCTTTCAGAAGTCCATTCTGGGCCTGGGATATTCTGGATATTTGCACAAATGCCAAATAGTTCTAAACATTTCTGTATCCAACTATCTGGAAGATAATCAAAGACCTTTTTGTAATGAATCCAACCCATTTGTAGGATGGTTTTCTTGGAGATGGTTGTGTCTGAGGGGTTGTGTTTTTTTTTTTGCATCATTTTATCAATCAAAAGTTGATCTTTTGTTCCTTGTGAATTTTGGAAATTACTTTGTTACTAATGAGCTTTTAACTAGGTATCTCAAAATCTCAGTTGCTAATTTATCTGTTGGCAGCTTGAATAATAAATTGGATAAATTGAATAAATAATTGGTCTGTAGCTGCTTGCAACTACACTCTTCTCTCTGGCTTTTATTATTAAAATGTTCTCATCCAGTTTTCAACTTTTCTGATTATTAATATTTTACTAAGATGAGTAACCAATCTTTTATGGTGAGTCATCAAATACTTAAATCAGGGGTTTCAAACTGCTGGCCCACAGGCTGGATGCATCATGCCGAAACCACGCCCACCCCATTGCCAGCAATGGAAAAAAGTCGTGATACGTCATGACACGTCAGGTGACTTTGAGAGTTTGACAACCCTGACTTAAGTCAAAATCCACATATATCTTCTCATGGTGCACTGCAGTTTCTTAACCTTTTTTACTTACTTTTTAATCATTTTTATGCTTTGATTATATCATCTTTTTTGACTAAGCCGTTGTTCTTCTTCATCACTTTTCTGTGTTTTACATCCTTATTATATTCTTGTGGGTTATCCTAAATGTGATTTAAAACTTTTAATGTTTCAATTTGATTTGGGAAAGCATCTATGCTTTATAAAGCAAATATTGATTTGCTTGAAACTAATGATTTTATTAAAATAGATTTATTCTATCATCATATCATTCAATTCTCTTTGAAATAGCTGTGAGGTATTTTAATTCTTCTGAGACATCTTTAATAATCTTAGTGCCAACTTTATATCTCTTCTGCAAATTGCCCCTCATCTTATTATTTTTCAATTTTCTTTTCTTAAGATTCCTCAGATTGTTATCAGCTTGTAAGTTAGTGATCTTTCCAATTACTGTTTTTCATTTGAGGTGATTTATTTTATTCTTTTTATTTTTTAGCAGTATATCCCAAGTCATTGCTATGTTATAAATTAATTGATTAGTTTCAGCCAAAGTGTTTATTTTAGTATTTCTACTATTAAATTTACTTTTGATGGGTCTTTCTACTTTTCTTTTTCAGTGGTAGAAGCCTAGTAGAACGGTAGAAGATTTTGCATGCTTTCCCTTCAGTTCCTTTGGTCTCTTAGTATGTTTTTACTCGATATTTTCTTGTTTTATTAATCACTGCAATCTATGTCAAAAAACAATAAAATTTTATGCTGCTTTTTAAAAATTTCATTTATTTGATCTTCAGTTTTATTTGTATTACTATGATCAATATTGTTAGCATTCTCATCAATTTTTCCCCATTCTTGAAATTTGGTATATGAAAAAGGTTTTGTTCTAAGGATAAATCTGTGTTAATCCATTAATCACTATATACAATTTTGGAATCTGGGTAGTTCTATTTCTAAATATTGAACATTTTCATATGAAGTCCCCTAATCTTAGATTTTGGTTTGAAATAGTATTTCATGATTGGTCAGTTTTCTTAAATCAACCATTTCTTTCACAGTTAATTCTTCCAATTGTTTTATAGCTGACCACCCTAACAAGGCTATCTGAATAATGCAGCTCATTATTAATTGAAGTAGAGGAACTATGGTATCAGATGTCATCTTTGTTGATTTGGATGATGGTTGATCCAGTATGGAATTTTTCTTTCATATGTTCATTATTGGACCACATGTAGTTGACTTCACCAAATCCACCAGTGATTTTTGGTTGCTAAGCTACCACCAACTTAGTTCTTGTTATTGTTGAAGCATGGAGGCCCCCTCACTATAGCAAGGTGATAGTCTGTGAGGGAGATCTAATTAAACAATATCTCCTAATAACTTCCTACTTAAATTCTTAATAATTTCCTAATTAAAGAATGAGTTCTAGATTTTCATCAAGCTATTTTCAAGCTATCTTTTGCAATTGATTGGTGGTGAGTTGGTCAAAACTGATGATGTTTAAGTGGTGCTCTAGTTGTTTTGGGAATGTACCCAAGGTGGCTATTACTATGGGTATTATCTTTGCTTTCTTTGGCCACAGTCATTCTACTTCTATTTACAGGTCTTTGTATTTTGCAATTTTCTCCAGTTCTTCCCCTTCTAATCTGCTGTCCCCAGGTACTATCACATCCACTATCCAGACTCTCCCCCCCTTTTTTTCTTGATAATTATTACATCTGGAGTGTTGTGTATCAAATGTTTTACTTTTTTTAATTCTAAAAGCCCAGAGCATTTTTGTTTATTCATTTTTATTTCTTGCAGACCTTCCATTGCTGCTACTTTGTTATGCTGTTGCTTGTAGTCAGTCTGTGAAATCTTCTTGCAGCAGTTAACTAGGTGGTCCATTGTTTCTTCACCTTCTTTGCAAAGGTGATATTTGCTGTTTCTTGGTGTCCTCTCAATTCTGGCTTTGTATGCTTGGTCTTTGCAGCCAGAATTAGCCTCTTGTATCTTTCTTCAACTTTCTTGGTTTTAACCATTACCAGGCCTGGTTGTTAGCTGCTTTGCCTGCTAGTTATTGTTTGTACTGGTTGTATAATATGTTGACTTACCACATCTTTTTTTATTCTGCATTTGGTTTTTCTTGTAGACCAGTTCAGTCTTTCCAGTACTCAGTAAGCCTTCATGGTATACTATCTTCAGTGTATCATCTTTATTATCTTTCAGATGTTCTTCCAGTGCCCTTGTCTGGTTTACTTGCAATATTCTATACCCACCTATCCTCCCTGATAAGTACA
This sequence comes from Bothrops alternatus, assembly GCA_034064705.1. NCBI lineage: Eukaryota > Metazoa > Chordata > Lepidosauria > Squamata > Viperidae > Bothrops > Bothrops alternatus. Next base: position 53,922,855 of record JARGCV010000007.1, on the reverse strand, counting down.
ATATGTCAATGTCACTGCATGGAAAAAAGCCATGATTCATTGTCATTTTTCTACTCAGGGCTTCTAGTTCTGCTTTAGTTCAGTCCACTATTCCAGCTGTGTATCAAATAACTGGAATTGCCCTAGTGTAAATTACCTTGATGCATTCCTTCTAGTTGATCACACAAATCGCCAGATGCTTATACTGGATTTGGACATTTTTGTCCACCCATGAAGTATTATTGTTATCTTTGGAAAATATTCAGATTTCAGAGCTATGCTTAAGATCAAAAGAACAATATTTCATTTTAAAAGTTTAACAATGCAGTCAAAATAATAAAAACAATAGAATAAAAACAAAATGTAAACCAAAGGAGTAAAATTAAATCGAAAGGATTTCTAATGATAAACAACAGCAATATTTAGAAATGCATTTGTATGCATATACATATATTTATGTGTCTCTGTATATATATGTATATATATTTGTGTTTGTACAAAGTTAAATTGTCTGTTGTACGAACTGCTGTGGCTACAAATTCTCTGTGTAAAATATGATATGGAGACAAATTGCACCATGACTTTCACAGTGGCTTCTTCTGTCCCTGTGCTGAAAGAGGATTAAATGATCCTCAGTAAATATCTAAAATTATAGCCTTTGCTTCTATGGAGCAGCACTAACCTACAATTTTTTGCTTCATGTCTGTCAGATTTTTTTAAAAAATAAAAGGGTACTTTTAAGTACATTTAAACTATTTTTTGAACCGTGTCAGACAAAAATTGCCTTAATTTTTTCTCCCCAAATATGTTGATGAAATATAGTTTTCTTTCAAATTTCACAGACATAATTATGGGCATAATATGGTGTTCTTTGAAAGGAAATAGAAGAAGATGATTAGATAGACAAACTCAATTACAGCAGAGATAGGTGCAACATCAGAAGACCACAAGGACTAGCTATGGGACAGATTGTCTGGTTGGCTGGCCAGTACTTGCTTGTCCACATGAATCTGGAAATTCCCTAGGATCTTAGCCTTGTTTTTCTCCACAAACTTGCGTGCGTAGGTCCTGTCTAGTGGGGTAGATTCCTGCTTCTATAGATCTGGTACTTAATGTCTATTCTTGTGTTGCTATGTTCAGTGGTTCAGTGTTGTCTTTTAGTACAACCCTTTCCAGCCACTGGTAGGATTTTCCAGTGTCTGCCATCACAGCTATCTGTCAATGGTACATCCCATTCAGGGTCTTGTCTTGTGATGGCACTTCCTCCACTCTATTTTCCTCCTATGTCTCTTATTTCCTTAGGCATTCTCTGAGCAACTCATCTTTGAATGCCATCTTGCTAATGTACATCTGGCTATTTTCAGGAGAGTGACTTTGATGCTCATCCAACTCCTCCAGCCTTTTTTCAGATGGTATACAGTCTCTGGGTGTTGGACTTGGGATGGAAACCTCTACACATTGTGAGGACCTTCCAAGTCTTTATATCAGCAGCTTTCATGTCCTTCTTTGACCTGCTCACTATGTCAGCAGGTTATCTGATAACAGGCAGGGCATATGTATTAAAAGAAACCACTGGAGCAGCTGAACTTGGGAGTCCGAGGGGAAGAGAAGAACTGGGCTGCTGTATAGCCACTCCCCCAAACCAGCCACCCCAAACGCTGAGCAGCTGAACTTGGGAGTCTGAGGGGAAGAGAAGAACTGGGCTGCTGTATAGCCACTCCCCCAAACCAGCCACCCCAAACGCTGAGCAGCTGAACTTGGGAGTCCGAGGGGAAGAGAAGAACCGGGCTGCTGTATGGCCACTCCCCCAAACCAGCCACCCCAAACGCTGAGCAGCTGAACTTGGGAGTCCGAGGGGAAGAGAAGAACTGGGCTGCTGTATGGCCACTCCCCCAAACCAGCCACCCCAAATGCTGAGCAGCTGAACTTGGGAGTCCGAGGGGAAGAGAAGAACCGGGCTGCTGTATGGCCACTCCCCCAAACCAGCCACCCCAAACGCTGAGCAGCTGAACTTGGGAGTCCGAGGGGAAGAGAAGAACTGGGCTGCTGTATGGCCACTCCCCCAAACCAGCCACCCCAAACGCTGAGCAGCTGAACTTGGGAGTCCGAGGGGAAGAGAAGAACTGGGCTGCTGTATAGCCACTCCCCCAAACCAGCCACCCCAAACGCTGAGCAGCTGAACTTGGGAGTCCGAGGGGAAGAGAAGAACCGGGCTGCTGTATAGCCACTCCCCCAAACCAGCCACCCCAAACGCTGAGCAGCTGAACTTGGGAGTCCGAGGGGAAGAGAAGAACTGGGCTGCTGTATGGCCACTCCCCCAAACCAGCCACCCCAAACGCTGAGCAGCTGAACTTGGGAGTCCGAGGGGAAGAGAAGAACTGGGCTGCTGTATAGCCACTCCCCCAAACCAGCCACCCCAAACGCTGAGCAGCTGAACTTGGGAGTCCGAGGGGAAGAGAAGAACCGGGCTGCTGTATAGCCACTCCCCCAAACCAGCCACCCCAAACGCTGAGCAGCTGAACTCTGGGAGTCCCGAGGGGAAGAGAACAGTTGAGCCGCTGAGCAGCCATTGCTCTAATTAGTCGACTCTGTTTGTCACTATGTTTTTCAAGTTTTTTTTATATACTGTTTGTCTAAATTTTAAATATTTATATTTATTTAATACAATTTTAATTGACTTGCTAGATGTTATGAAAGATTGGGGGGGATTGACTGTTTGTGGAATGAATCGGGTTGAATGGATGAATGGATGGTTAGCTCGTTTTTAAATTGTTAGTTTATAGGGTGGTTTTTGGGAGGGGTAAATTAAATGATATGGATGGAGTTGTGGTTGAGTGGAATGAATGGGATGGACTGGCTAGCCTGCCTGGCACGGCAGAGGCGGAGGGGGAGGGGGGCGCTGGCTCTGGGGTGATAGAGGGCCAAAGTATACCGGTCTTGCTGGGGAGAGGCAGATATGGCGGGGGCCACAGGGTAGGCCATTCCCGGGGAACAAGAGCTCGCTGTTTAAAAGCGATCCCTTGCTCCGACCCTGTGAGTTCAGCCCGAAATACTGGTGATGGGGGAAATCCGGACCCTGGGCTCAGGCTGCTGCTGCTCAATGCCAGGTCGGTTGTAAATAAAGCTCCCCTCATCCATGATCTTCTCCTGGATGAGGAGGCCGACCTCGCATGTGTGACCGAGACCTGGCTGGGCCCGGAGGGAGGAGTTCCTCTCTCTGAGATGTGTCCAGCCGGGTTTCAGGTATGGCATCAGCCACGACCCCAGGGAAGGGGGGGAGGAGTGGCTATTATAGCCAAGAAGACCTTTAGTCTACGCAGGCTTGCTGTTTCTGAGATTGCGGGTTGTGAGTTGCTCCTTGTGAAGTTGGACCTAGGGGTTCAGGTGGGCTTGTTGCTCACGTACCTGCCTCCCAGCTGCGTGTCAACAGCCCTGCCTGCGCTACTTGAGGAGGTTGCTGGGCTGGCGGTTGAGTTCCCCAGGCTTATTGTCTTGGGGGACTTAAATCTTCCGTCGCTCGGCGAATCCTCTGGGTTGGCGCAGGAGTTCATGGCCACCATGGCAACCATGAACCTGACTCAGGTAGTTCAGGGTCCGACTCACGAGAGGGGACACACTCCCGACATGATATTCCTCTCAGAACAGTTGAGCAATGATCTGAATTTAAGGGGCTTAGATATTTTGCCTATGTCATGGTCAGATCATTTTCTGCTGCGGCTTGTTTTTAAGGCCCCACTCCTCCCCTGCAGGGAGGCGGAACAGATTAGGTGGTTCCGCCCCAGACGTCTGATGGATCCAGAGAGTTTTCAGAGGACGCTTGGGGAAATACCGGATTCTCTCATTCACAGTTCGGCAGAGTCCCTGGTTACGGCCTGGAATATGGCTGCGAAGGGGGCTCTTGACCGGATTGCGCCGCTGCGACCTCTCTGTGGTAGCAGACCCAGGAGATCTCCTTGGTTTACTGAGGAACTCAGGGGGATGAAGCGCCAGAAGAGACGCCTAGAGAAGCGATGGAGGAAAAGCAAATCCGTATCTGACCGAACACTTGTAAGATCTTATATCAAGACTTATCAGGTGACGCTCAAGGCGGCAAGATGCGCGTATCATTCCGCCTTGATTGCATCTGCGGAATCCCGCCCAGCCGCCCTGTTCAGGGTAACTCGCTCCCTCCTTAATCGGGGGGTTGATGCACCCTTGCAGGGTAGTGCTGAGGACTTTAATAAGTTTTTCGCGGATAAAATCGCCCAGATTCGGATGGACCTTGACTCCAATTGGAATGCAGTATCGGCTGATAATGATTCAGTCGAGATGACAGGGACTCGTCTTGATCCTGTTGTGTGGGAGGAGTTTGACCCGGTGGCACCTGATGAAGTCGACAAGGCCATTGGAGCTGTGAGCTCCGCCACCTGTTTATTGGACCCGTGCCCCTCCTGGCTGGTTTCGGCCAGCAGGGAGGTGACGCGGGGCTGGGTTCAGGAGATTGTCAACGCTTCTTTGAGGGAGGGGTCCTTTCCGGCTCCCTGCAAGGAGGCAATTGTGCGCCCCCTCCTCAAGAAGCCTTCCCTGGACCCAGCTGTTTTAAACAACTACCGTCCTGTCTCCAATCTTCCCTTTATAGGGAAGGTTGTTGAGAAGGTGGTGTCACTCCAGCTCCAACGGTCCTTGGATGAGGCCGATTATCTGGGCCCTCAACAGTCAGGATTCAGGCTCGGCTACTCCACGGAAACTGCTTTGGTCGCGCTGACGGATGATCTCTGGCGGGCCCGGGATAGCGGATTATCCACTATCCTGGTGCTACTTGACCTCTCAGCGGCTTTCGATACCATTGACCATGGTATCCTTCTGCATCGACTGGAGGGGTTGGGGGTTGGAGGCACTGTTTTGCGGTGGTTCACCTCCTACCTCACTGGTCGGTCGCAGTCGGTGTTGGCAGGGGGTCAGAGGTCAACCCCTAGGTTCCTCCCTTGTGGGGTCCCTCAGGGATCGGTCCTCTCCCCTCTGCTGTTTAATATCTACATGAAACCACTGGGCGAGATCATCCGACAACACGGGGTGAGATATCATCAGTATGCTGATGATACCCAGCTTTACATCTCCACCCCGTGTCATTTCAGTGAAGCAGCGGAAGTGATGTGCCGATGTCTGGAGGCTGTTAGGGTTTGGATGGGTGCCAACAGGCTCAAACTCAACCCCGACAAGACGGAGTGGCTATGGGTTCTGCCTCCCAAGGATATTTCAATCTATCCGTCCATTAGCCTGGGGGGGGAGCTTTTGACCCCCTCGGAGAAGGTCCGCAACTTGGGCGTCCTCCTCGATCCACAGCTAAATTTGGAACATCATCTTTCGGCTGTGGCGAGGAGGACATTTGCCCAGGTTCGCCTGGTGCACCAGTTGCGGCCCTATTTGGACCGGGAGTCTCTGCTCACAGTCACTCATGCCCTTATCACCTCGAGGTTCGACTACTGCAATGCTCTCTACATGGGGCTACCTTTGAAAAATGTTCGGAGACTTCAGGTAATGCAGAATGCAGCCGCGCGAGCAGTGTTGGGCTTGCCTAGAAATGCCCACATTTCGGCATCACTCCGCGAGCTGCATTGGCTGCCAATTGGTCTCCGAACCCAATTCAAAGTGTTGGTTATGACCTATAAAGCCCTACATGGCATTGGACCAGGTTATTTACGGGACCGTCTGCTGCCCCATGAATCCCAGCGGCCGGTTAGGGCCCACAGAGTGGGCCTTCTCCAGGTCCCGTCAGCCAGACAGTGTCGCCTGGCGGGGCCTAGGGGAAGGGCCTTCTCTGTTGCGGCCCCGGCCCTCTGGAACCAACTTCCCCCGGAGATCCGTGTCGCCCCCACCCTCTTCGCCTTTCGTAGATTGCTTAAAACATACTTTTGCCGGCAGGCCTGGGGCAGCTAACACCTTGCCCTAGCCAGTGTATGTTTCTGTGTATGTTTGTGGAGTGATTGGTTTCTTTTAGCTTAAGGGTTTTTTATAGATATGTGTTTATTGTGATTTCTATCATGCTGTGAGCCGCCCTGAGTTCTTTGGAATAGGGCGGCATAGAAATTAAATAAATAATAATAATAATAATAATATGTATTGAATGTGTGGATTTTGTTCTTCCCATTTAGCTGGTTATTCCTTGCCTTATCCTTTGTTGATATTGGATGTTGCTGTACTTTTTGCCTCCTCTTAGTGGTTCCTATGTGACTGTGGTGTACTAAGGTACTTGCAGCTGGTCTGTATGTCTGCTATGTGGCCTGATGGTAATTCCACCCCATCAATCTTAACTACCTTCCTTCTCTTTATTACCATTGGGCCACACATCTCAAGTCTGAATGACATCCCAATGTACTGAGATGTAGAATCATGTCATGGATCAGCAAGTTGATGTCTCATTCATTCTTAGCATACAGCTTGATTTCATCCATGTAGAAAAGGTGACCGATGGTAGTTCCACTCTTGAACTTGTATCTATTTTCAGTCCTTGTAATTAGGTCAAGCCTATGCAGAAAAACATTGCATCATATTATTGTGTTCTACACCTGATAATCACATGTGAGCTGTTCCCTTTGTATAGCACCAGGCATTCACAGAACCATGCATGTGGCATTGGGTCAGGACCTTTTCTGTCAATCTAAGCTGTTCTGATTGGTCTGTCTAGACAGTGAGTCTTAGGCAACTGTTCTAACTAAGAGCAACTGCTGCTCTTCCCAATGTCCTTCTCAGATGTGCTTATGTATTGGCCAAGATGGTCCTGTAGTTTGGCAGCTATGTTGCCTGATAGGACTTTCCATATATTGGTCAATGATTGGATGGTGCTATTTCCATGGGGGTGTCTTTAATGATCAGCTCTGTCCTTCATTGTGTTAAGCCAGTCTAAGTTGGAACCTACTGCTAGCAGCTGGCTCATCTTTGTTGATAGGCATTTATGCACTGCTATTGTTTTTTTTAACTGCTGTTCCTGTGCATTTATCTTCTTGATCTATGTCCTTAGCCTGGTAGCCATTGTGAGCCTTTGATTTGCAGTCCCTGGGGCTTTGGATGGATTGAGTCCCACATGTTATTCTTAATTTCCACACCCTTCTGCAGTTCCACAAGCTGACTAACCTCTCCCTAAGTTGCCTCGATAAACTCATTTTCTTGAGGGGGTGGATATGTACTGCTGTTCTTGATTGTGTAGTCAACCATTTCTGGTGTATACCAGTTCTTTGGTTTGAGTTATGTTGGTAGTAGGGATTGCCATGAGGATTCTATAGACATCTTCCAGCCTACTATTTGATGGAATTCTTCCACTGTGTCGTAGTAATCAGTCTCAATGGTTGACTGCAACTACTTTATCCATGATCTTATTCCTCATATCAGCTGCTGTGCTCTACAATGGAGAGGATGACAGTGACATTCCAGCTACAAGTGGTGGCTGCACATCCATATCTTTTTTTCACTATATTGAAGCTTTGACTAGCTAGCTTTTTTTCAGTTAGAGCATTGCTCTTTGATGCAAGAGACCAGAGTTTGAATCTAGCTCCTTGGACAAAGACCGTCTAATGCTTCACCTGCCTACCTGGGAAGTGAGAATGAGCAAACAAGAGAGTCATTCCAGATTGGACATGCCTGGATTAACAGAGTCCACCCCAGATGTTGGAGAACCAGGACAATCTGACAATAAGTAATCTGTTGGGACAAACCATACATGCAAAGACAGTAGATATAGATGATATATAAATAAATCTCTAGCTTGCAATAACTATGCAATTTGCAGAAATACCAATGTCTTCCTTAATACCTTATCTTTATGCATGGGTAAACATAATGTGAAATTGTATATACTGTACTGTATTTTAAGAAACAGGAGAAGTCTATTCTATTTTTTTTCAACTATTTATCTATGTTTTTATATTATCAGAGTTAAAAATAGGAAAAGAAAACAATTCTCAGCTTCTATAGCATTTGCTTCTGCTTCATTGGCTAATTATGTTTAAAAATCTGCATGCAAATTTATATATCTTTGCATATGTTTCTTTCAATATTCTATTTTTGTATATACTCACTACCATATCTATTTTTTCCTTTGACCTCCCCCCCCTAAATAATACTCAGCTTGGTTTGTGGGGTTCTTTTCTAAAATAACAAATTTGTCAAAATGCATTTGTCAGCATATACAGTAAATGCACCTTCTTTATATTCCATTTGGAAAGGTACGGATTTGGGAAATCCATATAAAAATTTGGAACCAATTTCTCCTTCCATTGTAACCACAGATCAACATGCAGCTGTTTCAAATGAAATAAGTTTTACTGGAACTGAGAACACAGAAAAACCTTAAGAGATTTCTGGGTTTATGCATTGTATTGCATTCTATACTCTGGCTATTCCATGGGATCCAAGGTAATTCCATAAGTCTGATACATAAATGAGGATTTGAAGATACATTTTTCGGGTCCATCTCTGATACCCTAATCAGTAAAGGAATCACATCCCAGTATGCAGCTAGACATACCTCATAAATCCTTGTATGTTACAATAGGGAAGGGGAGGAAGATACAGATTTCAAAATAAAAGCAGGTCAGCCAACTTGATCTTACTCAAAAGTTAAATTTTGACTGAATAATGCACTGAGGACTGCATTCCACAAAGTAGGGAGTAAGATGAGGACAAAAACCAAATGTGACTTAATTTCATTACAATTTCACTAAAATTGAATATACTTAATATGATTAAGCCAACTATTTAATATTTTCCCTTTCTCTATTGAATAATGTTCCCTTTCTGGCAAGAACTGCTGGTCTATATACTTTTGAATTAAATATAGTTTTCTAGATTTGTGAAAAGCTGCATGAACCTATGCTTCAAAATAGGGAAAATAAATCTGATTTTTTTCTAAAAGAAAATGATGGTACTAATTATTGTTCAAAAGAATTAGGTTTCGAAAAATGTTTACTGCCTCCAAGGCTTATGACTTCCATTGCTTGAGCTGACAACTGTTATAATTCCCATGACAACACAAAGGCTTTTGATGGTTTACAAACAGATTGAAATCTAGGTTTTTTTCAGTTTTTGTTTCTCTCTATGATATAAAATATTTTCAAGGGGGAAGGAAGAATGAAGGAAGGAAGGAAAGAAGGAAGGGCTATATGCACCTCTTTAAAGAGTCATTTGGAAAGGTGTACACCATTTAATCTTCAGTTTGCAGAAGAAAACTTGATTGACACCAGCCTTACTATATCCAAGCTGCAAAAATTCTAGATTTTAAAAAATCCTGGTTTTTGTCAATTAGCAATTTTGATTTTTGCAACTCAGGTAAGGTATACCTCTCCTTACAAGTTTTCTAATGCTCCAAGTACTAAGCATTGTTTTTCATCCAATAAATTATCTCAAGCTGCAGAGTGCTCTTTCTCCTCTGCTGACTTTTTCCTGCTCCCTTTGCAATGAAACAAATCTCCAGATGCCATTGTTTGAAGTGCTTGATTCATTTATCAACCTGTTGCTGGACTTCTGATTATTGATGTGTTAGATATAAAAATATACAACAGACAACCACAATGTTCCCATTTAGTTCAGCTTTCATTTGTTATATGTCAGCCTTGTGAGGTAGTCCAGACAAGAAGCAAATCCAGAAGAACTAATTTAACAACTGGTTCTCTGCCTAATGACCGTTTTAAAGTATAAAAAACCGATATACTGACAGACCTTTCCTGTATGCACCAATTGGGAAACTAGAGAGATGAAGTATCTATTCCTGAAATTACCTCTGAGAAGCACCACCTAGCTTTCACCTGAGGTATGTGATCGAAGGCGCTACGTCTCTGTTTGGTTTCCATCGCTCCTCTCTTGGACCTTTGGGGAGGGTTTTTTTTCCCCACCTGGAAGGAAGTTGAATGAAAACCAGACGTGTTCCAGTAAACACAGATTTATCATAACCGGTTTGCCGAATTCAACAAAAAATTAGGTATTCGTTCTTCCAAACCAGTGCAAACTGGCTGAATCCCACCACTAACTTTACTATAAGGTTATATTAACAGAACCTTGCAAGTCTGAAAGTACTTCTCTTCTCATCTCACCATTACAGTCCATGAAACTAAGCAGGGTCACTTCTGATATTTTTGCCATGCCCCCATTCCTTCGGTGGGCCTAGCTTCCTCTTATCTAACTGTTGTCCAGTCTGCAGCTATTCATTCTGTCTCTCAAGATCATTCCCACATACTGTCACATTGTAAAACAAATGCCTTGAGTAATTAATGGATCTCTTTGTTGTTTGTTTTCTCAAATGCCGTAGATATTCCAAAGTATGATGATTCTCATTTGTCCTCTTAGGCATTTTGTAAAATAACTTAAAATGATAATCATTCTGGAAATTGAACATGTTGTAGTGATCATTCTATCAGTGATTTAAAAAAACTCCCAACAAGTATAAATAGAAGCAAAGAAAGTCTATATAAAGAAGTATAAGCAACAATGATGACTGATGTTTGAGCATACTTTGCACAACTTTGAAAATGATTTGGAAAACGTCCCTCAAAATATCATAATACCTTTTTGCTACTCATTCAAACAGCCATGATTTGGGGGAGGGGAGGAAGCCTAATGCTATATGAATTCCAACAAGTTTCTTCCAAATAATTCCACATATTTTCTAAAGTTATTCTTCCAAGTCAACTAGGACTGTTTTGTGTATAACCAGGGGAGTCTGAAGTGTATGGTTTAAAGTAAAAGACAAGGTGGTGGACACAATAGTGTGATTGAAGTCCACCCATTTTTATGTGTGTCACTGAACATGAGTGGAATATTTTTAAATGTTCTACAAATTCTCATCTGATTGATTTCTGAAACATGAGCTAATGAGATTAGATCAACAGCTATTTTGTAACTTTTGTTATGATCAACATCTTTAGACTTGTAATTAGCAGATTAATTGGCAGCCTTAATATACCTGCAGTTCAATTTATAATTCTTCCTTTTAATTGCTCTGAAGCATTTTGCCTATTAATTTTAATATCTTAAGGCTTTCAATATTACTTATTCAGCAGAGAAAGATTTTCCTGAAAGTAGCTGCCCTGACCAAGCTATCATCAACATTTGAGTTGCCAAGAACGGATTTATATAAACAACTTAATTGCTTTTCTGCTTTTCACTTTTGCAATATAAACAAAGCAGATAAAAATGCCTGAAAAATATGCTACAAAGTTTGACAAACATTTTTAAATGTTGATGTGATCCAAAGTAATATTTTCCTAAACCTGCATATTGCTTTGCCAACAACTAGTTCTTCATTAATTGCAGTGATAGAGCAGAGGGTAGAACACTGAAGTTGCTAGCTCTAGTCAAGATTTCCACCCATGCTCTGGACCGATTCACTAAAAATCCAAATTAAGTACTAAGTGGTTTGAATTATTATTGAGCAAGAAGAAGCTCAAGGAAGATGATATGTAGCATAAGGACCAGGGCACTGTCTAATTTCAGATTTTGCCAAAATAGCAAATTATATCAAGCTTGGGGTTATATGGCCAAGATGGACTACTGCTGCTTAAGTAGCAGTTTTTCCTCTACTTGTCAGGAAAAGAGTTCTGAGATTTTCAAAAGCTTTCATATTTTTATAAGCAAAATTTGGACCATTTATGTTCCCCCTTCTATTTTGTTTCCTTCAGACTGAAAGAGAGAGAGTTGTAGAAGACTATATCTACATCCAGTCTCACAGTTTTTTTTTATTTCAGATTTTGAAAGCAATTGGCAACTGAGACAATTAAATTGCATGCGAGTATGAAAATGGATATAAGCTATATTGTTGGGTGCACACCTATGTGCAGTGAATTATTGTTGGTCCATTTATCTGTCAAGTGCACTATGATTAATGTGGCATTGAACTGATTCTGTTTCTAATATAACAATTCCTATATTCTTATAATAGTATCTGAAACTGGGCTAGTTGGAATAAGTATTGCAAAGCTTATCCATCAGCTGTTCACTAGTTAAGCATGAGGATTCCATCTCCATGTTTGTTCAGTTGCAGTTTTATTTGTAAGCATCTAAGACTTGTCATACCAGGCACACAGGAAGAAAATAAGATCCTGATCTGTTAAAATATGAAACTGATAGAATTCTAATGATAAAATCTATAAACTGGAATAAGATGATATATATAGATAGATGATAGTTAGTTAGTTAGATAGATAGATAGATAGATAGATAGATAGATAGATAGATAGATAGATAGATAGATAACTAAACAGCTAGACAGCTAGACAGACAGATAGATGATAGATGGAAAGCAATCAAGTATTTGATTCCCAAATACTTGCCATTGACTTGTCTCCTACTGCACAAGTTGAAACTGCTCAAGTTAGAACTGGGCATTTCCCCCTATGTAACTGAAGTCATGTAGTATAGCAACAATAATCCTACATTCATTTCTGAAGGAATTCAGAATCTCTTTGACTGTAGTTGGTAAAAAGCAGTGACATGTTGTTCTTTTTCCATTTGGAGTAGAAACACAAAAGAACAGTAGTACGTCTCTCAAATAGGCAAATGTGATTTTTTTTTTGAAATAGAGAAAAATCACCCAAGAAAGTGGTTGGGTGGGGAAATCTCTGGTCCTACAGACATGCCTTGCTAACAGAAGCTACCATTCTCCCCAAAAAGTTTATTTTCTATACAGCTTCCTGATCAAGGATTGGGAAGAGGTAAAAAAAATAGCTTTTCTTCATAAGGAGGCTATGCTTTGTTTCTTTGCAAAGGAAAAAAAAATAAAGAATTGAATAAATGTTCATGATAAATTGTTTCACTTTTCCCTATGTTAAAAAATACCATTTTTATTTTTTGTAGATGGCATTAAATTTAATCTATAAAAGAAAAGGCAAATGAAAATTCAATCTAAAGAAGTTTATATTTTCCAAAATTAAATATATTGTTTGAGAATATTATGGCAGGGATGTGCTTTCCTCAAAGAAACACAATGATTAGAAAAATATGCTTTCAGTAATTGTTGAGATCCTATGTTACAAAGCCTAATTTATTTCTATATTTGTGGTGTATACTTGCCAAATAATCACTTCTTGAATCTTTGGAAGAACTTCTGGCTCACATCCATGGATTATTGTTAATAATCGGTCATCCAGAAGGTTAAAAAAAACACGTTGCAGTAAGTCCAGAATTATTTTGGCAGTTAAACCTGGCAACCACTTTCTAGCAATTCCCTCCAAGATATTCTCACTCTTCTTTGGGGATTAGGACACCAAGTATTCTCCTATATCTGGTTTTTTTGTTATTGAAAAGGTAATGTCAAAATGAATTTCATACTATCCTTGTATAAAAGAAGCATACAGGCCATCCATAAGGCCTAGATTTCTTGCCAATTTAAAAGGTGTCAAATCTTGGAAGGATGCATCTACTGCAGACATGTCAAACACAAGGCCCGGGGGCCGGATGCGGACCGCAAAGTGGTTTCATATGGCCCGCGAAGCCATCCTGGAAACAGTGAGGGAATGGCCTCTGCTGCCTTGGCCCTGGCCCAGGCCAGCCGGGAGTCAATGTACAATTTTGTGGTGTCCATCTATGCTGAAACACATTCAGTCTTAGTTCCACAAGGCCGTCTAGAAACAGCGAGGAACCAGCCCTGCTGTGTTGGCCCTGCCCTCTGGCTGCATGCTGGGGAAGTGTCATCTTTTGTGAGAAATGAAGAAATGGACCATGCCTTGGCACTTGCCCTGGTACCACCCCCTTCTGCCAGAGACCATCAGATCTGTCCCACTCCTGCCCAGGCCCCCACAGGCACCCTTGATGCGAACGATATAGAGCTGGCCATGCCCACTCAGTGGGCCTCATACACCCTGATGGCCACACCATCCATGCCCACCCAGTAGGCCTCATACACCCTGGCCACACCCACCTGGCCCCCTGAGGGCAACCGCAATGCTGATGCGGCTCTCAGTGAAATTGAGTTTGACACCCCTGATCTACTGTAAAGGTTTTTAAACCTTCAGAACCAGGGACAGCTGCATGTTTAGCTGCTGCATCAGCCAGTTTTGAGTGGTTGTAATTTTAAGAACAGCAATAGATTTAGGCAAATTTAAAGAATCCAACAAAAAGATTGAAGAGGGAGAAGGATAGTTGCGGAAGGAGGTGGGGTTTCTCACTGCTGCTGGTATTCCTGAAAAGAATGCAAGCATTTTTATTTTTTTGTATCTGTCTCCAATCCCTTTGGTTTCTATTTTAAGTGAGCAGATTCCTGGCAACACTACCAAATATTTAAACTTTTCATAACATAAATGTTTTTTTCCCCAACCATGAAGATTATTAAGTATCTTATTTGCATCTGGGGTATTTACCTAAGTGCAGAAAATTCCTAGTTAATACAAACTTCTCCTTAAATAACCTCTAGACTTTTCATTATGTGTATGTCTATGTACTTGTGTCTGTATAATTGTCAGCAAAATATTTATTTATTAATTTGCCAGAAGTAAATTTCACCTTTCTTTCCAGGAGCTTAAGGAAGCATATATAGAACCCTCCTTCATTTTCTCCTCCCAAGCACAGCTGTGTGCGGTATTTGAATTGAGAGAGACAGATCAATTAAAGACTCCCTGAGCTTCCATGGCTGAGTGTGGTTTACAGCTTATTCCGAGTGCAACACTTTTATCATTATGTTACATTGGCACTTACTTTTGTGAGATATTTCTATAATATATTTCATTGTGTTTCTGTAGAATATTTTTCTATAGGAGTAACTGATCATATTCTTATCTTTCGGACAGTGTACATTTAGGCTTTTCAAGAAGTTAGCACAGATCACCACAAAAGAATTGCCTCAAAAATAAAAATACAACCTTTTATAATTACAAATGATTCATGAGCATGCCCCCATGCTTGCAACCTGAGCAAAAGTCATCCATAGATATGATGGAATTCCCTGTATATTTCAGCTTTGTTTTGTTTTGTTCTGCTTTGAGATTCATTCATTTGTTTGTTTATATTCCATCTTTATTTGTACAAATAACTTAAGGTGGCAAACATATTCAACAAACCTTCCTCCTATTACTGTCCCCACAACAGATGAGGTGAGTCAGTCTGGCCCCAAGGTCACCCAGCTGGCTTTCATGGTTAAGATAGGACTATAACTCACAGTCTCCCTGTTTCAGGCCTGATGCTTTAATCACTAGACAAAACTGGTTCTAGATCTAAACTAGTTAGTTATTGTTTTCTTCTAAAATGCCCTCTCTTCAGTTTGTAATTAAAAAGACAACACTGCCAGAGAAAACACATTTAAAGACTGGCCTTTAAAAAAAACCCTTCCCCTTCCCCTATACTTATTATATTTGGTAAAAAAGTCATCATAAGCATTTTTTCAGGTTTTGATTCCAAATGTCCCATGAAATCAGAGTAAGCCACTAAGCCCCAGCAGTAATTCTCTATTATTCATAAACAGTGGTGGTGATCTTTTGTAAGGTGAATGTTGTGTGATCATCTTTTAATAGTTGGCTGTTTCCAAAGACTCTCAATGGGTCTGTTAAGTAATCAATGACTCTTTCAGTCAGTTTATCATTAAGACTTTTTGTCAAGAGTAGAATAAACCAACACATTTTAAGGAACAGTAGTTTGGCATTAGTCAGAGGATTAAAGGTGTTAAGAATTAAAGATGGACTAGAGATCCTTTTAATTTTAGGTCAATCCTGAATCAGTTGATACTGACCAAAATCATTAAAGCTTGACAGCTGTTCTGTAACCTTCTGAATAGTTTTCTTCCCCTCTTTCTTGTTGGCTTTAATATACTCTCCTTTGGGTTACAAAATTGTATGGTAATTAACACTGCTTGATCTTCGTTTTATCCACTGATGAGGAATTTGTTCAGCACAAAAAGCACATTATAACCTTAGTATGAGCTTCAGGGTTGCATTTATTTAGGAAAAGTTAAATGAACACTTTGCCTGTACTGTAAATGATGAGGTATTATGTAGTGATGAATGCTCTATAGAAAAACAGCTGCAGATGCTACAGTATTCATCTCATAGGATTTTATTTAACAACAACAACGATCTGGAAATATTGATGCAGATGTTACAAATCATACTTGGTTTCCAAGTTGTGAAGAGCTATGAAAGCCCCACCCCTTTGTAGGTGTGAGAAATATATATACATGTAGAAAAGTGGTTGGTCTTTGATTGCACAGCATGATGGCCATTTTCTTTTGGGAAGATGCCTTGTTCCCCTTCTAGTACCTGGAGCTGGGGCTGCCAAAAAATCTGAAACTTTGGAAAGTCATCTCATTTAAAACTAACTTGCCTTGGGGCACTTTGCCTTTGAGTGATATACCAGGGCCACATTTGAGCAATAAAATGAGTAAAATAGAGTCAAATTTTATTGTCTTACTTACATTTCCCTTTCTCTTAGGTTCACTAACAACCTGTGGGAAGAATCCAGAGAAAGAAATATTTTGGGGAATATTAAAAAGGCAGAATATATTTGCCCAAAGGAATAATGGAGAAGATCTTCTTAAAAAGACACAAACCAGCTCCAGCCCCTCTCCCCCAAGCAGAAAACTCAGCAGAGGCCAACTTTTAGAAATGCAAATTTAATAATTCTTTCAGAAAGGTTTGAGCTAAAAACTGAAGAAATTAGGAAGACAAAGACCCCTAAAATCTACATACCCCCCACCCAAATTCTAAGGACAGGAAACATAATAGGATTAACCCACCAATACCAAAAGGGCACACTCAGACTCAAGTCAAAATACATGACAAGGAAATACAAAGCCTCAAACAGGAAGAACTCCAAACAAAAGCTCAAGAAGGTATAAAAACCCACCATTCCGAGCTTTCCCAGAACCATCTTTCTGTCTGGCTCTCCTCTTCAATAAACCACTACCTTCTTTCTAAAGCAGTCTCCATTTTGTTTATTCCCAGTTTGTACTGGACCCTGATGAAGATTTTTCTTTCGACAAACCTTTGGAATATTAATGCTTTTGCAGGTTAGTAGCTGTGCAGATTACTAAGAGATGGAGAATTCTGTAAAAAGAAAACAACGACAAGCCACTATCAGCAACAAGCCAGTATCAGCAGCTATTTCCCCCACAACCATGAAGCAAGCTCAGCTGCACTATTAAAAAAAGAGAGAAAAATATAACTTTCCTGTGAATGAGATATAAAAGCAGAGAGTTCTTTTCTGAGAGAAGCAAACTTCTGAGAAATCAGTAGACAGATTTAGGCTTACCAATAAACGATTTGGTTCAAAGATCTGATGTGGCACAAGGAATTCATTTGTTATTATTTCCAGCTACAAATTTGCGTCATTTCCAATATGATAAGCACACAAATGTCCTTCACTAAAAATATTTTGTTTTCTTTTTATAACCCTGTAGTCCCTTAATTTGGGGTCAAGGCATCTTGGTGAAGCTAAGTGTTTACTGGCTGCCCTTCCTGAGGCCTATATGGAGTTTGTAGCAGATATTTTTTCTTTGTGTCCTAAGAGAAAAACATCTAGGATTGAACTTTCAACCTTCCAGTGGGAGTTGAGCGTCTTTACCACTAGGCCACCACTGCTGATCCTTCACTGAAAACATCAAATAATGTAAACTTAGATATAATATGATAGATATAATATGATAGGAAGGACAGAGAGTAAAGAGTCACCTTATAGAAGAGGTGGGTGGCATAAAAATTTAATAAATCAAAACCTTCTGTTAAAATTTAATAAACAAACAAATAAATACCTTCATCCCTAGATATTATTTTGGAATATCTTGGCCCAAAGTTTCTATTTATACTTCAGATTTAGAAACTGAAAGCTATGATCATGGTACAAGTTTTACATGCTCCACCAGCTCTGATGGAATGGCTTTAGGCAGGTCTCCTTCTCAGGCTTCCTTTATCAAAATTTTATAAAAGAAGAAAAATGCAGGCCAAATTTATGGAATTGTTATAGTGATTACTAAGAAAGACTTAGAACAAAAATGTTTTGTGTTCTCTGAAATATTATTAGTCTGAATGTGTTTTTCAATATATCAGAAGACTGGTATATTTGAGGCTGCTTGTATTTTCATAGGTAAAGAAAGAACTTTAGAAAAGATTTAAGGTGTGCTTTGTTTAAAAATATTAAGAAGTAAAGATTAGCTTCTTTCGTGACTGAACATTCTGATTCCTACAGGCTTTCTAAAGAAATAATCAAACAGATAAGGGAATAGGGAACAACAGTTACCATGAGAGTTTTTAAAGATAGATAGTAAATAAAAACTTGAAAGTAAGTAATTATGAGCATTATAAATTATTTTTTATTAAATGTTAACTTTATTTTTTTAAAAAATAACTTCATTACTATACAGCTATTGAGGAGTTCCAGAGCTAATTTTTAAGGCATCATCAATTTTGTTGCTGGTTTCAGCCTCATGAATTGAGCAACGTTCCACCGCTGAAGCCCATAAATTAAAGCATAAGCATGTCACTTGAACCACAGAATGAGCTTAATAGGCACAGTGTTGTAATTTAAATAGAGACTTTGAATTTATCTTGGCCAACCTTAAAAACAATGACAAGGTGACAATCCCCAAGTGATGCACCGGATAATTAACTTGTTGTCAGGGCACCTCCTGCCTATTCATCTTTCCACTCTTATTTCTTAATGCCTTCAGCAAATTGTTTGGCCTGTCATTCTTTTGAATGCCAACATTTTTAAAAGGTTGGCGGGCTGATTACCACACTTGGCCAATAGGGCTTAAGAAGAGTGGAAAGCCATCTTCCCGGGAGCATTCCACCATGAAAGCAGTTCAGATGAAATGTCAGCTTCTTTTCCAGGAGGAAAGAGCCTATGTTCTCACCGGGACTAGGTCAAATTAATCTCTTTGACTTGATGTTTCCTACTCCTATGTCCATTTCCAATACATACAGATATGAATCAAGCTGCTGCTGGGTGAAAGAATGTCAGGATATATGACATTTGAGTTTAAGTTTAAACACACAGATTCATACAGACACATCTGCACACGTACACCTGGGTTATTTTTGCCTTTTAATAATACAAAAATAAAAGCTGTCATATATTTAATCAGTTAATGGAATTTTCCAGCAAATGTCACAGTTTTTATTTATTTACTTGTTTCTCAAATTTCTACACCATCCATCTCACCTAAGTGACTCTGAGCATTAATATTATAAATAATACAAAACAAGATTAAAGTTAAAAACAAGGTTAAAATTTGCAAGTTAAAAAAAAGTTAAAAAGTTGACCAGGTGGTGGGACACCTTACCCCCATCTTTCTCCCACCAGACATCTTTCAGAAATGCAACCAATGATGTTTCAGTCCCATATCTAGACCAGTATCATGACTGGAAAGGGTCTAGATAATTTGTCTTATTCAGGATTCTCTAACAGAGCAGGTAGGAGACTGGACAAAAATTATCAGTGGCTTTCAGCCATGGCTCTTAAGAGGGTCTATGAGTGCTTGTTTGGATGGCACCATCACCTACATGTCACCTTCCAGGTGGCCTTTACCAACCAGGGTGGGCATGGATTTAATTCACAGGAGGTTGTGCTTACAGTTCTGAGAACCCTGACCACTTCCTCAGGTCCAACAGTATTAAGTAGTTCCAGATAATTGGGTAAGTCTGTTCCCCAGGCTTCTATAAAGGAGATCATGCTTGATCTCCAACTAAGAATGGATCTGAGCAATTTTATCCACCATACAGCAGGGAGGCTGGTACGATAGCAACCATCCCAATTGCTTGCATAAGCCTATCCAGTGCTTTTTTTGTTAAAAAAAAAAAAAAAAAGGTGCCGGAACTCACACACGTCATACAACCAACCCTCCTTGCCTACCCTACAAGGTTCCATCCAAAAAGGTTGCCAGAACTCTGTTCTGGGTGTTCTATGACAAAAAAAGCCCTGAGCCTATCTTCAAAAACAAACTCTCAAAATTGTCAACTTGTGTAGCAGAGTCTCTGAAGGGCAACAAAAATTCCTGAATGATGACAGGCTATCCCCCTCTGCTGCCCTGTGGTCTTGGCTAGTGCCATACCTGAAATCCTATCAGGGACATCTCAGAAAAAGAAATGCTCTCCTCCAGGCCCAGCCAGGTCTCAGAAGGTAGGCCTGCACCTCCCTAATAGATCACCAATGAGGGGGGGGCTTTATTATTGATTGCCATAGCATTAAGTAGCAGCAGAAAAAAACCAAGGCCTCTGCATGTCTTCTGACCAGGGTTTGGTCCTTAGTATAGAGGCTCAGAACACAACAACAGTAGCAAACATTGGGTGTGTCTTCGCTGGAAACAATCCTGCCAAAATGTCCCATGCTTGTTATCAACTGATCCACCCTAACCTCTCAAGAGTGTTTGTTCTCTCTCAACTGCAGCCTCTCAGCTCCCTTGACTAGGGACTCCTCCATCCTTTCATATTACTCAACCACCCTCTTACCAACCTGGTGGTTAAAGGATGCTGGACAGAAGGTAAAAGGTAAAAAAGTCCTTGCAGGTTTTCCTTTGCTAGTCATAGCCAACTTCAGGGAGCAGTGTTCATCTCTGTTTCTTTAGGCTGTTGAGCTGGCGCTGTTGAAGATGTTTCCATGGTCATGTGGCCAGCATAACATCAAGCTGCAGTGTGCAGTATATGGTGAAACACAGAACTCTGTGACCTTCCTACTTGAAGAGCTACCTATTTATCTACTTACAATTTGAACTGCTAGGTTGTCAGGAGAAGACGTAAGTGATGGGAATGAACTCTATCATGCGGTGGTAGAACTCAAACTGCTTCTCTGGTGCCTTTTAAGCCACTGAGTCACCATACCTCTCCAGATGGACAGAAGGAGAAGAGTAAATTAATTGCAAAGAATCAGAATGAAAATATTCTGAGACAAAGTGCAAGACAGGATAGAAGAGCAGGAAAAACTAAAGAAAACAAGCAGGCACCTGAGAATGTGAGAGATCTGTGAGATAATTAGTAGATTTAAGCAATAGATGGCTGTGTAAACGACTATAAATATCCTCTTCATGTATTCAAGTCACAAAACTGAAATGTACTTTCATAAAACTAGATAAAAAGAATCTGAAGCCTTATTTACACTACCAGGATAGATACAAAGTTCTCCAACTTCATTCTTCAATTTATCACAGTAAATTTGCATGCACTTGCAATGTGTCGGGTAACACCTGTTATTACATGTTGTTCTAAGATTAGGAAATAGTCACAGAAAGGTTAATGGGAATGCAGACAGCCATAATAATCCAAACAAAGCTGTCAAGAGCTTTTCTCTGTTAATAATATTTTTGATCTTTCCATGACTTATGGAATTGAAGAGCACATAACAAAATGTTATAAAATCATAGAAAATGGTGCTGAAGTACACTTGGTAGAAAAGGTCAAATTTAAAGGTACTAAATCATTGCCCCGTCAAAGATGTGCTGTAACAGCAGCAGTTATGTTGGTAACGTATTGTAGATTACTGGCATTCACTTATCTATCAAATCTTTATCTGTTTTCTTATGATGCAAAGATACAAATTGCCCCCTAATTTCTTATATTCAAGCATGTTTATCCTTTTAATGCCTATGGAAAATCAGAATGGGGCTTTTGGGCTCTGTCACATGCTTGCACCTGCTTCACCCACCCTCCAACCACAGCCAATTGACAGTGAATGTTCAGACTCAGCTGAACCTCTGCCGACTTTTCAGATGCCAATGGACCAGCAGCCCTCCACCTCTGCCCCTCCCAGTGGCAGGTGTTTTGCAGAAGGATCATTGTACTCAAGCCATTTCCCCCAAAGAACAAGCAGCCCTGTCTCCCAGCAGTCAAACGGGGTTCTGTGGAGTGGGCCTCTGCTGAGCTGTGGAGGAAACCCTGGTCGAGGATTGCCTGCCCGATCCTGAAGCAGAATGTGTGTGTGTGTGTTTGTATGTGTGTGTGTGTTTGTATGTGTGTGTGTGTTTGTATGTGTGTGTTTGTATGTGTGTGTGTGTGTGTGTGTGTGTGTGTGTGTGTGTGAGAGAGAGAGAGAGAGAGAGAGAGAGAGAGAGAGAGAGAGAGAGAGAGAGAGAGAGAGAGAGAGAGAGAATATGCTGCTACCTGCCAATGCACCCCCCCGGCAGCACCTTTACAGATCTGAATTTTTGTAATCCTAATGGATTAGGGATTTTATTCCCTAAATATATACATTTTATCTCTGCTTCAGTGCCAGGGAATTAGAGCTGAGCAGTGTTGCTGGATCCAAGAACACCTTGTTATCTGAACAGCCTAACTGGATAACCTGTATAGTCTTTCTTCCTTGGACCACCCTAGTTGTTCAACTGGATGGATAGGCTATGACCAAACCTACAACTTCTTTAGTGCCAGAAAGATTAGCTAAACTACAATCTGGCCAGCATGCGCTCAGGGAAAATATTCCTTGAATGAAAAGTGAACAGTTTGGGCCTTGGCAGCACGTAACAAAAATGTTTTCTAAATGCAAAAGAAGAGAAGTTGAATGATGCTTGTGACGTTCTATCAGGCCATTTCAACAAGCATTGCCATTTCTTAGCACAGGGGTCTTCAAACATGGCCCTTTTATGACATGTGGACTTCACCTCCCAGAATTCCTCAGCCAGCTTCAGCACTTACCTGTTACCCCATAACAACAACAAGATTACTCATGTTTTCCAACATTTTTTAACCTGAAAACCTACTTTTCTGTTGGGAGGGGAATCAGAATGTCAGTAGCAATGAACAAATATAAAACATTAATATTTCTCTCTTTCTCTCTCTCTCTGGCTTTTCCTCCAAGGATCTAAAAACTCTAGGAAGGAAAGGAGGAAAAAACAAAGTTTTAAACTCCCTGTTCTGTGCAGCTGCATCTTCCAGTTTATACTTGCTCCACAAGGTAATGTTTATTCTCTTTTTTTCTGTTTAGGCATTTGGGAGACTGAAGGAACTGTTCCCTAGGGTTAAAAAGGCTGTATCCAGCTGCTATAAGAAAAATGTTACACTGTCAGCTTGTTTTTTTTTTCTTGAAGATCACCCAGATTAAAATAATTTATTTAGTGTTTTGTTTGCCAAAAAAACGGTCAAATGATTCTTCATCTATAAATGCTGCCAAGGGAAGACTGTAATGATGAAGAAACATTTTCATTCAGAGACTAAAGCTGTTATCTAGGACAGTTGTCATTATTAGAAGAAATGGGCCATGACCTCTGTCAGATCTGTCTTGTAATAAATAAAGCTACAATAAATAATTGTAGCTTTTTATAGAAGAACATTTCATGATCTACAAGGGTTTGACCTATCCACAAAAAATGATGGACAGGACTTTAATGGTTTAAGTGTCCCTTCAAGAGGATTCCTGGCATTTTTTTTAAAATTAGAGATAGACATGAATTAGTCCCCATGAATTATTTGAGCATGCGAGGAAGACCTGCTGGTTACTATGAAACTTTATTTGCAAACTGTGAATTACCCTGATTGGATTTGGTCTGACCTTTTGGTCTAGAATCTATAATAACTTGGGAATCAAAATATATTATTTATTATCACAGTGGATTAAGTGACTATTTAGTTTGATAAAGAGGTTTGCACAGTGTCTCAAATGCATCTTTGTTCGTCTTGTACAGGATACCTACACAGAGTTTCTATCTTAAAGTTATTTGCTCATTTTTAAACGCTATTTCATGTGTACTTTTTAGAACTTACCAAATCTGATTCTTTTGAAAAGAATGAAGAGTTTTATCATTGTCTGCTTTTTTGCACTACTTTTCACATGGTCTAAACTAGTGACAGGTGTGTTAGCTAATGTGTTATCTTATCCATAGTTCATGATAGCAAAATTTCAAGATTAGGGATGTGAGAGCCCTTGTTTGCTTTCTTTGGGGAATGTTTTTAAATGGTTTGAAAATGGCTATTAAAATGTATTTCATTTTTTTAAAAGAATAACTTATTTGCACATTGCATTTCAATAATAATAATAATAATAATAATAATAATAATAATAATAATAATAATAATAATAATAATAATAAAAATGCCATCAAACATCCACATCTGCCTATCCCAGGACCTTGGTAAGGACTCAATAAGTAGACAAAATGCCAAATTCAGTCTGAACATCTGGCTGACTGTGCGATGATTAATATCAACAACAACAACAACAATAATAATAATGTTGTTGTTGAAACTGACTACAAAAGAAAGACATAATTTTAAAGTCTAAACAGTGTATTGTGGTACTTCACTACCTATGTGACTATTTTGTTGTTCATTTAATCCACATATATGTTACTTCCTGCATTTTAAAATATTCCAGAACCTTGACTTCACATGAAAGGGTCTCTTTTGAATATCTGAAATGTTAATTATGTGTGTTTATTTGCCTCCAGGAAATGTTGCATCTTTGGAAAAATGGAGGTTGATGATCTGAGCTTATTAAATAGATATACTGGTGATGAAAATAATATTGACAAAGAGGCTTCTGTTCCCTTCAAACACATTTATTGTAATGAGAAGAAGAGGACAAAAATTAAAATTGCATTCTTGTGCTATGTCTCTCTCATATATATATATCAGGCTACTCCTTGATTAACGTTGCTCGTGACAAAGGCGTAGTCTCTTTTTCCCCTTCTAATATAGTTTCCGATATGTCACTTCCCCCCATTACTTCCTTTTTCCACTTAACTGACACCTTCGCTTATCAAACCTTCGGAATCTCGGATCAAGCCATCTATCTTCTTGATCCAAATCTGACCCCTCACTTTGCGAATCTGACCCAGACTGCCTGTAAATCTCCTCCCTGTCTGTCTCAGCTGCCGGGAGGGGAAAATACCCAGAGGGGCCTGGCTGCTCTTCCTCGGCTGCCGGGAGGGGAAAACACCCAGAGGGGCCTGGCTGCTCTTCCTCGGCTGCCGGGAGGGGAAAACACCCAGAGGGGCCTGGCTGCTCATCCTCTGACACTTCCCAAGCTGGTCTAGGGACACTCACAACAATACATATACTGTACATAAATATAAACATCTATTGGCACAGAGAGGTCATTGAGAAGCTCATCCTCACAGCAGAATCTGATTTCAAGAAAATGAGGATGGAAGTGAGAAGTAGAAGTTGACATGAGGACTCAGGGCTCCAATTCAATGCTTCCTTGATGTTGTAATTGAGTATTTTCTTCAGCATGTAGGATGCTTCTACACATACAACAAAACCTGTTCTGAGGGCTTGTAGTCTTAACATTAAAGATATGTGCAACGCTAAAAAAAATAGGGAAATGAAGGCAGTGGTAAACAGCAAATAAATATGTATACATTTTTAATTACCAGTTCTTCAGTTTAGCTATAATAATGGACAGGATGAAAACACAGCTTGAGACTTCACTCACTAACTTTCAGTTTCCTTTGTCATTCTATCTTCATTAGTGTCCAGTATATCTTATACATTATGCAATCAAATATGAAAAAAACTGAAGCAATCTAAAATGAAATGCACTTGATTTCACCAAATCCTGTCTTATCCATCATCATCTAATTTTTTTTGAATGAAAGAGAAAATGAACAACAAGAGCAAGGAAGAGGTAATGAAGAATGCTTATATTATTTACCTTTGCAGAAAAGACTCCTAAACCTCATTCCCTGGTGGTCTGTAGCTGTATTCAGACAGCCTGAAAGGAACAGATTGTGATAATCTCATCATACTTCTTGCTGACAGCTGTTAATCTTAGAAAGTAGAAAGATTATCCTGTGGCAAGACAACGGGAGATGAAATTTCCGACAGTCAAGCATATTTAAGCACATCTCCTAAATAAAAAGGTAGAAAGATGGACACCTGAATTTCATTACTTCTTATGCTCAGACATTCTTCTATGTAGCAATTCACAGAGTTAATTTCATTTCAGTCAAAGTGGTTGTCAGACAAAGAGAAACAGGACCCCAAATTAAGCTGTTAAAGGCTTATTCATGATTTGAAGATTATATACATCTGCTTATTTCAAAAATAAAATGTCTTACTGATCTATAGCATAGCAGAGGGGAGGGAATTGTTACATTTAGTTACATTGAATCCCTAAGGGGAATTTTAGAGTTGGTTTCGCTTTTGACCTTACCAATATTATATATCCAATAAACATGTGCTTTGAGGAAACTTCAAGTCTCCAAGTTCCGATTTGTTTGGTTTCATTAGTTGGAACCTTGACAGTCTTACAATGGCCATGATACATACTCTATATTACTATATCCTGAGTCTTGAGTAGCAATGGAAAGATTGCTTGTCAATATTTGGTCAGACAACAGAATGCTACAAAACAATGCCAGCAAAGAGTGGGGTTTTACAGCCCAAATATTGTAAGCTCAAGATTGTTACCTAGTCAATTCAGTTTGTGTTTTGTAAAACATTTGTCTAACAGATTAGCTTGATAAAATGTAAGAATAAGGGTGTGAGAAGTTTGTTGAGAAAGACAGTCCCAAAGATACACTCATCAAGAAATGGATAGCAGCATTTCCATTTCTCAATTAACTATGATGGCTTGGCAAGCATTTGATTCTAAGACTTCCTCAAAATATGATGAGAAACTAGCTTTTCTTTTCACTTGAGGATGGAACTCAGGATGATATTCAAGTGGAAATTGTAAGTGTAGGTTGCCACCTGTGTTCCATGGAGCAGATGCACATCAGAACTGTTCTTTGTTTGAGTTGAGCTCCATCTTGCTACAATTTATGTTAGGCAGGACATCTTTTGCTTGCTGGAAGAACTGCCAAATCTATTTGGCAAGGCAAGAAACTAAGAATTAAGTATAAATTGCTCTAGGATGCTAAAAAAAGAAGATGGTTAGGATTACGAGATTCGAGACTGAATTTTGCAGCTTGTTATTTAGTATGGATGAAAGAATGGGTAACTTAGAAATAGGAGGTTATTGGAACATGGAGGCCAAGAACTATTGAAGCATATTAGCCTAGTCCAATCTGGTTCTACAGTATGGAGTATTTGAGGATTATAAAGTACATCCATCAAAAAATAACAGGATGGTAAAAATAAATCTTAGTCCAATTTTCCCCCAAGAGAGGAGAAGATAAATTCAAATGTACAATATGGTCTTTCAAAGACTGATCAAAGATCATGGATAATTTAAAAGTTCCAGCTGAATAAAAACAGTGTATGTGGCACTGGAAAAAAACAAAACAAACAAGTCATCAGGCAAGGTTGACTGGGGATATTATTCTACAAGTTTAACATAAGGAGTATGAGAGAAAGTTACTTTTCAAGTAATTGGGTTCCAAACCATTACTCCAAAGGTGTAACAACATCAATGCAAGCTGAGTGTCCCATCTGCCATTTTCTCTTAAATTAAAAAGAAAACTCGCTTCCTAAAAAGCAAAGTAGATGCCTATGTCAACTCTATAAATGAGCATGGCTGCAGCCATTTTTTTCTTCTCATTCTAGGTTACCACATAGAACGGAAGGAGCGGGGTTGCTCAGGTGCTTCGTTAGTTAAAATAATCTTCTGTCCCATGAGAACCAAGGTCATTGGCTGCTCCCGAGACTAGGAACTGGGAATTGGATAAAAAAGCCCGTCAAATAATCATATTGGGGAATGTAGTTGCTTGCTTAGTTTTATGGGTGGGACATTTAACTTTGCATGGGGAAATTGTTACTTGTGTATTCAGACCTGATTTCACTTTGTAACTAATAAACATGTTCTTTGGGGAATTCTCAAGTCTCAGAGTTCTGCTTTATTTGTCTCTGTCTGTTGGACCCATGACAGCCTATTTATTTGCAGGAATATCTTTCAGGGTTCTGGGATGGAACAGGAGATTGGAGGGGGTTCTTTAAAATCTGGGTGTCTTATGATTTTTCCATGACTACCAGGACAGTGATTTTGTCAACAGGAAAATCTCTCGGGTAGCCATTTTGAGAGGGCTTCTACCATGGGCTGTCATAATTCCAAAGGTTTCCCTGGCCTTTTCCATTCATAAGGTTTTAATGTGAAACCAGC
This sequence comes from Bothrops alternatus, assembly GCA_034064705.1. Taxonomy (NCBI): domain Eukaryota; kingdom Metazoa; phylum Chordata; class Lepidosauria; order Squamata; family Viperidae; genus Bothrops; species Bothrops alternatus. The sequence goes on along the minus strand of JARGCV010000007.1, from coordinate 53,894,964 downwards.
AATTGAAATTTGTCCAATAAATGGAGCAGGAAATATTAAACTCTATGATACTATATAAAGTATCATTTTCTAACCTGATGCATCCAGGAATTTTGAATTATTCTCCTATCAGCCTCAATTACTGCTGTGAAAAATCCATCCTTGGATTCCTAGTGTGCTCTATGCTTATCCATATTTATTCTGCATTTTGAAAATATGATTTTCATCTCTTGCAACGATTAAGAAAAGAAATAGCAGATGGTGCACTGCTGAACAGCTCTTTCACAGCTGTTCCTTGGCAAAATGACCTCTGATCCATGAATGATCAATTGCATACTTTCTTCCTGACCCATTTGTTTTTTATTATTATTATTATTAATGTTAACGGGCACAGATGATCACTTGGCCCACAGAAAAGCAAATAAATAATTTCCTGCTACTCCTAAAGACCAGAAAGATTTGCCAGATGTCATTAGTACCTAACTTTGATTAATTCAAGTTAATACAGACAACTTGTGGCATCTGGCAAATATAACTACACAGCCTACCAAATATTGCTGTGCCCTTGTATTAGTAAAAAACTGCTGTTTGTGCCTTGAATCCAAATTCATCTTACAATGTGATCATCAAAACAATTTTAGCAAACTAAATCTAGCAATGTAAAAGAAAAACAAGATAACAAATGAGCCTGAACAAAACAGAAGAACGGAAGCATCTTACAATAATCAGTTACCAAACATACCATGGAAAGAATAATTAGGAAACATATTAAGACATCTGTGGACACAGAACTTTAGAATAATGTTCCAAAGATAGGCTACTTGAATTTCTGAGAATGTATTGGCTTATTGAGCCACTAAAGATTGTGAACCCAGGAATATAAGACTATCAGGTATGGCCTCAATCACTTTGCACAGATTAGCCTACATATGTGATGATAAAAGGTTCTACTCATTATCTCAGATGAACCAACTATGTAACAGTCCCAGAGAGGTCTGTTCCCACAATACCAAGAAGACAACATTGGGAAATAACATGAATGCCAGACCCAACATCTCCTATGCCAAACTACTTCTATCATCATAGCAACTGGGTATGTCTAGTTTAATGAAGAGAAGGATGAGGGGGGACATGATAGCAGTGTTCCAATATCTCAGGGCTGCCACAAAGAAGAGGGAGTCAAGCTATTCTCCAAAGCGCCTGAAGGCAGGACAAGAAGCAATGGATGGAAACTAACCAAAGAAAGAAGCAACCTAGAACTAAGGAGAAACTTCCTGACAGTTAGAACAATTAACCAGTGGAACAACCTGCCTCCAGAAGCGGTGAATGCTCCAACACTGGAAGTTTTTAAGAAGAAACTGGACAGCCATTTGTGCAAAATGGGGTTACCTGCCTGAGCAGGGGGTTGGACTTGATGACCTCCAAGGTCCCTTCCAACTTTATTACTATTACTATTACTATTACTATTACTATTACTATTACTATTACTATTACTATTACTATTACTATTACTATTACTATTACTATTACTATTACTATTACTATTACTATTACTATTACTATTACTATTACTATTACTATTACTATGGATCATCGCACAGTCAGCCAGATGATCAGACTGGATTTGGCATTTTGTCTACCTACAAGTCCTTACCAAGGACCTGGGATAGGCAGATGTGGATGTTTGATGGTATTACAGATATCGTCGCAAGATGGAAGCAGTTCATAGTAAGGCCGCCTTTTGCAATTGACTAATGGCAAATTTGTCAATGCCAATGGTGTTCAAGTGGTGCTCCAGTTGTTTTGGGATTGCACCCAAGGCGCCTATTACTATTGGTACTACCCTTGCTTGCTTTTGCCACAGTCTTTCTATTTCTATTTGTAGGTTTTTGTATTTTGTTATCTTCTCCAGTTCTTTCTCGTCTATTCTGCTGTCTCCAGGCACTGCCACATCCACTATCCAGACTTTTTTGTCTTTCTTATCGACAATTGTTAAGTCCAGGGTGTTGTTGTTGTTGTTGTTGTTATTGTTATTATTATTATTATTGTGTTGTTGTTGTTGTTCTTGTTCTTGTTATTATTATTATTATTATTATTATTATTATTATTATTATTATTATTATTATTATTATTATTATTATTATTATTATTATTATTATTATTAACTTTACTTTCAAAGTCCTGAAATGGTTTGTCAACACATTTAGCAAATATTTTCAATTTCAGACAATATAGCTGGCCTATTCAGACAACTGCTCACAATCCAATTCTTGGGATTCTGTGAAATGCATTTTACCTACAAAACAGTTGTTCAAGTGGAAACATGGAGGAAGAAGCTGAGCTTTTTTGCACATTCACATTCCTCCATCATTGAGTTAAAAAAGCAGTGTCTAATTTGACTTGATTGTTTTGCTGTCAAGCAAAGATTTGAGAAAATTTACACAGTTGTAAATATTTAACCAAATTTATGAATTTAGGTTTAATTTTCTAGATAATTGTTTTTCTAAGGTTGGCAGATGGCATAATAATTGTCTCAGGTATTGCCTTGCCCATCTGGCTTCCATTTTTATACAGAGATTCTCCAGTTAAACCAAGAGCTTTGTTTGCAAGTTGTAATTCATTATAAGCATCCAAAGTTAAAGGGTTTTACAGAAAGCAAATCGTGTATTAGCATATGAAGGGATTCCCCTCCTTAAATATTTGATTGCACTTTTTCATTGCTATTCCTTGGAGGAAAGATCAGTGGAAAGGAAATGTGCACAGCTAATTTGTTCTCCAGTGGGTAATTTAAATGCTACATTTCTGAAGGCTTCTCAGCAAATGAGGAAGAAAAAGAGAGCAGGCATTAAATTTCTCCAGAACTAGAGAACTGGAGCTTGTTTTGCCAATCAACCATGCCTTTATGCCAGCTGTGACTCCTGATTTTAGAAAATAGGCAAGAAACATTAGCAGTGAAGGGCATCAAGAGAGTGCATGTACCGTGGCTGCATCTTTTTGTGACTCTATATTTTGTATATGAGACTTCTAGAGCCAATTCTCAAGTTCAGCCACCTTATATGCCTTGAACAAAGGCTACAGCAAGGGCAATATAGTATGTATTCTGACTTTTGTTTGTTATAGTTCATGAATTCTTCAGAGCAAGAGCTTCCTCTCTCTAATGTATAGCCATGGTTCTCTGATATAGCCATGGTTCCTGCCAGGCTATATCAGAACTAGCTGAAGACATTGAATAATTCCTGTGAAAGTCAAACTTGATGTCACTGTTAAAGCAGCAGAAGAGTAAAGTTAATATCTAGAGGATTAGAGGAAAATGCAAAAGTTCGAATAGTGAGCAGTGGATAGACATCATACTATCTTATATTACATCTGGCCGCCATTATTATAGATAACATTATAGCAAATATTTCAAATATCAATTATCTGAATAACTTACAAGGAGTCTTTACTGTCTTCTTGAAAACATGGAAAATAGAATTCTAGGTCAGCAGGACCCAGCATGGATTCCTGATGTTTGTATACAGAAGGAGAAGACATGATATTAGTACAATATACTTACTGTAGATAATAAGTATAGTAGAGAATATATGCAGTTTAGAGTTGAACTATTAGGTTCTTGTTGGTCTTTGTACTTGGTTGTTTTCTTGCAAACTTTTCATTACTCAGTTTGCATTGGTGTTGTTACCTAGTTAGGTCATTAAGCATTTGCAAAATCAATCAAGCTCAGAAATCAATAACCTCATAAGACTCAGGATTGGTACAATATTTAGTGCTGGGAAAGCTACTCTACAGATAGTAGCTTATAGATCTGAGCAGTGTTTTGGATGATAAATCAGTGGTATTTCCCCCCACCTTCTACAATTGACCTCTGTAGCTGCTGCATGCCCTCCAGAAAAAGTACATTTGTTTTAGTGTGTTTGACAGGTACTACATATGGCATGTGAATGTTACAAATCACATTTCTCCCTTTAAATCTGAAGCATTGCACAGCCTTAATACTTATGCTCAGTAATCCCTAAAATTACTCATTCTTCTTCTTTAATTAGACCATTGGTTTTAAAAAAAAGTCTTCATAGAAACAATGCAGCCTGTTTCAATAGATTTTTGCCATCTCATCTACTAATAAGCCACATACGTAGTTCAGTGCGGAAGTCTTTGTTGTAAAATTGACACAAACAGTGCTTGCAATGAAATCCTGCTAAATTCATATCTTTCTTCACTTTTACCCAGAGATTTCTTCTAAAAACCTGAAAGAAAAATGCTATGTGCTCTTGCACACAAAGTTTGATTAAAAACTTTGATTGGTAGCTTAATTAAACTAGGAATATCTATGTATATGTGTGTGTACATACACACACATACGTACGTACGTACATACGTACGTACGTACGTACGTACATACATACATACATACATACATATATATGTTTTCTGAGGTTTTCACGGGTGTTTGTATGTAGGTCTTTGGTTATTCGGGTTTTCTCCCACGCAGAATTTGAAGTGTCTTGGCGACGTTTCGGCGAAGTCCCATTTGTCATCTTCAGGCTGGTGCTTTCGGCTTCGTGCTTCTAGGAACAATGCTCCTAGAAGCATGAAGCCGAAAGCACCAGCCTGAAGATGACAAATGGGAGTTCATCAAAACGTCGCCAAGACACTTCAAATTCTACGTGGGAGAAAACCCGAATAACCAAAGACCTACACACACACACACACACACACACACACACACACACACACATAGACACACACACATATACACACACATACATACATGTATGCATGTGTGTGTGTTTTGTAAGAATATACATTAAGATGGTGCTTCTTTTAAAAATAGTTGTAGGTTTTCAAATTCAGTAGAAATTAGTGTGAGATGTATTAGCTGAACTTAAGAATTCAGGTGACCCCGAGGGCACAGACCTCAATCCCTCTCAGAAAGAGGGCTAACAATCTCATGACTGCAAGTAATATAAATCCTTCCATTCTCCACCATTCAGTCAGAACTGAAGAAGTTTCTTGGATGAAGGTGAAATGTCTTCAAGCAAAACAAGAAAGTCCATTTGCCTTTTGGGACTGTAGATGATAAATATATGTCAATAGTTATAGATAGATAGATACAGTAGAGATAGATAGATAGACAGACAGACAGACAGACAGACAGACAGACATATAGGTAGATAGATAACAATAGCACTTAGACTTATATACACTTAGACTTCACTTAGACTTCTCTAAGCAGTTTACAGAGTCAACCTATTGCCCCCAACAATCTGGGCCCTCATTTTACCGACCTTGGAAGGATGGAAGGCTGAGTCAACCTTCAGCTGGTGAGACTTGAGCTGCTGAACTGGCAACCCCCATCAGTAGAAGTAGCCTGCAGTACTAACTTTAACCACTGTGCCACAATAGATAGATAGATAGATAGATAGATAGATAGACAGATAGAGAGACAGACAATGATAAATAGATAGATGTAGATTACATGCTTATTCCCTTGTTCTTCAAGAAATTGAGAGATGACTCAATAATAATAATAATAATAATAATAATAAATTATTAAATAATAAAAATAGTTCTGATAGATGATACAAGTAAAAGCAGAACTCCAAGGCAAGAGGTTTCCTTAAAGAACATGTTTATTGGCTACAAAGTATTGGTACAGTCAAAAGTGAAACCAAGTCTGGAGTTCCCTCCAAAGTGTTACAATGTTACAAAATTGAACTTCCCACCCCAGCATGATGTAATCAACCACATTCCCCAACAGAATACTTTGGTGGGCTTTTAATGGAAGGCTCAGCCCGCCAAAAGTCAGGCAGCAATGACCTTGGTTCCCACAGGACAAATTATTGATTAGCCTAACATTAAAACTACCCCTCCCCCTGCCAATACTGTGGGAACTGAAAAAAAAGCAAAAATGGCTTCAGCCAAGATCATTGCAGAGTTTAATAATAATAATAATAATAATAATAATAATAATAATAATAATAATAATAATAATAATAATAATAATAATAATAATAATAGAGTTGGAATAGACCTTGGAGGTCTTCTAGTCCAACCCCCTGCTCAGGCAGGAAACCGTTTACTACTTCAGACAAATGGTTGCCCAGTCTCTTCTTAAAAACTTCTAGTGTTGGAGGCAGATTGTTCCACTGACTAATTGTTCTAACTGACAGGAAATTTCTCCTTAATTCTAGATTGCTTCTCTCTTCTCTTCCATCCATTGCTTCTTGTCCTGCCTTCAGGTGCTTTGGAGAATAGCTTGACTCCCTCTTCTTTGTGGCAACCTCTGAGATATTGGAACACTGCTATAATGTTACCCCTAGTCCAGGGGTAGGCAACCTTGGCTCTTTTACGACTCGTGGACTTCGACTCCCAGAATTCCTGAGCCAGCTGGCTCAGGAATTCTGGGAGTTGAAGTCCACAAGTCGTAAAAGAGCCAAGGTTGCCTACCCCTGCCCTAGTCCTTCTCTTCATTAAACTAGACATACCCATTTCCAGCAACCGTTCCTTATATGTTTTTGCCTCCAGTCCCCTAATCACCTTTGTTGCTCTTCTCTGTACTTCTTCTAGTCTCAACATCTTTTTTACATCATGGTGACCAAAACTGGGTGCAGTATTCCAAGTGTGGCCTTACCAAGGCATTATAAAGTGGTATTAACACCTCACGTGATCTTGATTCTATCCCCCTGTTAATGTTTTGGCAGCTGCAGCACACTGCTGGCTCATATTTAAATGATTGTCCACTAGGACTCTGAGATCCCTCTCACAGTTACTACTATTGAGAAAGTACCGCCTATATGGGACCTGTCCATTTGGGTTTTTTTGCCTAAATGTAGAACCTTACTTTTTTCACCTTTGAATTTCATTCTGTTAGATAGTGCCCAATGTTCAAGTCTGTCAAGATTGTGTTTCCCCCACTTATTCTTATAAATCTCTTTAATTAGATGAGGTGAGTGTTGTGTCTCATATTTCTTCCACCTTCTCTTTCCACCATTCATATTCAGTTTAATAAAAATGATATTAATTTTGAGGGGAAATGAAAGAAAAAATATTTCAATGACATTTTATTATCATGAGGAAGGTGCAAGATACCTTACTTACAAGAAAGCCAAGCTATTTTTTTTTACTATACAACTATCCTTTTCATGGTCTAGAGATTCTATGGCTTCTCATGCTCTTAATAAACCCAGAGAGAAGACAGCTTAAGGGAGTCTGCAGAGCGATAAAGAGATTTGTAAATAAGAAAGAGGAAAATAAAAGAGGAAGAAAATTTTTTTGCAGCCACCTGATAATAATAATTACTATAATTAAAGTTTAAAAGAGTGTCAAAAACATTGAGAAAGGCAAAAAGTATAGAATAAGTAAAAAAAAATCTCTTTCTTGAGGGAAGAAGTGTAGAGGAAAATGGAAGAAAGGCTTATATAGACACTCAGCTAACCTGACTGATATTTGGTAGGCCAATTAAGATCAGTTTATATGCCTATGTATTATTATTAGGAATAAAATATTGATTTATTTGATGAGTGCATTAAGTGATGCATAAATTCTGTACTATATTTGGATTTTGTCTGGTTTAGATAAAATGATTGTTTCAATTTTATAAATGTCCACTAGATTGTTCCTGGTGGCTTTGGTCTTTTTTTTATAATTGTTTTTTATAATTTTGAACAGAACAAATTTACAAAGCTAACTTTTAAAAACCTTCAACATCATGGCTAACCAGTGGTGGGATTCAAATATGTGAACAACCGGTTCTCTGTGTGAATGCTGCTTCCGTAAGTCCATTCTGGGCCTGGGCAACAAAAAATTAGCTACCAGTTCTGCCGAAATGGTGCAAACCGGCTGAATCCCAGCACTGTGGCTAACATTTAAAACCTTGTGCATTAAAGTTATTTTAATTAATACACAATATATAATTTTTAACAAGTATTATAAGTTGGAACCATACATGTAGCTCTAACACATGAATTAATTAGAAAAATAGAAGAGGGTTTTTTTACATATCTAGTTACTATCTGCTGATGGCTACCCTTTCTTCTCCTATATATCAAGTGAAGAATGATGGTCATCTATGAGTGTGTATTACTTCAATTTTTTTAAAAAAATGTCCTTTGGAGTGTAGGTGCATGAATGTAACTGTACTTCCATCTTTTTCCAGTATAGGAAATATATTGCCCATATTCTTTTTCTATTTCTTCATTCATTGTTAGCTTCACGTACTTTGTTAGACCAAATAGCAATCTGAGATGTTTTACAGCACAACTTCCTACATCGTATTGTTCATTTTGAATTGCATATTTGAAAATAATAATAATAATAATAATAATAATAATAATAATAATAATAATAATAATAATAATAATAATAAAGTTGGAAGGGACCTTGGAGGTCATCTAGTCCAACCCCCTGCTCAGGCAGAAAACCCTATATCATTTCGGACAAATGGCTGTCCAGTTTCTTCTTAAAAACTTCCAGTGTTGGCGCATTCACCGCTTCTGGAGGCAGGTTGTTCCACTGGTTCATTGTTTTGCTTCTTGGGTTTCTTTCTCTGTTATGCTCTATTTTTGATCAGAAAAATGCACCAATTTGACTAGATAATCATACATTGCAATAAAAAGAATCAAAACTCTATCATGTGGAAAGAAATTTATACTATACTGTATATTTAATGTGGCTTTGCAAACCTGCCACTATAATTTAACAGTCAGGCAAAAATTCATATTCCCCAGCGATTTCTGCAAGAAAGTTAATAAAGAAGAAAACATCATTTACTTCTAATCAAAAATGTTTTACTTGCCATCAGAGAATAAAACTGCAAAATGCCAAACTGAAATTAGCTGCCTAGGACATCCATTATGATCACAGGTGAATTAAGTATCACATTATTTTCCAGATAATACTGCTGCATTCTAGCCAGCTCTGCAAATTACTGAACAATAATTTACATGGAAGTTTCATTTTGCATGCTGTATAATTTGTATTTTCATATTCACATATGATTCAAAAATCCAAATATTGCATATTTTAGGTTTCTAATTTTGTTTCCTGTTATATTAACTGCTTACTTCTTTTCCTATTTATTTTAATGGGATTTAAATAGGCATTGATTTCTAGAACCATGTGTTTTAGTGGGCAAAGAATTGTATGTTTTTTACAGTGACATGCTAATTTTTACAGTAGAATAGCATAGCATAGCATAACATAACATAACATAACAGAACAGAACAGAACAGAACAGAACAGAACGGCACGGCACGGCACGGCATGGCATGGCATGGCATGGCATGGCATGGCATGGCATGGAATGGAATGGAATGGAGCAGAACAGAACAGAACAGTTCGGAATAAGAGAATATTCTTTATTGGCCAAGTATGATTGGACACACAAGAAATTTATCTCTGGCACATAAACTTTCAGTTTACATACAAACAACAAAATAATATAATCATAAGATACCAACAGTAGACAGTAAAAGGAAAGATGAGAAAGATAATACTAATATAGCCATACTACATGTAAATAACTTTAGACACAAGACAGTGCTGTGGGAATTAGGTATTCAGCAGAATGATGGCATGAGGGAAAAAACTGTCCTTGTATCTAGTTGTTTTGTCCTATAGTGGCAGTCCAAGGGGAGGAGTTGAAACAGTTTATGTCCAGGATGTGAAGGATCTGTAGATATTTTTTCAACCCTCTTTCTTGTTCGTGCAGATGCCCAATGGAAGGCAGGCTGGTTCTGTCTGCAAGCAATATAAATCCTTCCACTCCCCACCATCTAGTCCAGTGGTTCTCAACCTTTTTAATGCCGCGACCTCCAACCGGTCGTAAGTCGAGGACTTCCCAACTGGTCGTAAGTCGAGGACTTCCCAACTGGTCGTAAGTCGAGGACTTTCCCTGCCTGGGAGCGCCGCACATGCGTGGTGCCACCCCCTGTGCTGGCCGAGGCACAGCTGGCAAGGAGCAACGACGGCGCAGGGCGACCACCGGATGGGCCACCAGCTGGCCCAGCCCAAGGAGGTAAGGCACCCGCCGGGCCCCATGCACGCCAGCAACCCTCCCTGCGCCTGCCGGCCCCCCACCCCTGGCCCTCTTTTACTTACATTTTTAGTAGTTGCTCAGCAGGGAGGGGTGGAAACTTCTAGACAGCTCGCATTCGCTGCAGACAACTTGCAGCACCGTTTTCAGACTGGGATTTTTGGCGGGCTCAGCAGGGCAGAGACAGCCTGGACAATTCCTATTGGCTTTTGAAAACTAATAGAATTAGACTCTACTCAAAAGAGTCTACTCTATTGGCTGTCAAAAGTCAATAGAATAAGAGGGAGTAGCACAGCTAAGGAAAAGGGGGGGAAATGGCGGACTGCGTTGTTTGGTGACCCCCATGAAATGGTTGTTCAACCCCAAATGGGGTCCCGACCCACAGGTTGAGAACCGCTGATCTAGTCAGAGCTGAAGAAGCTTCTTGGATGAGAAGCAGAATGTCTTCAAAAGAAACACAAGAAAGTCCAGTTGCCTCCTGGAAAAAGCACCTTTGGGCTGGTTGCAGTTGTTTTTCCTGAAGTCCTAACAATCCATTGAAGTCTATACCTGTCCTGCTTGGTTGTTGTACCAAACCAGACAGTTATAAAAGTACAGATGACAGGTTCAACAATTCCTCTGTAGAACTCTATCAGCAACTCACTGTGTAGCCACATTAGAGATGGCATGAAGCTTGTATCTAAGGAATATCTTACTCATGATTCTCCTTCCGATAATGCACCATCCATCACTGCCACCTGCAAAATGTTCATGATTATAATTCTGCCCCTTTATGTACAGTGAGAACTCAAAGATACGAATACAAGATACAATGGCTTCAAAACTAATCAAAGGCGTTTTGTGTTGAAAGAGACATAAGATTGCCTTTCAGTGTCAATATTTTAAAGTGCAAAATATCCAAAAGAATATGGAGGTATCAGAAGGAGGGGGATTAGAAAACCTGTACAGATTATTTAAAATGCAGAAAATTATTCATGGAATGACAAATGATCGTAATCCCACTTGCTAGGCATTGTTTATAACTACTGATCTGAGCATGCGATCAGACCTTATGAGCAGAGAAATATGTCTCCACAGTTTCTATATTAAAACGATAATGATGAAGTCGGAATGATGGCTACCAGGTGTAATTTCAACCCTCTTCTTCCTTTAAAGAGTACATTCAGTTAAGCCTGGATGTCAGAAGGCCAGGCAGGAACCTAGCAGAAAGATTAAGTGCAATCCCGGATTTCAGAGAAAAAGGCAGCCCTCTAAATTACCAATAGCTATAGCGCTTTCCCAGGACTTACTTACTTATTTAACTTGCTTGCTTTCTTGCTTGCTTATTAATTATTTATTTATTTATTTATTTGTTTGTTTGTTTGTTTGTTTGTTTGTTTATTTGTTTGTTTGTTTGTTTGTTTGTTTATTTATTTATTTATTTATTTATTTCCCCCACCATTATTATTTTTACAAATAAATCGTGGCGGTGAACATGTCTAACGCATACCTTTATAAAACGTGACACCTAGAAAAGAGGGCGTTCTCTTAAAGCTTCAGGCTCAGAGGTGGGAAATTTTATAAGAAAGTTATTTTACAGACATAGGAAACCCCTAGAAAGTTTACTTCTAAAGTTCGGAATAAGAGAAAAAAAATCACTTTGGAAGTTATTTGCACTGGGTTTATAGGAAATATGCTTATTTTGAGCATCAAAAAGGAAAACAGAGGCAGAATAAGAAGAATGGAAAAAACAGTAAGCCCTTGACATATGGATGGCTTCTTTCCACCATATAAATCTATATAGTCTCTACAAATGCTTCCTAGTATTAAATCATCAAATCTAATATCAAATCCAACCCAATATCTGAGCTCTTGGACACTTTATATTGATCACTTCTCAGAATGATAGAAAAGGAAAAGCAATAACATTAGCTCTAATCAAGGCTAATATATCAATGTATCTGGCAATAGTATACCAAGCATGAGTTTTTCAGCCTACTCAGTGATTACAGCTTTCAAAACAAAATACTTTATTTTGATATGATTGTTCATTTTATACAGGAAAGAAATAGAGCAATAGGTAAGTTCAGGTTTAATTGGGACATATTTTGATGAAGAGAAGTAAATGGCAACATCCAGAAAAGTGAAAAATTCAAAGATTCCACAGGGAATCAAAAATATTTATTCAATTTCTATAGTCATCCATCTCAAACAAGTCATACTACTCATTAATTACAAATGCATATATCTCAGCATCTCAATAGCTGACATTTATAACCTGTTCTTTTCCACACTGCAGTAATGTCAGACATCTAGTGCTATTTGCCAAAGTCATCCTAAGTCAATGGGTGTGTTTAAATATATTAGTATTACAGGACATCCTGCCCTAGTCTATATGCATAAGACTACTGCATGCCAGATTTTTGGCTCCCATTTTTCACATGCATAATTAATTTCAGGTTAAATCAATTTAAAATATAAATAATGCAACAGTACCTAATGGGCTTGAGGCTGGTCAGATGTTGCTCTATATTGCAACTTGCTCATTAAAAAAGATGCAGGAAGATGTGATGTTGTGCAGTTTTTAAAAATATGAATAAAAAAAAACATTTCTCTTTCAACCAGTATTTCATTCCTTTCTCCACTTTTTGGAATATCACATATTCTGATGTAGAAACAATTCAAAATAATCTCATTCTTGCTTTTATATGCTAGTTTCCCCCCTAAATAAATGACTAATCTTTGCATTCAATGCAAAAAGCAATATAAGATTTAAAAAATAATAAAAAGTGGTTTGTGTTATTTTACATTCCACAAGCTTTTTGTGAGACTGTTAATCTAAATCCTTCCCTTGCATCTTCTCACCCCTTCCGCCAAAATAACTCCAAGACAGAACAACATGGAATTTTTATTACTGCGATTCACTCTATTCTCTTTAGAGAACTTCACTTCTGCTCCTCACCTGAATTGTACTGCTTGTATAACCTGGAGTCAAGTATTTCTAAATCTTATTCTATTAGCAAACGCTGCAAAAGTACAAACTGGACTTTAAAATTCTTATTTATTATGTTTGCACATCCCACAAAACACTATAAATTAAAATATAACCTGCTTTGTCAGTATATGGAATGAAAGTTGCAGCATCATTTGAGAATTTGCAAAATAAAACAGTACACTGAATTTCTTTTATGGCCAGGGGTTGTATCCCCTGTAATGAGACATGATTCTAAGCATACATTCTATGATTCAAACATGAAATTAGGATTGCTTTCACCTCTCTCTGAAGCAATTTAGGAATATCTCATTCAATTGTTTGCCTCAAACTGATTTAAAAAGTAGAGATTCAATGTGAAAGGTTGATTAGATTGAGTCTGCTTTATATTAGAATAGAATAGAGCTGGAAAGGACCTTAAAAATCTTCTAGTCCAACCTCCTGCTCAAGCAGGAGAACCTATAACATTTGAGACAGAGGGATATCCAGTCTCTTCTTAAAATCCTCCAGTGATGGAGCACTCATAATTTCTGAAGGCAGGCTGTTCCACTGGTTAATTGTCCTCAGTATTAGGAAGTTTCTCCTTCATTCCAGGTTGCTTCTCTCTTTGATCAATTTCCAACTGTTGTTTCTTGTCCTGACCTCTGGTGCTTTGGACAATAGTTTGACACCCTCTTCTTTGTGGCAGCTCCTCAAATACTGGAATACTGATATCATGTCACCCCTGTTTTTTCTTTTCTTTAGACTAGCGAAAACCCAAGTCTTTCAACCGTTCTTCATATGTTTTAGTCTCCAGGCCTTTGATCATTTTAGTTGCTCTTCTCTGAATTTTTTCCAAGGTCTCAACATCTTTTTTGTAGTACGGTGACCAAAATTGGTTGCAGTATTCCAGGTGTGGTCTTACTAGGGTTTTATAAAGTGGTACTAATACTTCGTGTGATCTTAATTCTATGCCTCTGTTTATACAATCCAGGATTGTATTAGTTTTTTTGGCTGCTGCAGCACACTGCTGGCTCATAGTCAAGTGATCGTCTATTAGGACTCCAAGGTCCTTCTCACAGTTACTGTTTTTGAGCCAGGTCTCCCCTAATTTATACTTAAACCTTTGATTTTTCCTGCCTAAATGTAAAACTTTTCTTTTTTCCACATTAAAATTCGTTTTGTTGGATAGGGCCCATTGTTCAAGTTTGTCAAAATATTTTTGAAACCTGAGCTTATCTTCTAGGATGTTGGCTATTTCTGCCAGTTTAGTGTCATCTGCAAATTTGATGAGTTCCCCTTCTTTTCCCTCATCTAAGTCATTAATGAAGATGTTGAAGAGTACTGGGCCTAAGACAGAACCTTGTGGTACCCCATTGCTTACTTCTTTCCATTTGGATGTAGTGACGTTGAGGACTACTCTCTGAGTATGATTTGTTAGCCAGCTATAAATCCATCTGATGGTGTTGTTGTCTATCCCATCTTTTTCTAGCTTACTAAGCAGCAAGTTGTGGTCTACTTTGTCAAATGCCTTACTGAAATTTAAGTACACTATGTCCACAGAGTTTCACTGGTTTACTAATTTAGTCACTTTATTGTACTAACAGATTGTATTGAGGAAAACTAGCTAGGCTCATTTATTGTACATAAATCTTCCTAGAAGATAATCTGTGTGGTTGAATTGAGGACATTGTTCATATACTCCAAATACAATTGACCAACCCATTTAGTTGTCCTGGAAACAGGCTATTAGTGTGCATCAGTATGTGAAGTAAGGGAGGGAGATTTAAGTCTTCGAGTAATTACTTTTTCATAGCAGTGCCTGTATTTTGGAAAAGTCTCCCAGTTAAAATCAGACCTGCCCCAACTTTGATTTCTTTTGGAAGAAGACCCAGCTGATCTGTCCTGTAGATTATTCCTTGATTAACCAGAAACTATCTAGGTTTGAATATGTAATGAATGTTTCGCCTTAAAGCTTAATTATTATTAATAACTATTATTAAATGTAATTTTATTTTTTTACTATGAAAATTTTATTGTTCATCCACCATGAGTATTTTGTGAATAGTTTAATTCTTATCGTGGATGTGTAAGGAGTTGTATGTATACGCATGCAGGAGTTAGTAGTACAGAAGCTGAATGAATGAATGAATTTATCTACAGCTTACAACTACAACTGAGCCCAAATTTCAGTTCTTAAGCAAGATACATGTTAAGAAATTTTGCCCCATTTTATGACTTTTTTTTTTGCCATAGCTGTCAAGTGAATCACTGCAGATATTAAGTGAATCAGGTTTTCCCATTGACTTTGCCTTGACAGAATGTTGAGAAAGGTTATCACATCACCCTGGGACACAGCCACTGTCATAAATATGAATCAGTTGCCAAGGGTCCGAATTTTGATCACATGACCTTGGGGATGCTGCAACAGTCATGTGAAATAAGGTCATAACTCACTTTTTTTTCAGTGCTGCGGAAACTTTGAACAATCACTAAACAAACTGTTGTAAACCAAGGACTACCTGTATCTATGTATCTGCTCATCCATCCATCCATCCATGCATGCATATATTTTACAGGTAGAGTGTATTAATAAAGTTAAAGCTTAAATGGTGTTTCTCAAAGAAACAATAGAACAATACTAACCTCCATGAATGAGAAGAAAAAAAAAACTATCGTGCCAATAGTCAAAAAAGTCTCTCTACATAGTTCAGCACAAATTGGGGCATTTCCCATGCCCTAATCCTTCCAGGGTGCTTTAAAACTGGCCTGCATTTGCTTTTTATTGTTTCTAGCTTTGAAATGCAGGGAACATATCAAGATTAGCTGAGGTGGCACAGTGATTAGAATACAGTATTGCAGGCTAATTCTGCTGACTGCTGAGAGTTCAATCCTGACAGACTCAGCCTTCCATCCTTCCAAGGCCAGTAAAATGAGGACCCCCATTGTTGGGGGAAATATGCTGACCCTGTAAACAGCTTAGAGAGGGCTGTAAAGCACTGTGAAATGGTATATAAGTCAAAGTGCTATTTCTATTACTATAAGCTAAGACTGCCTTGAGCTGATCAATAGGTAAGTGGAAAAAAATCAATGTCCAGTTAGTACCTTGATCCAAACTGGCTACAGGTCTACAATCTCTCATCTCTCGTTTGAGCCAAATGATTGCTACCACCCTCCCCACACATTTATCTATGAGGCTTTCAATAATTTAATCTTCTCATGGTTCTTGTAGCCTTTATTAATAACATCATCTGCATGTTCTCATGAATTTAAATTATTTATTAGGCAATAAACTGAGCTTGGGACCAGTCACTTCCCCTCAAAATATTTAATTAACTGTGATGCATTTTACTTTCAAGAAGAGGCTTGATCCCAGAAATATACAAAACGTTCAGTCCAGAGACTTATTTTACCCAGCAAGCTTCAGGCTCTAAATAAATAATTAATTAAAACATGGAAATAGTACACGGGCAAAAATCAATCAGCAGTCAGCTATAACTAATGTAATTAGAAGTACAAGGCATGCATTTTGAAGCATGCTAGAAAGGATAATACATATGCCATAAGATTTTTTTTTAAAAAATAATGCAGGTCATCTGTACTGCCTTACAAACAACACAAATCTATCATGGCTCTCTCTCCTCTTTTTCTCCTCCAGATGAAAATCAAGGCCACCACGTCTAGTGCAGCTCATACCTCACTTCTATGATCTCGTAGGAGTTTTGCTGATGAATCTTGACCTAAAGTGCAATTGACTTTAGTAAAGTGACTTCTAGAGCTTCCATTTCACTTAAGATGATTCCTCATAGATTTCTTAATGCATATTCCTCCAGTGCTTGAGTTTGGAGAAGTACATGCTAGCATAATTTGTGTTGCCCTGATGACCAATATCAAACCCGAGTGTGATAATGTCAGAGGGTTCTCTCATACTTTTATTCTGGTCAGCAGTTGATGGATGCTACTAGCTTAATTTCTTCTCCAGAATATCAGCATTTAGTGAGAAAAAGCACCATCCATCATTCTCCTGAAAACAATAACATTTGTGATAACATTTAAAATCCCTTCTTTATCTTTATTTTATTTTATACTTTTGGCCCCTTTTTTCATCCTTTATATGTTTTTTCAACATACCTTCTTATATTCTAACAATAGAATATAAGGCACTATAAAAGACAAGACCATCTTTGCTCTGTGGACAGGCCAGCTAATACAGATCCATGAAAAATGCCAAGATGGGCAATGTTACCAGATGAAACATTGCTATTTATAAACCAAATGCAAAGTTTCTGGGTGAAGATGATTCTATGCACTTTAGCTTCTTGATTTAAATTTATTAATTTTAAAAATCTGGGTTTTTTTAAAAGGAGCTGTCCTCTTTCCTGAAACAAATGACAAAAGGCAGAAATAAATTAAAATAGATGAATAAGGATGTACTTATATTTCAATTTACTGTGCTTTCTTTTTTACCGTGCAAGTGTGGCGATTTGGAATTTGAACACAAATGAAAATAATTATGCAGCTGTATGCTTCTTAAAATACTAATGTAATATGATACACAAATATACACACATATGTGCGCGCGCGCACGTGCACGCGCACACACACACACATTCTCCATTGAAGAAATAATAGAATTTTCTTCGCTCTGCCAGTTGGGTGTATTTGTTCTTTAATAGTTATTTCATTAAATATTATAATTTACAACAATAAAAACTCATAAAACTAAAAATAAGATATATAAGAATGAAAAGAAAGACTAGAACATTTAGAAAAGAAAGGAAAAAATATAGAGAAATAACAAAGTAAGAACATAGTAAGGTAAAAGCAAAAGAAATATATAAAAATGGATTTTCCATTCTCATCACAATACATAAACTATTTTAGTAACTTATCATCCATCACTTCTTAAAACACAACAAATAACATCTTTCTTCCATATCCCACACCTTATCTATAAACAAATCTTAAAAACCTTACTTTTTTCACCATTGAATTTCATTTTGTTAGATAGCGCCTAGTGTTCAAGTCTGTTCAGATCTTCCTGTATCTTAAGCCTATCTTCTGGAATGTTGGCTATTCCTGCCAGCTTCGAATCATCTGCAAATTTGATGAGTTCCCCATCTATCCCGTCATTCAAATAGTTGATGAAGATGCTGAAGAGAAGTGGGCTTAGAACAGAGCCCTGGGGCACCCCACTACACACTTCCCTCCATGTAGATGCAGTTCCATTGAGGACCACACGCTGAGTATGGCCGGTCAGTCAGCTACAAATCCATCTGGTGGTGATGCTGTCTAACCCACATTTTTCTATCTTATCAAGTAATAGGTTGTGATCTTATCAAATGCCTTACTGAAGTCCAAGTAAATTATATCCACAGCATTTCTCGGGTCCACTAATTCTGTCACTTGGTCAAAGACTGCAATAAGGTTTGTCTGGCATGATCTGTTTTTGACAAACCCATGTTGGCTTTTAGTAATGACTTTGTTTGCCTGTAGGTGTTTGCTGATTCTTTGTTTGATTATCTTTTCCAGAATCTTCCCAGGTATTCAGGTCAGGCTGATAGGTCTGTAATTTCCTGGATCTATTTTTTCCCCTTTTTTGAAGATAGGAACTACATCAGCTCTCTTCCAGTCCTCTAGTAGTTCTCCAGTGCTCCAGGATATGTTATGTTCTATGATGATTGCTTCCTGATATGATCTTATGTTTAATGTTGATTACTTTAATATTGAAAAAGCGGATTGCATTTCTACCTCAGGTTATTGAATTTCTACCTCAGGATCTTTTGATAGGGATTATAAAAGATGGCACGATTACTGAGATGAATCTAATTCTGAATTAGGTCACAGCAGCTAGACTGCAGGTGGGACAATACTGGAAGAAGCCAGAAACACCACCTATTGAAGTTTGGACTCTGAAAGTAATACATTTGGCAGAAATGGAGAAATTTTTTTGGCATATTTGAAGGATCGTTCGAACGAACAATATGTAATAGACTAGAAACAGTGGATAGACTATAGATAAGAGAAACACCACTCAAATAAAATGTAACAGGCGTATAGTTGAGGCTTGAAGTGATGAGTGAAGAATGTGTACCAAGTCAGACGTTTACAAAGATTAATACTTAGTGTTGTATTTCAGGTTTTATGACGATTGCTTC
The DNA here is from genome assembly GCA_034064705.1 of Bothrops alternatus. Lineage (NCBI taxonomy): Eukaryota > Metazoa > Chordata > Lepidosauria > Squamata > Viperidae > Bothrops > Bothrops alternatus. The sequence goes on along the minus strand of JARGCV010000007.1, from coordinate 53,875,844 downwards.
TTAAAATGATCTTATGTTTAATGTCGATTGTTTTAATAAATAATATATATATATAAAATATATAATATATATATATAAAATGTATCAGGCGTATAGTTGAGGCTTGATGTGAGGAGTGAGGAATGATTACCAAATCAGACGTTTACAAGGACTAATACTTAGTGTTGTATTTCAGGTTCTATGATGATTGCTTCTTAATATGATCTTACCGGTATGTTTAATGTTGATTGTTTCAATAAAAAAATTATAAATGTATATAAAAAAATATAGTTCAGTGAGTCTGAGATCACATCTGGCAGTTCCTTGAGAATCTTGGGGTGTAATCCATCTGGTCCTGGTGATCTGAACTCATCTAGGCTGGACAGGTGCTCGCTTACCATTTTCTTGCCTATCTTAACTTGTGTTTCTATTCTGTTTTTTATGGCACTGTTTTTAATAGGTTGGTCTGTTTTTTCCCTTTGTGTAAAGACAGATGCAAAAAAATGGGTTAAATAGTTCTGCTTTCTCCCTGTTGCTTGTCACCTTCTTGCCCCTTTCCCCCACTAATGGACCATTCATTTCCTTAACTCTTTTCTTGTTTTTACATATTGAAAGAAGCTTTTTTTTGTTATTTTTGACCTTGGTCACAAGTCTTAGTTCATTTTGAGCCTTAGCTTTCCTCAATTCATCTTTGCAGACTCGGGCTATTTGCTGATATTCTGCCTTAGTTATGTGCCCCTCTTTCCACTTGTTATACTTGTCCTTTTTATCTTTCAATTTATCAGAGAGTTCTTTATGCAGCCATGCTGGTTTCTTTTGAAAGCTGTTATTTTTCTTCTTTGTTGATATTATGCTAGACTGGGCTTTTATTATCTCACTTTTCAAAATTTCCCAAGCTTCTTGAGTTGTTTTCCCCTTGAGAATTATCATCCATGAAATCCTTCCCAAGCTCTCTCGAAGTTTATTAAAATTAGCTCTCTTAAATTCCAAGATTCTAGTTTGACTGTGTTCTATTGCTTGTGCTTCCCTAATGTTGAATTACAATATTGCATGATCACTTCCCCCAAGGTTCATATGGCTTCTATAATTCCATCCCTGTTAGTGAGGATTAGATCCAATATGGCTAATCCCCTAGTTCCCTTCTCTACTTTTTGGGAGAGAAAGTTGTCTGCTAGGTTTGTCAGGAATTTGTTTGATCTTCCACTTGGTGCAGAGTTTGTCTCCCAGTTGATGTCAGGTTAATTAAAGTCCCCCATTACTATTGTGATGTGCTTCCTACATACCTTAGTTAGCTGACTAACAAAAAGTTCATCTATTTCCTCTATTTGGTTTGGTGGCCTATGGTATACACCTATGGCAATGTCATTTCCCCCCCTTTTATATTGACCCAAATACATTCAAGACAGTTTTCATCATTGTTGTGCTCTATTTCTGTAGAGATGTAGTTATTTCTTATATAGAGAGCAACTCCACCTCCTGTTTGTTTGGTTTGTTTCTTTTAAATAATTTAAATCCCTCTAGCTGTGTGTTCCATTTGTGGGTTTCATCCCACTATGTTTCCGTAATGGCAACAATATCATATCTGCCCTCATTTACCTCGTTATGTTGCCTTTAAGGAAAGTGTATGTAATTTTTCATAGCTCAAGCTTTTTTTAGGAGTTATCTTTTTTTTCTTATCAGTTGCAGAACAATGTTTTCTGTTGGGGTCACCTATTAACATACACTATATACATGTTCAGGCTATCCTTATCAACATTCTGTATAACAAATGGCCTGAGATTTGGATGGCATGGATTTTTATAGTATGACAAAGTTAAAGTTCAAAGGCTTCCAATTAAAACTGATTAACACTTCAAAAATCATTATATTCAAAGTACCAAATTATGAATATGAACTAGATATAATCCCAGGCTATGCATGAAAGTATATTTATTGGCCTTAGTACAAGAAGCATTTTATAGGAAAGAAACAGCAGGCAAAGAAAACTAAACTACTTCACAATTGCATTTTTTATTATCTATTTAAAAATGATTTGCAAGTTTATTTGCCAATCTTCTATTATGTTAAATTCCAGAATCTAACTGAACATTGACATTTATTGCCAATTTTTAACATTTTAAACATTTAGGATGCCACGGGGAAATATCACAAACTTATTTCAATGCTTCAAACATCTTCTCACACCAGTTTTTATAAAGAAGAGCAAATAGCTTGCAGAAAGTTTATGCAAAAATTCTGAAAAACTAATTGCTGAAATATTGGACCTACCTTTTCAATGCCATTTTCCTCATTTAGACTGGAGATATCTTTGACTGATATAGGAAAAAAAGCCATTCCTGATTTATGGAAGGTACATTTTACAGGAAAATCACTTCTAGATATTAGTAAATTCTAACCAGCATTTAAATGTAGTCTACTGGTTAAAATCAAATATAGTGAGATAATGTCAGAATACTCAAATGGAGTCCGGAAAAGAAAGAGTGAATGAATGTTCAACATTTGATGTTAATATCATGGTCTAATGATCTATTTGGTTCTTTTATGGATAATGATCCATATTTATCACCCACAATTTATGGAACTTCCTGAGTCTGTTCTGGCCAGTGTTGAAATTTGCCAAAATCAATGAGAATAAAAATGAAATGTACACCTTTATGCCAAAACATTTTCTTGGCTTTGAGACTGACAAAAACATTTGTGCTAGCGGGTATACACTGCAATTAACCAAGTGATTGAGCTTTCAAATTTGTTTTTAATTAAACCTACAGCCTGTAACAACTTGGTAAACATAAGGTTAAATACAGCTAGAATAAATTAGCTAAAGAGTTAAAAAAATCTCTTTTTTCCACAAGGGATACATAAATCTTGTTTTCAGCTTAGGATCAGCCAGTCCAAAACTCAATCAGTTTGTCAATAAATAGCTCAGATTCAGGCAACAGATTAATAACAACAACAGGGGAATAACTATTGGCAGCTAGAAGCGAGAGGCTTGCAAGTCCAATGCAAATGAAACCTGTCCTAGTTGGCTAATCTAATCTGCTCAGACCATGCACATACCCTGGGCTTAAATTGTAGCAATTTTCTCTGAGAAATGAGAGATTTTCAGGTAGTACAGGCATGCGCACAACCATATGCACAATTAGCTAGTCTCAATCAACCAAGCTTGACTACAATAAGTGAAAATCCAAAACAGCAGGCAGTGGTGTCAAATCTTGATCCAACTTTCAATAGAGTTCATGGTATGGTCATCAGCCATATGGTGACATCTGAAGCCAGAGTGGCAGAGTTTCTAGATCAGTCCAACAGAGATGTATTGGCTGGTGGCCACCTTGATGTAAGACAAACACTTAGCAGTAATCAGTTAGTAATGACTCTACTCTTGCTAGATATGGAGGTGTACCAAGCACCACTTTTCTGCACAGTAATTTTGGAGACTGGGTGACTTCCCAGGATTTGGATTTTTATTAGTTGATGGCCTGCTCAGCTGCTCTGAATAATTTCCAGTGAAATCAACCTCAAGTGCTTGATTGCTTACTGAATCCCAATTTGTTTGGCCTGATACTATACTGTACTGTACTGTACTGTACTGTACTGTACTGTACTGTACTGTACTGTACTGTACTGTACTGTACTGTACTGTACTGTACTGTACTGTACTGTACTGTACTGTACTGTACTATACTATACTATACTATACTATACTATACTATACTATACTATACTATACTATACTATACTATACTATACTATACTATACTATACTATACTATACTATACTATACTATACTATACTATACTATACTATACTATACTATACTATACTATACTATATTATTCGTTGTTCGTCCATCGAATTCGATGAGGACCTTGACATCTTATGGATTATGGGCCATCAACGATGTGTCCGTAGGTGGCTGATAAGACCACCTACAGACACATATACTATACTATACTATGAATCAAATTCCTTGAACACTAGGAATACATTAATTTTCTATTCCCTTATCCTCTATTTGTTTGAATAGCTCAAGTGACTTTATTCAAAGTGAACATTTTGACTGTTGTTTAGCTTTCCAACACAGACCCGGGCACAGGCACAGATGCAAAAACAGACACAGGCATATATGAACGTAAGGCAGTTCTTGACTTACAATAGTTCATTTAGTGATTGTTCAGAATTATAATGACACTGAAAAATTTTTTAGGTGTTGTTCGTCAGTTAGGCGTTTGGTTCTGGAGATGAGTGTCTCGGCTCCGGAGTTGATCTGTGCTGGGTGGTGGTGTGAGTGTGCGTGCAGGTAGCGGTTTGTGTGTGCTTTCTTCTGGTAGATGGTGTGTCCTAGGGAGCTATTGGATTTCTTGTAGACTAAGACATCCCGGAAGGGAAGTTGGTTATTAGCTTCTGTTTCCATGGTGAACTGTATTTTAGGGTGTAGGCTGTTGAGGTGTGTGAGGAAGTGAGGCATGACCACAAACCAGAAGCCAGACCACAGCTACATCATTAGCCACTTTAAACCCCTCCAATCCATACATGAAGCAAACTGACACCCACCATGAAGAAGAAGAGGCATGACCACAAACGCGAAGCCAAACAGCTATGCAGCTCACCATCTCTAATCCCCCTGTAACTCAGCCACACATGAAATAAACAGTGCATAACATCTCAGACAGGATCCTCACCAAAGCCGAAACCAATGTCCTTTCCAAAGGATTCAACTTTGCAGTCGCTCCCAAACACATCCCCACTGAAACCATTATATGCGGAGTTGAAACCAGCCTGACCAAAATCAACCCCGACGACACTAACAGAATCAGACTCGAAATCACCAACATACTCTGCACCAGCAAGCCACCCAAAAGCAACTTACCCAAAGAGGAGCAGACAGCACTACTTAACCTGAAACAAGACACCAGCATAATAATCCTACCAGCAGACAAGGGCAACGCCACGGTGGTCATGAATACATCTGACTACCAAACCAAATTAACCAACCTACTCCAAGACTCCACATACAAACCCTTAAACACAGATCCCACCACCTACCTGGAAAAAACCACTAGATCCAAAATAAAACCCTCCCCCATTAGCGAAGAGATCCAGCAAAAAATCATTCCCAGAGAGAAATCATCCAGATGCCCTAAGCTATATGGTCTCCCCAAGATACACAAAGAAGGAACCCCACTTAGACCCATAGTCAGCTCCATAGGCTCACCTCTACAAAACCTAGCCAAATTTCTCACCAAACAACTACAGCCCTATGCAGAATCCATCCCCTCACATGTAAAAAAACTCATTCCAGTTCATAGAGATCATAAAGAAACAAAACTTACAGCCCAGCGACCTACTCGTTAGCTTCGATGTCATATCCCTCTTCACCCAAGTGCCAATCAAAGAAGCCTTAACAGCTATCCAAAACAAATATAACCCCCCCAAACACATCCTAGATCTGATCAGCCACTGTCTATCCAACACATACTTCATCTATAACGGACAAAAATACAAACAAATAGAAGGAGCACCCATGGGATCACCCCTCTCACCTGTCATTCCAAACCTCTACATGGAACACTTTGAAGCCCAAGCCCTAGAAAAATCTGATCACAAACCCAAGCTCTGGCTCAGATACGTAGATGACACCTTCGTAATCTGGCCACATGGGAAAGAAAAACTGGACAACTTCCTCACATACCTCAACAGCCTACACCCCAAAATACAGTTTACCATGGAAACAGAAGCTAATAACCAACTTCCCTTCCTGGATGTCTTAGTCTACAAGAAATCCAATGGCTCCCTAGGACACACCATCTACCAGAAGAAAACACACACAAACTGCTATCTGAACGCACTCTCACACCACCACCCAGTACAGATCAACTCCATAGCCAAGACACTCATCTCCACAACCAAATGCCTAGCTGACGAACAATACCTAAAAACCGAACTACACACTCTCACTAATGTACTAACCTCCAACGGATTCCAAAGAAATAAGATTTCCAACTTAATCCAAAAAGAAACTCCCAGTAAAATCCAAGACAGAGAACAAGAAAATGGCAAAGCCCTCCTCCCATACATAAAAGGCACCACAGACAGGATCAGCAAGATCCTGCACAAACATAATGTCAAGACAGCATTCTGCACAAACAGAAACATATCCACCATCCTAAGAAATCCTAAAGACAAAATTGAGTTAGAAAATCAAGGAGTATATGAAATCCCATGTACTGCTTGCCCCACAACATATATCGGACAAACCAACAGAAGAATAAGTGCACGCATTGAAGAACACAAAAACTCAGTCAAAAAAGAGGAACCAACTTCTTCCCTGGTCCAACACCTTAAAGACACAGTACATGAAATTGATTTCAAAAAGACCAGAACTATTGCCAAAACTGAACACTTTAATAACAGAATAATCAGAGAAACTATCGAGATAGAAAAATGCCCTCACAGCATGAATAAACGAGATGATACCTCACACACTGCTCCTAGAAGCATGAAGCTGAAAGCACCAGCCTGAAGATGACGAATGGGACTTCGTCGAAACGTAAAAAGGATATATGCAGTGTTATCTTCCTTTTAGATATCAAAAGGGTTTTGCGGTTCCCAGTGTTTTTTTTTTTATGGGAAACAGGTCCAAGTCGCTCTTTGAGTGTTTTGGGTTGCCTACCCCTGGTCTATGTCATATTAGTCTTTCTTTAGTTCCAAAATGCAACAAAAGCTTTTCCTTCAGTTTGTGCTTTTTCCTTCAAATGCATCAATATGACTGACAGTGAAGTGATTAGCACATTCTACTACAAAAAAGATTAATCTTTAGTTTGATTAACAAGAAGCATCTTTTGGCAATCTTTTATCCCCAAAGAAGATAATTCAAAACTCAGGCAGGAATGAAGTAAGCTACTCAGTCATCTATAGAGCAAAATGTACCAAGTGAAGATTAAAATATAATCCCCTAAAGCAGTTGCCTAAAAAAATTGCTGTCTAAGAAGGATTGCTTCCCTGTGTGAATTATTTTCTTGTCACTAGTCTAAATTTTATTTTCATTATTCACAGGCATGCACCTACTTTTTTTTTTTAGTTTTAAAGGGAATGTAGTTTTTAAAAAAGCCTCTATCTGTTTTGTTTTTGCAGAAAAAGAGAAGTTAGTTTAAATAGATTTCAAGGTATTATGTTAAGAGGTCTGCAACAATTTAATTTGTAGCATTTCAGAGCTGACACTAAATCTATGGAAATAAATCACCCTAGAAAGGCCATTATTTCTTAATTACAGAACATATTAGTGTCTAGTTATAGAGAATTCCCAGTGTGCTGAAGAAACACTTGGTTGAAAGGAAAACTTTTACTTAATCTTCCTATCATGCTAGACTTCAATGAAACATCTTTTATCAGATGAAAGAGATACAAAGATACCACTCTAATACTTAACATTTGTTAGGGAACTTCAAAGTAAAATGTTGATATAAACATTTTAAAGTAGAATGTCTTGCATTCAATTTCAGTGTTGAATAAAACTATTAGAGACTAGAGAGCACTGGAAACATCCAACCCCTGAGCCAAATGTGGACCTCCAAGCCATCTCAATATGGAGATTCCAATTGTTCCTGAAAGCCAATCCCTTTTCTTATCTTTTTCATTTTCCAGCTCTTTGACGGCGACATGAAAGGAGCCTCCCCAGGCATCCCCCAGGTGATGTCACTGGCTAATCCTTTCATCCTGGAATTACTTTGGTGCTTCCAACAGGAATACAATGCAACAACACAGTGTCACAAAACATAGTGGCCTCTAGATATTTTTACTACTAAAGAACCCCCAATGAATGACAGCTTGCTTATGACCATTATAGGTTGCCTTGAGTTATGGCCATTTGTTCAGTGACCAAATTACCACAGTGCTGAATGAAGGGTCACTTATAATCTGTCTATGAAATTGAGGCTGTGCAGTATCCCCACAGTCACATGATCACAATTGGGTTCTCAATGCCTGGCTACTGATTCTGATATTACATGGTAAAGCAAATTCAGTGGGGATGCAAGCTGGGAATGTCACACAAGTCATTGTCATTGTTCCCCCGTCCCCGAGGAATCACTGCAGAGTACAAGATCCTAGGGACTTCATACTCCATAGTACCAGCCACAGAACTACCTGTATTTCTTTGGGATTGAGTCCAGCTTAGTCCAGCTCTCCTTCCTCATATTTGGAATATTGTCTTTTCTGTAATTCATGAAGGGATCATTCACCACCAAAGATGTTCAGTTCACAATCAAAAGTTTAGGAGTAAACTAGGGTCACTTTAGAGCATATTCATCCCTTAGTATCTCCCAACAGAGGTCAGTAAAAGTAATACTAATACATTTGGAAGGGACCTTGGAGGTCATCGAGTCCAACCCCCTGCTCAGGCAGGAAACCCTACACCATTTTGGACAAATGGCTGCCTAGTCTATTCTTAAAAAATTCCAGTGTTGGAGCATTCACCGCTTCTGGAGGCAGGTTGTTCCACTGGTTAATTGTTCTAACTGTCAGGAAATTCTTCCTTAGTTCTACCGGTAGGTTGCTTCTCTCCTTGATTAGTTTCCATCCGTTGCTTCTGATATATTGGAAAGCTTCTGCTGTTTGTTAATAATAATACTTCTGAACTAGGTGGACCTCACATCTTGTTTATGGAAGACAATGTTTACTTCTTAGAAATGGTGTTTTTTTAAATCTCTGATCCACTTTTTCCCTATTTTTTCTTCTCCTTCCTAGCAAGGGCCATTTTATGTTGCACTTCATGTTTTCTTTTATGTACACAGTTTTGTTATGTGGCTGAAAGTTTGTGAACATAATGGCTTAATTGTAATTATAGAATATTTTCTTAGGAAAACTCAGAATGAATTAAATGAACTGTGGAGTGTTTGTTACTTTTTCTATTAAGCTGATTAACTTCTAGTTGGGCTGTTTGTTTAATGGCAAAAATCTTGCAGGCTGCAAATTAATATGTAATACATATCTGCCTTCTTATGGAGGATGTCGAGATTAAATCCACCGAGGCACAAATAACCATTACATATGTCTCTATTTTGCTACCCCCTTACAGAGCATAGAAAAATAATATCAAGCAAAAGATGTTAAAAGTAAGAGATATGATAAAGAAACAAAATCTAGTTAAGCCTACTTTATCCTTGTTTCTATTTGTTGCTATGTTGCTTCATATACTGCATTTGTTCTTTAAAATCTCATCTTTTTCTTCAAAAAACTTAAATGAGTTTCTGGATGTACCCTTTCTTCTCAATCTTCCAGCATATATTTGTTTTGCGATTCAGTCCCCGTTCATTTTCTCTATGTGACCAGTCTCTGTATTTCCTTCATACTGGTCTCTCGCTTTTGATCAATAGAGTAATCAAAGCCTCCTCACCAGCTTATGGTGCAGCCCAGGGGCACCCATGAAAGGAAAATTGCAAGCTAAAGAAACTTCCCTCAGCTGGTAGTCTCAACAGTCCATGTCCTTCACATGGTGGCACTTCCCCAGCTCTGCTGCCATCCCGAAATGTCTGTTCCATTGCCTAGCAATAGAAATAAGCTAGCTTCCTAGCTTACCCAAAGCTGATAGTAAATCAGATCCTTCAATTTTGGAACCCTCAATTTTTTTTTTTTTGCTCTTGCTTTGTTCAGGATACCTTTATTTGTAAAGCAGGCTTTCAATGATCATGACAATAAAGTTTCCTCCTCCTCCTCCCTCTCCCTCTCCCTCTCCCTCTCCCTCTCCCTCTCCCTCTCCCTCTCCCTCTCCCTCTCCCTCTCCCTCTCCCTCTCCCTCTCCCTCTCCCTCTCCCTCTCCCTCTCCCTCTCCTTCTCCCTCTCCTCCTGCTCCTGCTCCTCCTCCTCCTCCTTCTCCCTCTCCCTCCACTTCTCCCTCTCAATCTCCCTCTCCCTCTCCTCCTCTTCCTCCTCCTCCTCCCTCCCCTTCTCCCTCTCAATCTCCCTCTCCCTCTCCTCCTCCTGCTCCTCCTCCTCCTTCTCCCTCTCCCTCCCCTTCTCTCTCTCAATCTCCCTCTCCCTCTCCTCTTCCTCCTGCTCCTGCTCCTGCTCCTGCTCCTGCTCCTGCTCCTGCTCCTGCTCCTGCTCCTGCTCCTGCTCCTGCTCCTGCTCCTGCTCCTCTTCCTCTTCCTCTTCCTCTTCCTCTTCCTCTTCCTCTTCCTCTTCCTCTTCCTCTTCCTCCTCCTCCTCCTCCTCCTCCTTCTCCTTCTCCCTCTCCCTCTCCCTCCCCTTCTCCCTCTCCCTCTCAATCTCCCTCTCCTCGTCCTCCTCCTCATCCTCGTCCTCCTCCTCTTCCTTCCTGAGCCCATGGCAGTAATAGATGAGCCATTCAGTCATAGATGTCTGTAGTGTTGCTTCTCCTGTGTCTGAATGCTTTGGCATATTTTTTTTCTGATACCACTTTGAATAAGTGAAAATATTGGAGATTTCCTTTAAGAGGAGGTGGTATGAAAGAATGATTCTCAATCCAGATCATCCTTAACAACAAGAGCCAGGCAAAATCATTGTAAGATTTCCAAGGACGCCTAGTATTTCATGTAGAGGTGTCCAGTTTCCCTTCCTTTATTTACTAACACACAATCTGGTAAATTCTCCCTATCCATTACTACTGTACTCCAATGGAAAGTCTAATATCAAAAGAGCTATGATTTTAGGAAATTTATTCTTTGGCAGGTACATAAGTTAGAGACATTCAGGATTCTTTTCAAAGATGTTAATAATGATTGCATATGTCAGCTTCAACAGCGAAATTTATTTAGAGAATTCTGAATTGAGTGCACATTAGAGACCAATTTATTTTTTTTTCTTTATGAAACGTATGTATCAGTCTGTATAAAAATAGAATTCCTTTACTCTGCAGTGAGCCAGATGATTGATCAGTAAACAGCCTGGGTGTGTTTTTGGAAGTGTAATCAAACTTCAGCCACACTTGAGAAGAATGAATTTACACATTTGTGAACACAATGCATAATCATCAGTTTAGACTGGATGGTTTTAGAGACAGAACAGTGCAGACATTTATCTTGCAAACATCTCATTTATGAGGTATACAAGTGGCATGCAAATTAGGAAAACAAGGAAATCCTGGAAAAAAAAATATTGGCAGAGAGTATGCAAAGAAATGACTATGCCTGAAGTCAACTCTGATGGTAGCTGCCCAGTGCTGCTGGTATCAGAAATCACTCATACACAGAAGGCATGAATGCAAATCCTAAAGAACATACTAAGGACATGGAATATTTGAAACCAACACAAACTAACTATGCAAATATGAAATATTGTTGAAATGATTAGTCCGAGAAAAAAGGGGTTGTTGAACATCCATGCTGTTTACTCAGATATTCAAACCAATTTCTTCAAAGTGCTTTCTGAATATCTGTTGCCAGGAAAATTAGAGAGACTTGTGCAGTCACTCATGAGTCAAGACTGACTCAAAGGCAATCCCCAAAAACAAAAGAGTAAATTTTATCAGATGTATATTAATTTCTTGCAACCACAAATAATAATTCTGTATTACAATATTAGGTAAGTAGCTTCTGAATGAAAGGAGAAAATTAAATCTAATAACTGTCAAAATATGTTCTTATTAGCCTATTTGTACACTGCTATTCAAACTGCTTGAAATGTTATTGTTCTGCTAGGACCAATTCTGCCAGGAGAACTTTTTTTAAAAATAAACAATATAGAAATGTGAAAAACTTTATCTAAAATTATTAGTAGTTTTTTAGTCTGCCACTTGAATTTGGGTACCCTTTTTTCTAATGAACACTTAGATCTTAATCAACAGGCTTTGATTCAAACAATAATGATTTGTTTGAAAGCACTTATATCCGTCTTAATTTGTACTGATTAGTTTAATTGATTTGCATCTGTAATCAATAGGCCTAACCAGCTGAAGTCCTATTTTATAGATCCTATTTTAATATAATTCATGCTGGAAAGGACCAAAATGTCAAAGCAGAAAACTATTGAAATGAGAAACATGACTAATAATATCTGATGTACTGACAATAACCAAGCTGAAATCTATGTTCTAGGTTCTATCTTAATTTAATTCATATGGGAGAAAAGACCTAGAAAGTCAAAACAAGAATCTAGCAAAACAAAAATCTTACCTTCTGATGTAATTACAAATCCAATGCATGTAAAATTAAAATATTTATTCAGAGAAAAAAATGTGCCTATTATGCTTTCTAAAGCAAAACAAATGTCAATAAAAATAACAATGGTAATAGAATAGAATAGAATAGAATATCTTTATTTTCACTGTGTGTATCCCACAATGAAATTAAGTGCTGTCCACTGTGCACACTACAAGTAAAAACCACAAGCAAAAAAACTCCCATATATTATATACACACATCCTTCACATTCTATTCACCATTACACTGCCCCTAATATTGCACTATACAGTAGTATTTAATATGGTTACAACTCTGGGATAAAAACTATTTTTCAGCCTATTTGTCTTTGTTTTATTATCCTGTACCATCTGCCAGATGGTAATAGTTCAAAAAAAATATGTCCGTGATAAGATGAGTTTAAGAATGTTTTGAGCCTTCCTAAGACAGTGGGAACTGTACAGTTCATCTGGGGGGGGGGTAGTAACAACTACAGGATAAAGTTGATGCATCATGTCTACATAGATAGATTCTCAGTATTTTCAAGAAGACTGTATCCATAATTTAAGGACTTATTCCTCAACAATTACAAAATTGTTCCAAATTTCATTTTTATTTATGAAATACTCTTAACAACAAGGAAGGGACAGAGAAAGCTGTCTATATGTTAAAGTAGCAATAGGTGACAGGACAAAGAAGGAACTGATGGTGATGATGTTATCCATTCAGTTATGTCCAACTCATGGAGATTTTATGAGCCAGGTCTCTCCACATCTTCCAATCTTGCACTACTTCTTTGAGTTTTTCTGTGCTTTGGCTTTACTATAGAAGCTTTTATGGTATCCAGCCACCATGTTCTGGTTTCCTTTTACTGCTAACCCTTCCAAACATAATTGCTTTCTCCAGTGAATTCCCCTGCATGACATGGCCAAAGTAAGGAGGACACAGTTTCATGATTTTGCCTTCCAGTGATGTCTTGTGTTATGAGCTTCAGTCACCTTCGTTGTCTAAAGAAGAGAAAGAACTACCTTGCTTTTATTTTACCTTGTTCCTATCCCCAAAGGATAAATCCCAGAAAACTAATAAAAACAATTTAAGGAAATTACTACCAGGACAGGTAAGAAGTGATTAAGGAGCATTATATGAGATCAAGTATCCGGGGTTAGACAAATTGCTTCTTAGACTAGTGATTTTCGATTACTTCCGATTTTCTGTCTGTAATATTTGTTAATTTTGGAGAATAGATAATGTGTTGGAAGTCTATAGACAGGTACATCTGATTCCTTTTTTCAATTAAGTGGAAAAGGCTGAACTGGGAAATGAGAAAGCAGTCAGCCACATATTAATCCAAAGCTAAATTCTATTAGAGATTATTAAAACAAGTTGTGAACATATAATTTAACTTGTACATTTTTATGGCATTAGTTTGGAAGATCAGGGGAATGCCATTGGCATAATATAGCTTGACTTTAGCAATCCATGTCATTAACTTTCCCATTTGCAGCCTTATTGACAAGATAATAAAATATAGACTTAATGATATTTCTGGTGTACTAATGGACTTGTATCAACCTGGAGGGATGTCATCAGCAAAATGGCACAAACCTTTGTCCTAAACCCATGCTATTCAGTTTTTAAATAACAGTAATTACTGAAGTGAGCATAAAAAATATAAGAACACAAAAAGCTAGAAAAATGAAATAAAATGTTGGAAGTTTGGAATTCTGGGCTGAAACCAATCAGTTGAAAGTCAGTGAAGAATAAAAAAAACACACTAGAGAGTACTTGTTTGGCAGCAGTGCATATAAAACAATCAAACTGTTTTGGCTTGTCATAAACTGAATATATGCCAACTTTGTGATAAAAGCTGTTAAAACAGTAACAACAGCTTTATATTATTTCATGCTTTCTAAAGAGATGTAATAGCATCCAAATCATAACAGATAATAATCCTATTTTGTTCTACATCATTTAGGTCATATCTAAACTCTTCTTATCTATTTTAAGGACATTGATAAATTCCAAAGGACAAAAAGATAGAAAGGGTCATAGCCATCATATTAAAATAGGAATAGAATAGAATAATAGAATAGAATAGAATAGAATAGAATAGAATAGAATAGAATAGAATAGAATAGAATAGAATAGAATAGAATAGAATAGAATAGAATAGAATGAGAGGAGAGGAGAGGAGAGGAGAGGAGAGGAGAGAAAATGAAGTTGAGGGTATATCTTGAACAAATGGATGGAAATTTCAGAGGATTATTTGACACCTTTGCTAGACTTACTGAAGTCTTTCAGAGGACCATACATTATTTTATGGATCAGGAGAAAAAAAAAGATAGGAGAAGGTAAGAACTATCCCTCCCATCAATTTATAGACCACCACGGATTTTTAATTTTATGTTTGTTATGAGAAGAGGGTACATGTATGCAGAGGAGTGGTAAAAAGGTGACATTTTGGATTGGCTAAGAAGATGTTGGAAATGATCTCTTCCTGACTAACCAATTCATCCCTGATCATATGCACCTGGTGAAGGAAAGTAGCTACCAGAATTGTTGTGTCATTGAAACAGATCTTATAATAAAATTAAGATAGCTATATATTGAGTTCATCAACTGGACTTAGTTTTTAGTTCCGAAGTGGATGTCTAGCCAATTGAAACAATTTATATGTATCTGAATGTTTCTCCTACAAATGAATTAATTTACCAGAGGACAAATTCTCAAAGCTCTGTTTAAATGAGTCATTATAGTTAAGTTCTTGGAAACAGATCTTTTGGCTATCAAACCACATATGCATTTCAAATTGTAGCATTTCAGCTACATCATTGTGGGTTGTCAAGATACTGAGGATCAAAAAGTGTGGCAAAGCTTTCCCCTTAAGGTGAGGTTCACAGTTTGCAGCATTATGTTGATGAAAAAAGAATATGAGAGCAAATCACCTGTTATTTATATAACTCTGTTTCCAATATTTTTCTGCACTGAAGTCCTCAGTTGTACAACCCTTGTGTGACAACCAGCTGGGGATGCAGATGGCTTAAGAAATCTTTTCCTAAATGTTAACATCCCCACCTTCCTTTGCTTTGGCCAGGGTGATGGCAAGGTGCTCTGTGTCGACCATAATTAATATGGATCCTGATTGGTTAATCATCTGTATCTTACCCTGCCCTCTCACCAATGCCAGGAACACAAATGTCAATGTATGTATGCATCTATGTAAGTGTGTATGTATGTATGTATGTATGTATGTATGTATGTATGTATGTATATATGTATGTATGTGTGTAGGTAGGTAGGTAAATAGGTATTTATGTAGGGAGCCATGGTGGTGAAGTGGTTAAAATGCAGTATTGCAGGTTAACTCTGCCCACAGCTAGAAGTTCAATTGTCACCAGCTGAAGGTTGACTCAGCCTTTCATCCTTCCCAGATCGGCAAAATGAGAACCCAGATTGTTGGGTAAACTTATCAGACAGTGCTGTAAAGCACTACGGAGCAGTCTATAAGTCTAAGTGTTATTGCTTTTGTTATTATATTTCATATTTCTTAACCACCCATGTTCCTCAACTGATTTCCTTTTTGTGGCCATATTTGTTTGAACTGGGAGGGAGGATGGACAACAATTTTACAATTCTTCTAGTGATTTGGGCTAGAAGTAGAAGCTTGGCAAAATTCTTGTTAACTCCCTGAGGTAAAAGAAAGAACAACAACAACAAATGCCAATTCCAAAGGTGGATTTTTTTTCTTGAAGGTGTTTCACTTCTCATTCAAGAAGATTCATTGGTTCTGGCAGGATGGTGGGGGGCGGAATGGAAGGATTAGTTCTGACAGAATGGGGCAGGGGAATGGAAGGATCATATTTCTTTGCAGTCATCTGGTCATGAGCAGTCTCTCTGAGAGCTGTTGAAGCCAATATTTGAATATTTGTTATTAGTATTGTCTGCTGTGACAGCACCAATATTGATTTGATTTTCTACTCAAGAGGAGATCTTTTCCACAACTGGGCTCTCTTTTCTTTTAATGTTTCAGATCTTCTCAGATGGTTCTTGTCTTTTGGTTCCTTTATCAGAGGAAGTCAATGTGCTGCAATAAAGGACACAAAGTTCTCTCTAATGATACCCCTATTTGGGAATAGTTGATTGATTGGTACTACCATTGCTATCACTGCAACGCCATATTAAAGCATACTAATTTATTTGGACTTTGTAATGCTTGCTTAGTTTCCTTTACAGTTTTATGCATGGGGAAGAGGCATGGTGACTCTGTTACTGTTTTATCCAATCATTTTTTAAATAATATTTTATTAATTTTCCAATTTTACATTTAAGTATTTAAAAAGCAATGTGGTGGCTGGGTTAATCAATAGTTCGAGAGTTTTAGCCAATCTTAACTCTTCTATTATTTGTTTCCATGTCTCTTATAGGCCACCTGAGATTGTAAGGCAGATTGAAAAAGTTTTTAATAAATAAAGCAAAGAGACTGACTCTCCTACAGGCATACCATGTGAGGTTCCACAGAATTAGAGCAACTCCAGCTTCAAGACATTTGTCTACAGACTACAAATGTCACTGACACTTTATAGCCATTTAACAGAATTGTCCTTCATTCCTTGTGTGACTGCTCTGCTCAAGGTCTGAAAATATAGGCCAAGAACTTTGACCTCTAGTGCGAAATAAATGTGGTTCTCCTTGCATGAAAATTTGTGCTGCAGCATTACTATCATGCCGGCATAGATGGAAATGAGGTGACACAGGGTATAAGGTGCATTTGTTAGCAACAATATTTAGTATGTAGAATTCAGCTGCTGAGTTATTTTCTCTCTCTCTCTCTCTCTTGGATTCGGGAATCATTACCACTTCAGTGCAAAGCCACCAGCAGGCTGTCTTCTGCAAATCAGCCGCCTGTTCATTGCAAATTACAACGTCAATGCCCACTGAAAACAGGAAAAGAACAAAGAAAAGACAACTGATGAAAGCAGCAAAGGGTTTGCCAGGATCTGCTGCAGTCTTGATCCTGCTGGGGGCAGGGATGGGGGAGATTCTTGAAGGTTATTATTCTGCCTGTGATCTTAACCTCCGCCACTGGCAGACTGTGGGTGCCAAATGGGATTTAGAACAACCCTTCTTTCTGTATACGAATGCCCACTTTGGAAGGTGAAATTATTTCTCTAGAATAAATAATTTAAATAATGATGATCTAATTTTGGCTCCTGGGTGAAGCAATAAATAATATATTTCTGCTCATTCTGCCTTCATTTGATCACAATGCTGAATATTTTTTCAACGTTTGTTTTTGTAAAGAAAGGAGGAGGAGGAGGAGGAGGAGGAGGAGGAGGAGGAGGAGGAGGAGGAGGAGGAGGAGGAGGAAGCGATGCCATGCCAATCAGTCTGGAGTCAGTGGCCTGGAAATAAAAAACCAATCAGATTATAAGTGAATAAACATATTTTATTAATGGATTAGAGTCTTCTGCACTATACTATATGTAGATTTTGGTGGTGTTTGTGCTCAAAATACATTTCATTGTTCTAATTCTTTGCCTTTTTTCAGAGGACATATAGCAAGAATGCTGAAATGTAAATAAGGAAAGACTAACCTGGAATCCTGAAGTAGGGTTAGTCATTGACTTCTCTCATTCACTGAAAATGATATCTGCATGTTTTGGAGCCCCTCCCACAGGGCATGAGGCCCTGTGATATTTTGCAGGAAGTGGCACATGGAATATTTTCTTAAGTAAAAAAGAAAGAATGGTTTAAGGATTGCATTTTGCTTTGGTTTTGGAGAATGAAAAGGG
This sequence comes from Bothrops alternatus, assembly GCA_034064705.1. NCBI lineage: Eukaryota > Metazoa > Chordata > Lepidosauria > Squamata > Viperidae > Bothrops > Bothrops alternatus. Next base: position 53,857,938 of record JARGCV010000007.1, on the reverse strand, counting down.
AACTCTTAGAAAGGGTAGATGATGGATAGAATGTGAACACATTGTGTCCCTGGTTTTGTTTGATGAGGCTAGGCAAAAAATTCCTTTCAATGCTCACCTCTTCTCCAGTGGAAACTTTGCCAAAGAGAATGGGAAAGTCTGGGGAAAGACAAAGTTTATTTTTGCCCTTACGAGGTTTGTGGAGTTCTTGGTGCTCTCTGAGTTTACTTGTTTAATGCAGACACTTCATTACCCAACTAGGTAACATCATCAGTGCTAGTGAGAGTGGTGTTTTCTTCCTCTCAAGATTTATCCTCGATCCTTTGGTAAATTGACTTCCTGTCTTTTCTCAATAGTAGCTATGATTTCATTAATGGCACCATTGTATTACATCTCCTTCTTCCCAAGTACTTACATGCATGCAGTACATCTGCCTTCATGCCCAAAACACTAATAAAGACAGCAGCGATAAAGTGGAGGAAAGTCATTATTTGTTACTGTAAAACAGCTGAACAGAAATTAAGCAGAAATAAAGTAGCAATTTGTTCTTGTATCCATCCATTCTACTTATGCATTACATGCATAAGGATGTAGTGTGGTGTATATATTACATAGTTAAATTAATACCTACAGGATATGGCCTGAAGGCAAATTTTGCAAAAATAATGCTGTAGCTAAGCAAATGTGGATATGTAGAGAATAAAGTGCCTGGCATATCTGCCTGTACCAAATATTAGTTCAGTGATATAATCCCAGAAATACCTGGATTAATGTTTGTCTGTATTTTAATTGTAGTGACAGGCATTAGTCAAGGTAAATATATAAGTGACATACTTGGAATTTATCCAGCCATTATGAATAGAATATAGAATGTAGAATATACTTTATTGGCCATATGTAATTGGACACACAAGGAATTTGTCTCTGGTGCATAAGCTCTCAGTATACATGAAAGCAATAACATCATAAGACACAATCATAAATCATAAGATAAAAGCAACAGAATGGTAGTCATAAGATACCCAATAGGAATATGTAATGAGAAAGGTGAGAAGGATAATATTAATACAGCCCTACTACATGGGTAAATATATAGGCATAAGACAATGTTGTGGGAATTAGGTGTTTAGTGGAGTGATGACATGAGGGAAAATCTGTCTTTGTGTCTAGTTGTTTTGCATGCAATGCCCTATAGTGGCATCCTGAAGGGAGAAGTTGAAACAGTCAATACTATGGAATGTTAGAAGTCTGAAAGAAAGGAAGGGAAATTTCATGGCAGATTAAGTTCAGTTGATAAATGTAAAGGAAAACTGCTCTAGAAAGAACAGTTTGAAATGTTCACAGAAAGTGCTGGGCTTTAAATTAACTAAACTCTGTAGCCTTGACCAGTAACATCACTGTAGTTCTTGCAGTAAATTCCTTTGCTAGGTGGAAGTCAAAGCCAACAAAAAATGTCACTTGCATAAAAGTCAGAAAGAAAATGAGTGTCATAAATAACATATTGTCATTTTGTAAGTGAATGGTATGTCCACCACTCAGAGTGGTTTACTCAAAAATGGCACTGCAGAAATAAGATGGAATAGACAGCTAAAATAATTAATGAAGTAAATGGATTTCTTTCTGAAAAGGCAGCAAAAATATTGGAGTTCTTCACATACATCTCCATTATTCAGAGAAAATAAATAAAATTAGGGTTATTCAGAGAAAATAAATAAAATTAGGGTTATATTAAGTAATAGTGATCATAGTCTTTCATATAAAGTTTAATTAGAAATATATTTAGTCAGCCTGAACCATAGCCACCTAATAAATTTAAAGTATCTGAATTTGGTCTACTTCCTTTAAAAGAACAGTAATATATAAAATCATCACCACCATCATCACCATCATCATCATCCCTTCTTCTTGAATTCTAAGTAGCTTGCCAGGAAGTTCTAGATGGAGAGGTCAGAATTTGCTTTGATAAAAATACACATCTTAAAAATTTTCCTCTTCTTGAATTTTGACAAGCTCTTGTTTGAATGAAAACACAGCATACATTTGAAATGGGTCCAGTAATCCAGACCACCTATACATCAGTTGATGCAAAAGCATAATGAAATATACTGAAGTGATAGATAACATATAAAATGATGCATAGGCATTTGATTTCAGTTGTGTAATAGGGCAGATTGTCTTTAGCCTCATGTTCTCATGATGGATCAGCTCCTTCAAATATCTACTCTAGGACTGATAGATGAAAGCTTGGTTTTCTAGCCAAAGGTTTATGACATATATGTTAGTTGGCATGCTTATTTCAGAGTTTTGCTCCATTTTTCTTTGCTTCTCCTTGGTTTGTTTTATTTGCAAAATCACCTGTTTCAATATAGCACATAAAATACTTGCTTTTTTAAATGGATAGTTTCAAGAGAAAGTGTTTCAGGGTGAGCTGAAGGTCAAGGGAACAGAAGGGAGGAAATGAGAGGAGAGGAGGGGAGGGGAGGGGAGGGGAGGGGAAGAGAACGGAAAGGAAATTAGAGGAAACAAAAGGAAAGGAAAGAGTCAGGATAGAGTCGGAAGGGACCTTGGAGGTCTTTTAGTGCAACCCCTGCTCAAGCAGGAGACCCTGTACCATTTCAGACAAATGGCTGTCCAGTCTTTTCTGAAAGGAAAGGAAAGGAAAGGAAATATCATAGACAGTGCCAATAATTGAACATTTGGCCCGGCTGCAGGACCACAGGGTAAGACTTGGGGACTATCTGAAATAAAATAGGTAGTCATAAGATTTATGGAGAGGAGGAAATAGAGGAAATGCAAGGAATGGGTAGGAGGGCTATAGATTAAATGAAGATGAGTGGGATGGCAGTGTCCCTGGTGGTCAGTGCGTTTACATTCTCTCTCTGTAGGTTTTGGGTTTGAGATATGTAGATTTTATGTCTGTATGAGAAAAGAGGGAGGGAGGGGGGAGGGAGATTTGGAGACTAGTCCTGAAATAGAAAGTAAATGAATAACTAAGGAAGTGGAACAAATGACTGGTGAGTGTAAAAACCTGCATCTGTTGGTGATAATTTATGGATCATTCAATTCACTTCTTCCAAATAGTGATCTCTATACTGTGGAGATTTCCTACAGAATATTATAGAAATTGTGCATTCTACTTGTAGAAAAATTCTGCTTTGCCTCAGTGAATATCTGGTAATCTTTGACAAGGCTGAAATATTTTTATTTTATTTTAAATTTTAAATCCAGATGAGAGTAGAAATGGCACTTTTTTATATACACCCACTCACATTCAGCCAAATTAACAGCTAAGACTCTGATAAATATGAAATAACTAATTGGAAACCTAGAGGCTGAAAGATAGGAGCAGCCCTAATCTTTCTATTTGTTCTTTCAAATGGCAAATAGCTATTGTTGAAATTTTGCATGCACACTGTAGCCGGGCTGTGTCCCTTTTCTTTGTTTGCAGAGGCTTAAAGCAGTGGCTCTTGAAGTTGCTTAATGAAAATGTCAAATGCCTTTATATCAATTCAGAACTTTTCTTCAATACAATATTTGAATTAAGCTTGCCTGATGCAGAAAAGAACTGTCAGTCTAAACAGTTGGTGCAAGTAATTAGAGCATTTTAAAACTGAACAATCTTTCTGAAAGCAGAGCACTACAGCAGCATAAAATGAAAAGAAAATAAGATTTAAAAGTTGGCACTTATATACTACAGTATATATTAGTGAAAGCTTAGACTCTTCTTAGGTCAACTGCATTTACACATTTATCTATTTATTTCACATTTTAGTGTAACTCGCTCCAATCTGCAAAATCTGGTTGTGTATAACAGAGTAAAAGAAAGGAATAAAATTGAACAAAAGACATTCAATTAATAGAAATCTTTCAGACAGCCACTAGAAATATCCAGTCCTAGATGAAAGTATTGGTAGAATGGAGTTGATTTTACTTGGCAAAGCAGTAAATGATGTAACTAAGTGCCACAGTATATGGGACTCTTTGTACATTGCTACCAGCATTTTAAATTGTAAGCCTATTGATAACCAGTACAGCAGCCAATGTTACTCTACTATGAAGGGATTGTCATGTCAGTGAACTATTGCTGCATTTTAGACTAAGTTTAGTTCCAAGTCATATCCAGAAGCTGTCCCATGTAGAATATACTACAGTAATCAAACCAAGTAATGATCAAAGAATTGTGGTCACCAAGGCATTTATTATTTATTTGAAATTTACATGTCCTCTTAACTCTGTGATTATTCTGGGTGATCTCCAACTATAAAAACAGCACAAAAACAGTAGCTCATAAACCATATCGAAGAGGAAAGAACAAAGCACATCGAGAAAAAAGAAACAAAGAGAAAAATAATAATCCAGCCTTACATTAATAATCCTATAAGAGGTTTACCACCCATCCTATCCCAAGGCCTGGGGGAAAAGCCATATTTTTAATGATTTCTTCAAAAGAATAGGGTAGCACCATAGAAATCCTTTGGGGAGATGTTCCAGAAATCAGGCACTGTGACACAGAATGGCTATTTCCTGGGTCCCATCAAGTGGCATTGTATATTTGATGGACTAGAAACATGACAATTAAGCTGATCATACAGGAGGAATAGAAACTGCCTGACATCCTGGTTACAAATCTATTCAGACTGATGGATAACCTCTCCTATTGGTAGTGGCTTCAGGTAGATATCTCTGCCCAGTGACCACCTGATATAGTTTGAAGAGTCCATGAAAATGTTAACCCAGTGTTTACTTCTTGGATTATGAGATGAAAAAAGTCCATAATTTTGTTCTATTTTGTTTCCATATAATTTACATTTAAAATAACTTGCTCAAAATTCATATTTTCCTGTCTTTGGTGGTGATACTGCTCTCCAGTACACATTTTACTTTATACCATAAGAGGTTCTATTGCAATGAGAACAGTAAAACATGTTTAGTGAGTGTGAATTAGATATTTGTTATATGTTTGCTTTCAAGTCAGTATTGACTCCTGGTGACTGCCAGAACTAGTCCTGCACAGTTTTCTTTGCAAGATTTCAGAAGATTTCTTTGCTTGCTTCCTAGGGCTGAGAGAAAGGAACTTGCCCAAGGTCACTCAGCTGGTTTTGTACCAAGGCAGGATTAGTCTCTCAATGTCTGGTCTGATGGCTTAACTGCTATACCAGGCTGGCTTTCTGAGAATTAGACTAGTTCACTTAAATCAGATTCTACTACCAGCAGTGGTGGGATTCAGCCGGTTCACACCACTTTGGCAGAACTGGTAGCTGATTTTTTGTTGCCCAGGCCCAGAATGGGCTTCTGGAAGCAGCATCCACACAGAGAACCGGTTGTTCACATATTTGAATCCCACCACTGACTACCACTCTCCCAAGTCACCTCCACCTTTCTTAATCATAGCATATAGTTTCTATATACGAAATCTGTGTTCTAAATGCCCAGCTGAGTGAGAGCTCTGGTAGCAGGGTTTAATAGCAAGTGGTCTTAAAGCAGGCATCCTCAATCTTGGCAACTTTAAGACTTGTGGACTTCAGCTCCCAGAATTCCTCAGCCAGCTTTGTCCATAAGTCTTAAAGAGAGATTGCTATTAAAACTCTCCTATTTTGTTCATAATGCAGGATAAATGTCATGTAGCCTTTCTATCATGTTATGTCCTGCTAAATTTATTTTATTTTATTTATTTTTCCACCTATTTCCCTCCAAGAGGGACTTCAAGAAGGTTTTCTTTTCCAGCTATAATAGACAAAGGGTAAATCTTCAACACTTTTTATAGGAATGGCTATCTAGTTAATTCATACCTATACATTGTTGTGAGTGTCCCTAGACCAGCTTGGGAAGTATCAGATGATGAGGATCAGCAGCCAGGCCCCTCTGGGTGTTTTCCCCTCCCGGCAGCCGAGGAAGAGCAGCCAGGCCCCTCTGGGTATTTTCCCCTCCCGGCAGCTGAGCCAGACAGGGAGGAGATTTACAGGCAGTCTGGGTCAGATTCACAAAGTGAGGGGTCAGATTTGGATCAAGAAGATAGATGGCTTGATCCGAGATTTCGAAGGTTTGATAAACGAAGGTGTCAGTTAAGTGGAAAAAGGAAGTAATGGGGGGAAGTGACGTATCGGACACTATATTAGAAGGGGACAGAGAGACTACGCCTTTGTCACGAGCAACGTTAATCAAGGAGTAGCCTGATATCTGGAGCCGTGCGTTTGACTTCAGTCTTCTGATGTTTTGGAAATCTACGGAAGAATAATGAGGCCTTGGACAATGTGATAAAGAAAGAGTGAGTTAATTGGAAGGTGTGGAAGGAGCATGTGTTAATCTAAATGTAAATACATGAGACTTGGCTGTTTCTGCCAGCAAAATGCCAGTAGCGTGCTTTGAAGTGAATTCTTTTGAAATGTGTTAAATAAACCTCTTAAAGACATATTTATGTGGATTTTAATGAGCTGAGAGGGGCCAGACAGAACATACATATATAAGTTTATGCATGTATATTATCTATCTATCTATCTATCTATCTATCTATCTATCTATCTATCTATCTATCTATCTATCTATCTATCTATCTATCTATCTATCTAAAACCTTAGTGAGACCATACTACAAAAAAGATATTGAGACCTTGGAAAAATTTGAGAGAAGAGCAACTAAGATGATCAAAGGCCTGGAGACTAAAACATATGAAGAAGGGCTGAAGGACTTGGGCTTGGCTAGTCTTAAAAAAAGAAGAAATAGGGGTGACATGATAGCAGTATTCCAGTATTTGAGAAGAGGGCCTCAAACTATTATCCAAAACACCAGAAAGCAGGACAAGAAACCATGGAAATTAATCAAGGAGAGAAGCAACCTGGAATTAAGGAGAAACTTCCTAATAATGAGGACAAATAACCAATGGAATAGCTTGCCTTCAGAAATCATGGGCACTCCATCACTGGAGGTTTTTAAGAAGAGACTGGACAGTCACTTGTCTGAGATGGTATAGGTTCTCCTGCTTGAGCAGGGGGCTGGACTAGAAGACCTCCAAGGTCTCTTCCAGGTTCTATTCTATTCTATTCTATTCTATTCTATTCTATTCTATTCTATTCTATTCTATTCTATTCTATTCTATTCTATTCTATTCTATTCTATTCTATTCTATTCTATATCAATCATCTATCAATATCTACCTAGCTAGCTATCATGCATTTTCTCTTTGGAACCAGCTTTTGGAATCCCACTGCTGTGAATAGATTAGTCATCTTTAGATTTAAATTGTGTGTGTTTGTATTATACATGTGCATGAGTGTATATTACATTGTTGATATGAAGTTCAAAATTAGACAAGATAGCAGGAGACCTTAAGACTGTGTATTCTATGGAATGGGTAACCGTTGAGTTAAATGATTGAATTGGGGTTGTGGCATTGTTGTAGCTTCAAATATACTGGCAGAAATGAAATTGCTTTGTGACATCTTGCAAGAAATTGTCAAAGTAATTCTAGCTATCAGCCAGTGAATCAGAAAGCATAACACAAAGTAATATTAATTCTTAAATTAGAAGCTAGAATTGGTGATGAATCACTCCTTAAGTTACTGATCCTCACTAATAACTTTGTTTTAAATAAATTGTTCATGTCTTTAGACCAAGCCTTTGAGCTAAATATACACTACTATTTTTCTCCTTATTTGTTGCAGAGAGAGAATTAGTTAAATCCCAGCTACATGTTGCCTTAGGTCCTAGTATAGTCTACTGATTCTTTGATTAAATGGTGCAAAAGCAAAATGACCTGTAATGCTTCATTATTTTTTTGGCAATCTCTTGACTACAGCATTTATCCAGTGAGTTTCTGAAGTTTGTCCCTCGCTTTTCTACACCTCCTCTTTTCATATTAAGCCATTAGACATCAAGTTACTAATCTACTTGCTGGATTGAAAAAAAATTGCCATCCTTAGGGCACCACAATCTTTGCATGAACAATCCTAAAAAATCATCTTCAATGTCCATACTAATATATAAACCAACATTTGGTCTTCTGAAGAACTGGATTTATGAGGTTCTTTTTTTCTTTTCTCTGTGGTTTTTCAAAATCAAAAATATGTTTCAGCCATTTCTACTCATTTGGGGAAGAATGGTTCTACTGAACACACAATAAACACAACCAACTTTATTTTCATGATTGTACATTGCTAGTCGAAATGCAACTTTTTATGTCTCCAGGTTTACTGCCTCCTCCATGGTGTAATAGACATGTATCAATCTTCAGGTTCTATAATTCAGATTTATAACTCGGTTTGTAAGTTTTAAAAATAAATTGATAAAATAAATTACATTCTTCTAGACATTCCTGGCACAGGGAACAAAAGCACTGGTATGATTCCCATGCCATACCAAACAGAGCTGCTTTTTGATGTTCTGTTAGGATATGAACATAGCTTTCTATCCAATACTATTGCATTCAAGTTTTAATCTGCTGGATCTGAAACTTTGGATAGCAACAAGTTTCTTAACACAATCTCAACATTTCTAAAACAGAAATGAAGGTAAATTCAGAAGAATGGCTATGCCTATTTATTCTGTAATGGTCAAAGAAATTAAAAGTAATTATATTAACACCAAAATAAGGACAGTTACAATCAGAAAACTTGATTCTTCTATTTCACTAGGATAGTCTGAAAAATGCTATAGTCTTGACTCATCATTTTTTAGATCATGTGATGATATAGTGGTGGAATGTAGTAGTTTGGATTCCCAAGAGAGAGGGGTATATTCCAGAGGAATAAGAGACAATTCCATTCAGATATTTTGTGTGAGAGAAAGAGGGTGAAGACAGCCCCTCCCTAATAGTTATCTGAGCAGAGGCAAATAGTAGAGTGCTTATGGTAATCTGGCAAGAATCTGTCTGTAGATGTGGAAACACTAAAGAACTCAGCTTGGAAGAATCACCATATGTCATTCTTGGTTTTCAGACCTGACAGATACCACTGCAAAGATCAATTCATTTTTGTCTTGTTTTCAATGTCCACTTTGTGCCTTTTTATTTTTAAAATGATTCTGAGCTACATAGTAGCCTTGGTATACCGGCTGTGGCATTGTTTGAAAGCAACTTGCCACAATAAATTCTATTAAATGATCATTTAATCTCATGTACAAGCTCTTAGCTAGAAGATTCAGTCCATCTTAATAATTTTAAACACATTCAGGTTGAAAGTGATAAATTATTAAACTAAATCACAGCCAGACCCTAACAAATGAGTTAAAATGACAATTATATGTAGAAGGCTCCAAACAGAACACAAAATGTTGTTGATCAACTTCATTCTGAAAGGAGACAGAGTTTCAAATGAATACGATTGATCAAAAATAATCAGTTCTGAAGAATGAACAGTTCTTTAATTTGTAGAGAGAGATAAAAATAAACATTAGCACCACACAGAAAAATCAAAACACCAATTATTATACCAGTTGCCTGGTAGATTTGTTATGTACTTCTTAAAAAGTAAAATCTTCTTGAAATAGCTGTTCCCTCCGTTCTCTCACCTCTGCTTTTTAACATCTACATGAAGCCATTGGGTGAGATCATTTGTCGACACAGGGTGAGTTATCATCAATATGCTGATGATACTCAGCTTTATATCTCTACCCCGTGTCATTACAGTGAAGCAGTTGAAGTGATGAACCGGTGCCTGGAGGCTGTTGAGGTCTGGATGGGTGCCAACAGGCTCAGACTCAATCCCGACAAGACGGAGTGGCTATGGGCTCTGCCTCCCAAGGACAATTCCAACTGTCCGTCCATTACCCTGTGGGGAAAAGTTTTGTCCCCCTCGGAGAGGGTTCGCAACTTGGGTGTTCTCCTCGATCCACAGCTAAGTTTGGAACATCATTTTTCGGCTGTGGCGAGGGGAGCATTCGCCCAGGTTCGCCTGGTGCGCCAGTTGCGACCCTATTTGGACCAGGAGTCACTTCTCATGGTCACTCATGCCCTTGTCACCTCGAGATTCGACTACTGTAATGCTCTCTACATAGGGCAACCTTTGAAGAATGTCCGGAGACTGCAGGTAGTCCAGAATGCGGCCGCGCGAGCTGTCTTGGGTCTCCCAAGACATGCTCATGTCACTCCAGTTCTTCATGAGCTGCACTGGCTACCAATTGGTCTCCGAACACAATTCAAAGTGTTGGTTATGACCTATAAAGCCCTTTATGGCAATGGACCAGGATACTTGCGAGACCGTCTCCTGCCTCATGAATCCCAGCGACCGGTCAGGGTGCATAGGGTTGGCCTCCTATGAGTCCTGTCTGTTACACAATGCCATCTGGCAGGACCTAGGGCAAGGGCCTTCTCCGTTGCTGCCCCAGCCCTCTGGAACCAGCTTCCCTCAGAGGTTCATACTGCTTCCTCCTTCCTAGCTTTCCGGAAAGTGCTGAAGACACATCTATGCCGACAGGCTTGGGGCATATGAGCTGTGCTCTGCCCTTCGGCCCTAAGAGTGTCCCGCCATCAACGGCTGTGAATTGATTGTGTTTGTATGTGGTATGAGTGTGGTAAATTTTAAAATTGTTGTTGTATCTTGTTGTGAGCCGCCCTGCGTCTTCGGAGAAGGGCGGCATATAAATGTGAATATTAAATTAAATTACTTCAATCACCTGGGCTTCCCAGTTTCTTAAAAATTCTAAACTTTAATTAAGGACTGGGAAGATTTATATTAGTTTCTCTTCACAGCTTCTAAAGTTATGTCGCAGTTTTAACAGGTTTGGTTTTTTTTTCTTCCATAGAGGATAATGGGATTCTATACATAACTGAGAAGTACTTGTAGGAATGTGGCTTGTTGGTCTGAAGCTGCAGTATGACATTTACATTCACAACATGTATAACAAAAACAGTAAATATTTGGTATACCCCTAAGACATTGTTAATACAATATTAAAGGGGTATGAGTGGAGGAGTCTGGGACAGCACAAAACTTTATTATTATTATTTTTAGCTTTCCAGCAATAATACAGAGATTTTCAAAAATACTGTGAGAGCTCCATCAGTGCTGAGAATTTTGGATGTGCAGTTCTAAAATCCTTTGGACAGAATAGATAGGAAATCAGTCTGTACATGTCCTTTAATATAACATGCAACTGTGTGTGTGTGTGTGTATGGATAATTAGGGGACTGGAGGCTAAAACATATAAGGAACGGTTGCTGGAATTGGATACATCTAGTCTAATGAAGAGAAGGATGAGGAGTGACATGACAGCAATGTTCCAATATCTCAGGGGCTGCCACAAAGAAGAGGGAGTCAAGCTATTCTCCAAAGCGCCTGAAGGCAGGACAATGGATGGAAACTAATCAAAGAGAGAAGCAACCTAGAACTAATATAATAAAGTACCACTGCATACAACTTTGCATACAGTGCAATCTTTATAACATCCCCTTTGAAATGATTGTCCACTTCCCCCATACAAATTGAATATAACTCTTCCTATACAGAATGAGATCCTGGTAGGAAACAAAGGTTTTAAATATCTCTTTTAGAGTCATAATTAGTATTGGCTTTCCTGTGATTAGTTGGAAGTGAGAAAAAAAGCACTGATGAAAATTTCATGATGTGTTAAAGGCAATGCATTGATTGACCCTAAATATAAAGCATTAAAGACTTCAAATCCCATCATTCTCTGTGACATTAGAGGCTTTTGAACTTTCATTTGATCATCAAAAATGCTATGAAATGGTGATGGGGCACTTGTTGCTTTCAGATTTGTCTCTTGCTAAACCAGTGTTTCTCAACCTTGACAATTTTAAGGCATGTGGACTTCAACTCCCAGAATTCCACAGCCAGCAATGCTGGCTGTGGAATTCTGGGAGTTGAAGTCCACATGCCTTAAAATTGTCAAGGTTGAGAAACACTGTGCTAAATGTTAAACCATGAAAACACAATGATTAACAGCAGGAAAGGCTGAAAGTCATGGAAAGGCGACCAATTAGAGAACTCTATACTTCCCTTTTGAATTCTATGAAATAGTTCCAACAGCCTGCATCTGTTTCAAATGAAAGAATATTCTCTGTGACATTCTATGGAAGTGAGAGTTGGACTTTGAAAAAGCAAGATGAAGACCAATTGATGCTTTTGAACTTAGGTGTTGGAGACAACTCCTCAGAATGCCATGGATTGTCAAGAAAACAAACAAATGGATTATCAAACAAAATCAATTTAAAGTTGTCATTTGAGGTGCCAAAAACCAAGCTCAAATTATCCTACTTTGGACATTATGCAAAGAACCAGTTCTCTGGAGAAGGTTGTAATGCTGGGAAATGCAAAGTGAATAACTTGGTTACAGTGGCAATGAGTGCACCTGAAGGAGCAAGTTTGAGACTGATTATCATGGAGAAAAATCTATCTAGCTGCTAAGAGTTAACATCATCTTGATGGCACATAATCAAACAATCAGTTCCAAATGTAGAAAATTGGAGCTAAAATAAAAACTAAAACCATGCAAGATGCAAAATACATACTAGGTAGATGCACACCTCATGTGTACCTCTTTTTTGTAAAGCAATCACTTTGTCTGAATTCACCAGTCTTGATACTACATAGTGGTTATGTCCTCCAGAATGTCTCAGCATTAAAACCTCTACCCACATCTGTGTCTTTAGTGATTGATGCTTTCCAGGAATGGTTTAGGCTGCTATGAGAGAGGGGAGGGGGAGGGAGAGAGAACCCAGACAAATCAAGGCAGATATTCTCCAAGTCTTCCAATTTTCTTTCTCCATACATCTATTCAACACACACACACACACACACACACACACACACACACACAAACACATCAGAATAAACTTTAGAAGTCATGCAGTCTAATCTCCTGGTCCATGTAGGATTCACTAGTAAATTTCTGATCAATGATTACTTAGCCTCTGTTTGAAGACTTCCAGAAAAGAACTTGGGGCTTCATGTGTCAGCCTGTTCCACTGACTGCCAATTCACACAATCAGAAAGTTTTCCTGGTATCTAGCCTAATCTACTTCCTTGTAGTTGTAATTCCACTCCTTCTTCTGTGTTGCCAGATGTGCACATTTTTAACATTATGCTTAAACTGATTCAAACGGAGACACTTAAATATAAAAGAGTTCTGTGTCCTTTATACCTTTCTTATTCTGGAGAGAGAGAGAGAGAGGGGGGGGGGGGAGGGGGAGGGGGAGGGAGAGGGAGAGAGAGAGGGAGGGAGAGGAAGGAAGAGAGAGAGAGAGGGAGGGAGGGAGGGAAAGGAAAGGGGAGAGAGAGAGAGAGAGAAGGAGGGGGAGAGAGAGGGAGAGAGGGAGAGAGGGAGGGAGAGAGAGAATGGGGATTGTTTGCTGGACATATTTGCGTCTGCCCCTTTCACTTGCTATTCAGCTAGATGCTCCCCTCTAGCATTGCCTAAGTGAGAACCCTACTGAATCATCATGCACAGTGTGTGAGAGAATGAACCTGTCTCTGGGAATTAACTGCCTTGACTTTTTTGACAGCAATTTCTACAGTTACGGGTTGTACACTTTGAATTTCTGTTCATGCAATATATCACACTCATGTTCATTACTTCAAACCATCAGAGATGACTTTGATTCATTATTCTTATTAGTCTGTTTTTATTATATTCATCTTGAGAATTATGAAATATACTCTCTACTCTCTACATTGCCCATTGTTGTCATCTGGGCAAATTTTGCTTCTACTGTTTCAGATAGTCTTGTCCCTGCATCTTCTTATTCATGAAACTGAACTCGTTTTGATTTTTTAAAAAATGCTCATAGAGATATTCGCGGCATGACTGAGAAATTGAGAACCATTATAAAATTCAGTGTAGACTGTAGTTTGATGCACAACATTTTTCCAAAATATCATTTCAGAACAGCAGACCCTTATTTGAATTTTGAATTAAATTATTTTGCTCCTGGTCGCTTAGATTTCATCTAGTGCTTGCTATATCTTTCAGTATGTATATATAGCACTTACATTGTCATAACTTTGGCAAACCCAGTGAACATTAAATACAGTCATGTGTTCACCTAGGATCTATTTTGGTTGATAACAGGTTAAAAAGGTTGTGAGAAACACACACAGTTGCACAAAATCTATAGAACATGTAATGGCCACCATTTTCCCCACTAAAGTAAGAAAATAGGCATAACACGGCACAAATACAGATAATATAGTTTGTTCCCTTGTAGGAACCTCTGCTCCTTGATCTTGGCATCATATTTGGAACACTGTCATATATATATACTCCTGACAATAGCGAAGATCAGTGGTGTGACACACCAAAAACTTGAATAAGGTATTAGCTTTAACAGCAATGACCACAATAATGCATAAATGTCAGAAAACATTCTTCTGGAGATGTGAAGTCCTGGTAATATATAACCAGTTTCAACTAATCAGTGGAGACTCATCAGGGATTGAATGAAAGAAAATTAAGCAAACACTTTGATTCCTTAATTCTTGGCATTATCTGCTTCAAGCCATGTTCTACCATTATCTCAATTAGCCTTTATAAATTGTAGATGACAGATAATTTGTGTGACCATGTCCTTTATATGCATTGAGTCTGATGTGAAAAATAAGAAATAGACCACACTCTGGGAACAGTTTCAAAATTCCAAGGTAATTTCTATTTGTTTGTGATCCACAGTCACCAATCAATCTTGAACTCAGATAAGGAGCTTATAGCATATATAAGGAGCTTACATAAGTATCCACGTACTTTTACCTTCTGCTTTGCCAAATCCTGGTCAATTCTTCCAAGCAGCATCACATAATTTGCCAAATTTACTAATTCCAGATAAGATTTTGATTTCTCATTAACATCATTTTATTAACTTGTATGCACCCAGATACACAAATCTGTTATTTGGTAACATTTACCCTTCTAGACTTCCATGTTGGTCATTCATGTTTATTTATGGATTCACCAGTCGATTTACCATTTATGCCACTTCAGTTACTGTAAATACTAGTCAGTTTACATAATGGAGTTCAAACAAACAAAATAAATTGGAAAGTTAAAAAAGGGGGGAAAGAGAAACTAAAATTCATGATGTTGGCTATAAACGCAAAAGCAGAGAGAAAGAACAATCCAGATATCAGAAGGGAAAAAGTAACTCGAAAGCTGAACATCAGTTGTTACCACTAGATGAAAAATTGGAGCATCTCCAAAACTTAACTTTCTTCATCTTCTGAACATAGCTGCTCACTGAAGATAATATTTACTCAATTCACTCCTCCTTATTTGGATCATGGAAACAATTGAAGGGGACCAATAAAATTGTTGTCTAAGAGTAAGATAATACCTTTCGGACTGTATGATAAATTCCTCTAGTTCTGAGATGTATTTGTAGGTATATTATAAGTCATGTTTTAATGACTTCCAACTGTGGATATTTACAGGCAGGCAAGTGGTAGAACTGTACACTGTACTACTCTAAATTACGTATCATACATTTCACATGATCTTTGGTCTCAGCTCTGCTTGTTCCTTTTATTACTTTTGTTACAGGAGATATGTCAGGTTTATTTATTTATTATGAGTCCATATGGTGTTTGGAATTAAGAAGCTCTGGGCAACAAGGTGTTCCGTGTCTAATATATTCATAAATATATATTGAGAAAATAATTTGCTTGCTCTGCCTCTCAAATATTTACAGTTAGCTAAGTTATAAAAAATATATCCTGCAATTTACCAAGAAGCTGGTGCAGCTGAATTTTGAGAGACTTATTTCAGAGTGAATGATACAAGACTGAGGCGATATTGATATAGTTCTCTGATTTTTTTAGGTCACTGTCTCATGAGATCATAGCAAATTAGAGGTGTTGCAGCCTCTTTAAAAGCTCACATTGACACAAAATAGACATGGCAAACAATGATGAGAAAGATAAACCCAAGCTAAATACTGCCTTCCCTGTGCATAATGTGCAACTACAAACATGTATTACATGACAGCAGTATAGTGCAATTCTTCCCCCAGCAGACAATAAACATGGAACCACAAGGAAACTGCAGGAATCATAGCATATATATATGCTATGGGGTCGGTTCTCTCCCCCCTACTTTTTAACATCTACATGAAGCCACTGGGAGAGATCATTCATCGGCATGGAGTGAGATACCATCAGTATGCTGACGATACTCAGCTGTACATTTCCACTCCTGCCCAAATCAGTGAAGCGGTTGAGGTGATGTGCCGGTGTCTGGAGGCTGTGAGGGTCTGGATGGGTGCTAACAGATTGAGGCTCAACCCTGACAAGACAGAGTGGCTGTGGGTGATGCCTCCCATGGACATTTCAATCTATCCTTCCATTACCCTGGGGGGTAAAGTTATAAACCCCTCGGAGAAGGTGTGCAACTTGGGAGCCCTCCTCGATCCACGGCTGACATTGGATCATCACTTGTCGGCTGTGGCGAGGGGGGCATTTGCCCAGGTTCGCCTGGTGCACCAGTTGCGCCATTACTTGGATCGGGAGTCTCTCCTCACAGTCACACATGCCCTTGTCACCTCGAGGATCGACTACTGCAATGCTCTCTACATGGGGCTACCCTTGAAGAGTGTTCGGAGACTACAATTAGTGCAGAATGCAGCTGCATGAGCGGTTGTGGGCCTGCCCCGTCGTGCCCACATTTCGTCAACTCTCCGCATGCTGCATTGGCTGCCTATTGGTCTCCGAGTGCAATTCAAAGTGTTGGTTATTACCTATAAAGCCCTTTATGGCAAGGGACCAGGATACTTACGGAACCGTCTTCTGCCACATACTTCCCTACGACTGGTGAGAGCACACAGGGTCGGCCTCCTCCGGGTCCCGTCAGCGAAACAATGTCAGCTGGCGGGCCCTAGGGGGAGGGCTTTCTCTGTTGTAGCACCCGCCCTCTGGAACCAACTGCCTCCTGAAGTCCGCATTTCTCCCACGCTCCTGGCCTTCCGTAAAAACCTTTAAACTTACCTCTGCCGGCAGGCCTGGGGATGATTGTGGATTGAATGGTGAATATGAGTGGGTGTTAGTTTGTTTTTTAGATATTTTTATTTGGACTTGTATTGAAATTTGATGTTTTATATACATGTTGTTAGCCGCTCTGAGTCTCCGGAAAGGAGCGGCATACAAGACCGAATAATATAAATAAATAAATAAATAAATAAATAAATAAATAAATAAATAAATAAATAAATAACTAACATATCACATAATGTACATTCAAGCTATTTATTCAGGAAGACTTAATTGAAGAAGTAGAAATAGCAGAAAAATGGGAGGAAATAAATATATAATATCATGTAATATATAATGTTAGAGTTCTGGCAACCAGCACAGTGGCTGCAACACCTTTGTTATAATAGCCTAGCAGTTTTACCCACCAGGAATCAATTTCAGCTTCTAAGTGGTCTCTAAAGGAAGCTCCATGTAGAGCCCATTGCTGTAGTCCATCCTAGAAGTGATTAGGGCAGTGATGGGGAAACCTTTAGAGACCGAGTGCCCAAAAACTGGCCCTGCCCCCTCTCCACCCCCTGCCGTGCCCCTGCTCCACCCCCACCCCGCCCCCTACCCTGCCTGCCCGCAGGGCCACTCACTGCCTCCAGGGCCTGCCACAGATCACCCAGGCAGCCCAGCAGCATTATGGCAGCCACACCCTCTGCCCTCACCCTGCAGCATCAATGTGCATGATGGGGCATGATGGCCTGGCTACCTGGCTGCCATGTTCTTGGCTGCATTGTTCTGTGTGGGCCACACTCAGGGGTGACTCCTCCAGGGCGGTTTCTGGTGAGGAGAGGGTCATGGAGGGAGGCGAGGCTGGGGCAATGGCACGTGTGCCCACAGAAAGTCTCCGAGTGCCGCCTCTGGCACACGTGCCATAGGTTTGCCACCACTGGGTTAGGGCATAGATAATTGTTTATTTGACTCGTACCCTTGCTCGTGTGGCAAACAGTGCCCTCCTTTTAATCCTTTAATTATAATCTTGTTTTTATTCTTAATTCTTTTATTTTTGGTAGATGATGATATACTGAAGTTGGATAATGATGATACACTGGAGATGGAGTCCCTTACTGTAAAACCAATATGCTCAAGTGGAGGCTCTTAGCAGATAACAACGTGCTGTGTGAATGTGGAGAGACACAGAGCCTGACCCATCAGCTGGTATGTCGGCTTTGTACCAATAGTGGCCTATTTTTGGCCAACAACAGAGCAAAGAAAGTGGCTTCATTCTGACACTTTAAAGTTTGATCTAGACATGGAAGAAGAATTTAAAATAAATATTGCTTTATAATTGTATTATAAAGTGGACATTATTGTTAATGTCATTTTCGATGGGATGAATGTGTGTCTTTCTAAACGCAGTAAATATCTAAAGAAATCCTGAATCTCTTCCTGATGTTAACATATCCAGGCAGTGTAAGGTCTTTGTTATCAGGATACTTTCTATCCACTGGGTTTCCTTCTGATGTGACAGAGAGAGTATATCCTTTGAAGTGTTCCATACAAAAACGTGATTTAGTTAAATTTTTGTAGCTTCCTCACCGTTGCTCAGTTTTCCCCTACTTTTGGCATATCATTTTCTGTTTCTGAACGCTAGTGGCATTTTGGCACTCATTTTTCCCCTTCTAGGGAGAAGAACTGGATTTATGCCAGGAGTACATGCAAGGGTACAGAAAGTTTAACAATTGCCAATGGCATTAATACTTCCATCAGCTACTTTTGATTTAGAGAGGGAAGAAAATCCAGAAATCACAGCAGGATCAGAGTGATTAAAACCCTCCCTGCTTCGTTTGCAACCTTTTGATTTAGAGGTTTCTCATGGTGTGCAAAAACCCAGGAAATGTTATTTTTCTCATTTCTGCTCACTCTTGACATATCTGCACAATTTAGCAGCCAGTTGGCATGCTTGTGTGTAGCTTGGAGTGGATAATAGGATAGGGCTGGAGAGGTATTCAAAGAAATAAATCAATGAAAATAACTCTTAAGAGAGGGCAGCCCTGCCCATATGTTACAAATGCAACATTGTTCTCTTGGAATAAACAAGACTTTTGTCCTTAATTCCTTGCCCTTTTAGTTCTCCTGGCCTCTTATACTGAATATTGATTTACATAGAGCGGCATACAGAATCACCTAACAAGGTTGTTCTTTTTTCAGATTAGAATTACTATGCATTTAGTTTCTTTGCTTATTTCCAACAGGGGATAGCTTCTTAATAAGAAGATGGAGTGGACAGAGTCTAGAGGTGGTGGCTCTTCAGTTCTGGAAGTCTTATAGCTGAGAGGTCCCCAATATTTTGGCCACCAGGGACTGGTTATGTGGAGAGAGGTTTTTCTGTGGACTGGAGGATGCGTGTTTTTGTATGCTGCCTGCATCTCATGGATGGGGCTTTGCTTGTTTATGCAGACCAGTTGCTGGCATGCCACGGCCCAGTACTGGTCCACAGACCAGGGGTTGGGGACTCCTGTTATAGCTAATACCTGCTTGACTTCTCCTGATCCCAGAAAGTTAATCAGAATTGAAACTGGTATGTTATGGAATGGGAGGCCTCTTAGAAAGCTCTGGCTGCAAAGTTAAAGCTATTTCCATCTCATTTCAAAAAAAAAAAACAACCCCAAAAAACCAACAAGCAATCAAAATGTTTTCGTGGACATTTCCCTGAAGCTCAGTTTGAGGGAGCCTTTACTTTTATTATAAACCAGGAATACATTTATATGCTTGTTTATTACAGACCAACAGAATTACACAGTTGGAAGGGACCTTGGAGGTTTTCTAATCCAACCCCCTGCTCAAGCAGGAAAATCCTATACAATTTCAGACAAACGGCTGTCCAATCTCTTGTTAAAAACCTCCAGTGTTAGCATGTATACTTCAGCATGAGAATGCCCATTTGCCATCCCAAAATGATATGCTACATTTTTTTTGCTGCAGTGCAGATCATATAGCTAAGAATTGTCCTAGATGACTTTCCAAATCCTTTCAAACCCTAAATGTGTTCATAGTTAGCATGAACATTTCGAAGTTATTCTCATTGGGTTAGGTTTGCAAGTGTACATGTGCTAAGTCTGTCTCAAAGCTTAAAGTATTTTTTGCTGCTCATCAACCATTAATGAGAAAAAATATCAAAAGTCTGGTAATCTGTTAATGAAAGTTGCAGTGTAAAAGAGGACAGGACATGTCAACATGTATAAATGATTGGGTTTTTTTAAAAAAAATTAAGAGGTTTTATATTTATATGTATTTTTATGTTGATTTCTACTGTGCTGTGAGCCGCCCTGAGTTCTCCGGAATAGGGTGGCATAGAAATCGAATAAATAAATAAATAAATAAATAAATAAATAAAAAGGAAAACTAGGGGTTGCATATGGCATTATAAAGGAAATTTAGTTGCTTACTGCTGCTCTCAGTCGAAGTAGCTCTTTGCTTGTTTTTTTTTTGGAAAAATAGAACTTTGTCTCAAGTGCATAGGATGGAGAATTATAGCTCTTAATTGACATAAGTCATTGATGTCATGTCCCCTCAGGACATTTTCAGAGCAGCCTTTCATGCCCAGCTCCTGAAAATGGGATGTAGAAGAAAACACCTTGTATGATTGGAGGTCTTCTTTTCTCCAGCTTGCTGCAGAATATCTTAACATTCAGTATTATTCACGTGTCCTTAAAACTTTGCTTTGATATATTAATTGTAGGTGCTATTGTTCTGAGCAAGCTCAAAGCAATGTTCAGAGAACTATCATTAGCATATTAAGCTAGCTGAGTGTATCTTTAATATTTAAGGAGCCATCACTAAACAGTTAATCAAATACTTTTTCAAAGTGTGAGACAAGAGTTAGATAAGAAAAGCAAGGAAATGATGACTTTTCCTGCCATTTGCTATTAATCTGAAGCCTTCCTTTACTTATACAGAATCGGTGGTGCTTATTTACATGCCATTGTTGCATTACTTTAGGGAGATTAATTATTATCTGATATGCAATCAAGCAAAAGCACCAAGCTACCTTGTGGGATGGTAGCGTGGCTAAAACACAACAAAAAGACTTGCTTAGCTGAGAATTCTTTTGTTAATTCAGGGGACGATGAAAAATATTAACTACGGATGATGGAAATGACAGTTAGGAAATAGTCTGCCACTCTTCATATGGAAAGCTAATGAAGGAGAATCAGTGCCATGTGAGAAGATATTCAATGAATGATCCATTTTCTAAATTACAAAGGTACAGCATTGGCCACTGGGGGAAATATGGTTTTGCTTTGATATGCCTTAGATCTCTGTCTCCTGCCAAAGGCACACTTCCCTACCAAGAATCATAGCTTTCTGAAGTAATCACTGGAAATACCCATGGTAAACTATACCACCTGTCAAAAGCTCTGTATTTTACTAATCCTCCCATGGTGAATGAGACACTTTGCCATTATTTTTATGCAACAGGACTGGCTTTCTGCCATAAATCTTCTTGTGTGTGTTGATTAGGCTATAATGACAGAAAGATTAAAGGTATTTCATAGCAATTAATGATCACCTGGATGCAGCTTCTCAGTCCAGATGGATACTCATTATCACCAAATGCCCTATGAAAGCTTGTACTTGGCTGTGAAACAAGGCCACGTGTCCCAAATTACTGGTGAATTATAACCTTTTCAGTTAAATTCTAATATTTTGAATAGGACCAAGACACCAAGGATTCCATAAATACTAATATTTTCCTAGATTTTAATAAATAGTTTGTTCTTTGCACCACAAATGCTTGTAAGAAAAAAAGAGTCATCTCATACAGCGTAGGGGTCATGTAAGAGAATTCAGAATTTCTGCTTCCCCAATCTTTCTTTCTTTCTTTCTTTCTTTCTTTCTTTCTTTCTTTCTTTCTTTCTTTCTTTCTTTCTTTCTTTCTTTCTTTCTTTCTTTCTTTCTTTCTTTCTTTCTTTCTTTCTTTCTTTCTTCCTTCCTTCCTTCCTTCCTTCCTTCCTTCCTTCCTTCCTTCCTTCCTTCCTTCCTTCTTTCTTTTAAAATCCTATGTACTGACTGGTTGTTACCCAAGAAAATGTGCAGGAGTAACTCTTCCCAACATTTGCCAACTCCTGTATAAAGTAACAAGCTTGGAGATTCAAAAAGGTATTCCAGACTTCTTCCATGTATCTTAGAAGAACCAAGAATATATCCATGCATCTACAAATAAAAATGAGAAAAATTTACAGGATCCTTTGGAGAATTGTGTATACAAAAGGTTCTGGATATGTTACCATCAAACAGATTGTTGGTACTTTCATCTGTGCTGTTGGTGGGCACATATTGAATGATAGAAGAGTTGAGACTTTTGCCTCAATACTCTTAGCAAATCTGGAAAATAAAAATAATAGTACCTATTGATAGAGCATGATTATGAAATCTGTCAAATGAAATGACATGGCCTTCTCAAAAAAATGCACTGTGAAGCAAGTAATACATTCAACAAAAATCTGTATCAAAATATTTCTTGGCTCATCCTCTCTAAATAAATATTTGAAGATGCTGCAAAAACCAGTGTGTATACTTGAATACAAAATGAACATAAGATGCATATGTTAGGGAAGGAAATATGCTTTTTATGGGTTTCCTTTTTTATGATGAAAATCTTTGATGAAATACAAAATGTTTACATGAATTTGAGTTTGACCCTGCAGACAGATATAAATCCATAGTCATCACTTCATGAAATAAAAACACTGGATCACAACTTTCATAAAACTTTAACTTAGTAAAAACTACAAGTACAGTCAATGTATATTTATGCTTTGCATGAATACCTTCCAAACCATTATTTGATGGGGGGGGGAAATTACATTTAGCTAGAACCTGATCTAACTACCTCCATAAAACACTTTAGTATAATATACCTCTACATCTCCCCCGCCCCCAAATGTTTAATACACTTTACTTAAATCAAAGGCCTAGTGGAAGTATGGCATTCCCAAGTATGGCATTTTCTAAGTTACATAGAAATTATACAAGTTAGAATAGAGTAAGGCTTCAATGTTAAGTAAAAATAAATGTCATTCCCAATGATTTCTAAATAAATGTTTTGCCAAGCATTGTATAAAGAGATTGGCAGGCCTAAAAGTGTTCCATGTTATTATCCTTTTCCAAAGGCACTCCATTTCTTATCTGTGTCTTCAGGGTCACCTGAGTAGTGCAAATGGGTGTGGAGCCTTCTTGGAACTGCTGAAAGGACTGGGTTGTAGACTGAAGAAAGATAATAAAGCGGGAGGGATATAATAATAATAATAATAATAATAATAATAATAATAATAATAATAATAATAATAATAATAATAATAATAAAGTTGGAAGGGACCTTGGAGGTCATCTAGTCCAACCCCCTGCTCAGGCAGGAAATATGACATCATTTAACTTCAGCCTGTCTTCAAAGAGAAAAAAGAAAGTCCAGTTGCCTTGTGAAAAAGCACTTTTGGGAGATCTTTGCTTAAGAGTTTATATATTTGGTTTTTTGTACTGTTTACTTCTTAATGTAGATTTTTATTTTTATACAGTATGCCATTTTTAGATTTTATTTAATTACTATGTGCTGCCCAGAGTCACTTTTGGTGAGATAGGTGGCTATACAGATTTGATTAATAAATAAATAAAATAAAATAAACAAAACCTAGTTTTGGTCTCAGGCTGGGAATTGATGACCCTATTTATCTAAGATCCCAGTTTTGTTTTGTTCGATTTTGCTATCTATATGTTTATTTTAGTCTGACTGATTTGATACGCTGCCAAGAGTCCATTGGTGTTAGCTGACTAATAAGATCAAATAAATAAATTTGCTTTGTGTTCTTCTTTTGGCTCCTTTGTCTTGTCACATACTGTTAAATTCTAATCACAAACATGGAGTAGCATGAAGCTTGGATATCTCATTTATTTATTTATTTATTTCTCGAACTTATATGCCGCCCTTCTCCTAGGACCCAGGGCGGCTTACAAACAATGCAATAAAATTATAACAATAAAATTTATCACATTCATACAACATACAAGCTCAGTTAACTCACATTCGCTGATGGAGGGACAATCCTAGGCCCAGGGGCAGAGCACAGCTCATACACCCCAAGTCTGTCGGGCATGATAAGGCATGATGATGAAAATATCATTTCCAGGATGAGTTAGGATTGCCTTGATGCAAAATACTCTAATTCCACGCCTTCAGAGAGGCAACATAAGGGTCACGGTATGAAATGGAGAGAAATCACAGAGACCTAAGCTTTATGAGAGAGAGTATCTTGGACTGTATGTAGAAACATCATTCAGTACTAGCTGAAGGAATTCTAGAGGGAGGAGGAGGAGGAGGAGGAGGAGGAGGAGGAGGAGGAGGAAGAGGAGGAGGAGGAGGAGAATCTGAGAAAGAATAAAATGCCTGGATACCATATCTGATGACAGGACTTTACAATAACTCAAATAAGCAGTTAATGAGAACCTTAGCTAAATAATGTCCATCAGGGCATAAATAATTAAAAGTGACTGAATGGCTGAAAAACAATATTTACTTCATCAGCACTGAGCAATTTAAGGCTTTGATTTCTTTGCAGGGGCAAATGATGAATGAGTAAATGATTTCATATAAAGAGTCTAGCCAAGTTATATCTGGGAATCTTTTACCATGTATGTCTATAACTGAATGATGGAACAAGTGTCTGGAGATCTGAGATTAACTCTGGTGTGAATGGAAGCCTGACACACATCGTGAGACAGACCAGAAACAGAAACCACTTCATGAGCCAGTCCCACAAATCGGTTAAAAGCAATTGAAGGCAGCTGCTTAGGACTGCAAATCATTGCTTTCATAGAGATGTAAACTTGTTCTGCCACTGAGACTGTCTACTGAACTTCTCAATGAAACAATATTGAGCACATATAATACTACTTCTCTCTGAGCTGCATTGGTTGCTAGTGTGTTTCCGAGTGCACATCAAGATGCCAATTGTCACATTTAAAGCCCTCCATGGCTTAGGACTGGGTTATTCAGGGGACTGTCTCTTCCCAGTTGCTTCTACCTGTCCAACCCAGTCATGCAAGATGGACTTGATTTGGCTCCTGTTAACCAAACAATGCTGGTTGATTTTTGTCATAGTGCCCACTTTGTTATTGTTTTCATTCTAGTTTAATCGTATTTGCTGCCCAGAGTCACTTGTTGAGATGGACAGCTATATAAATTGGATCAATCAATCAATCCACCAGGGAAAAAAAAGATACAATACTAAATACCAAAAATAGTATGCAAATAATAATGGCTAATGATGGAAAAGAAAACCTACAATTTGGAAATTTCCATTTTAAAAGCCTTCAACTGTGATATTCCGAGAATGAAAAGGGCCAATTTGCATAAAATGTTCTGAAGCAATTTTTAATGAAGGCACAAAATAAGAGAAGATTCATAAAGCATATTTTTATGCAGAGAGAGAGATTACAAAAGTAAATGGTAAAAAATGGAAAACAACACCGGGAAAAAAGTTTGAACTGAAATGCTATTATGAATATTGATAGTAAAGCAGTGAGATTTTTATCAATTTGCTCCTTCTTGGTAAAGATTCACTGCTTCATCATTTCAGCCTGAACTGAGGCACAGAAACACTAGGTTTTGTTTTTTTCAGGGTTAGAAATGACTAACACATATAAAACTGGGTAATTCTGTTAGGAAGGAAAATGGCCTGCTCTCACTATACTGAGTTCTTAGCTGCTCAACTAACAACCCGGACTTCTCAATTTAAAGAAAAGCATCAGAGAGGCAAGCTGACTTGCTGAGACTCTTATTGGTCCAGCTAAAGCAAAATATTACACTCTGGAGGAACATAATGATCTGTTTTTCATGATTCTGCCAGCAACTTATATCACGGATTCTAATATATGAGTCAAATTTCAGTTGCATGTTCAAATCACATGCATGAATTTGTAGGAAATAAGCATTAAAAAATGATGAGGAATAACATACTTGCTGATTGCAATCTATATATTGAGAATAAAAATCCATTTAGCAGTTTGCTCAGCCAAAATAAACAAAAGAGGAAATTCAGTTTCAACAAGAAACTGTCCTCATTTGGTTTTGGTTAGTGATTTCGACCCATGTTTGTAAAACAACTAAAATGATCTTTCCTATGAACCCATGCTAGAACAAGCTTTAAACATATGATGCCGCCTTGGTGATGCCTCCCAAGGACACTTCTATCTGTCCTTCGATTACCCTGGGGGGTGAATCTATAAACCCCTCAGAGAAGGTCCGCAACTTGGGAGTCCTTCTCTTTTTTTTATTGGTTTTTTTAATTTTTAACAGAAAAAGAAAAATGCTCAAATCAAATCATAGTGTTGAAATAAACAATAAACATAATCACAACATAAATACATATTTCAAAATCATCCATAAACAAAACATAAGTACTTATTTCAATACATCTAATAATAATAACTCAACTGAAAATAATCATAGACCACATTTACCAAACAATTAACATTACTGCTCGGTACCCCCACCACCACATCCCCCTAACCCTAACCTTCCCCCCTCACTTACCAACTAACTACCTACTCTCCTCCCTCCTTCTCTATCTCCCTCCTTCTACTCCACCCAACTATCCCTACTCTTCCCCCTTCTTATCAACTTTCTACTTACATCAGCCTTCACTCCTCCTTCCTCTTTCCATCAGATGTGGTGCCCAGAGGCCACCCGAGCAACCCCTTAATAACAATAATTACATATTCTTGCATCAACCCCAATTGCAGTTGAGAAAACATAGTATATAAAATTATAAACCCTCCGTACCCCCCCCCCGACTTCCCAGAGTGAGTACAGGGTAAAACAAAAGAAAACCCACTACTTCAAACAAAGTTATTATATAATCCTAACAAGAATTTTAAACTATATACTAAATACAATCTCTACTTAACATTTATTCAACCTTATCAATTCTAATACATATCTAATCCCTCAATCAGTCCATCTAATATCAAACCTTAAATCATTTCAATCCACTAAACAAAACAGACAAATCATCTTGTTAAGAGTATTAATTTTCATTTACATATCTAAACCATCAATCTAACAATCAATCCATCACTTCAATTCCTTGAGAGGTTATGTAGAGTCACCCAAACAATCAAGTTTAATATATATCTTCCAATAATCAGTTTCTTTTAACATTCTAGACATTCATTTCAAACCAATAAACATCAAATAAATAAATCATCTTTTTTTAAAAAAAAATAAACAAATAATATCAATAAACCCCTCAATTCAAAAAATATATATATTCTTAATCAATTTAGTATATCTTCCATTAAACAACCTCTCTTACATCTTATTCATAAACTTGGTCCTTGATTCAGCCCATAATCTTAGATTGGCCTTAATTCCTTACACTTAATTTTAAATTTCACTTCTTCAATCGACTTCTGGGCTTTCTCATATGTCAAATAAACCTAAATAACAAATACAATCTATTTAGTCCATTTCTAACTTAGATTCCTTCAACCTTATCAAATCACATAATGCTTATCTATCCCATCTATCAATCAATCTAATGTCAAACCTAGATCATTTCAAAGCAGGTACATTCTTCTTCAATTTAATTATATCTTCCATTAATCATCTTCTTTTACGTCTTACTCATAATCTTAATATTATATCTTCCGTTAATCATCTTCTCTTACATCTTACTCATAATCTTAGTCCTTGAGTCAGTCCATAGTTTTGAATTACCCATAATTCCTTGCATACAATTTTAAATTTCACTTCTTCAATCGTACTCTTGGTTTTTTCTTCTGCCAGGTAAATCTCCATAACGAGGCCTCCCTTCCAAATAATAAGTCTCTCTTTTTTACTTGCAATATCATTTGAATCCATATAAACCATCTTAACCTTTGCATTAGTCCTCTGTTTCTCTTGACCATAGACTTTCGTTGAGGTAACATTTCAAATCTCTGTCTTTGCTTTTCCTGGTCCTCAGCACCATAGATAGATTGCTTCTTAAACTGGATCAATTTCTCTTTTTTCTCAATTAAATCTTCTTCTTGCTGCTTGTCTGAGAGGAATAGCCATCCCCTCCTGTCTTGAAACAAATCCTCTTCCTCCACTCCGTAAATGAACTGTTTATCAAGCAAGATCCATTTCCCATTATTCTCTTTATTCTCAATACTGTCTTCTTCTTGTTTGGATTGTTGTATAAAATGTTCAACAGTCGGTTGCAAATTAATTTCATTTAGAAAAAAGAATCTAATTAATTTTAATATTTCTGTATTAGTCTCTTTCAATATTGCATCCTTTCTTCTTTAAATTCATCAATGCGATCCAAAATAGGTTTGACATTAAAACGTAAATTCCACTCCATTTTAAATTTTAAAACAATCGCTCTGGCTTTAATCCAATTTCTACAACCGTCTCTCTAGCTTCGCTTACGAGAACAAAGAAAAAAAAATGGAGAATTCACTTTCACTTTCAAGCACTTTCCTTTAGCAGTGAAAGTAGTGAAAGCTATACGCCATCTTGAATGCATTATGTTGAATGTAACAGTTAGAAATATATAGCCAGAAAAACAATAAAAAATACTTGCAATCCAATAAAAACTCCTGTATTCACTCAGTCTGCAAACAGTCTCTCTTGTGTTCTATTTTTAAAAGCAGAGGCGGTCGCGGCGTCTTTTTCTGTCTGATGACAGAAGCGTCTCTGAGCAGGAGCGTCTTCAGGAGTTATGGGGAGCTCTCACTCTTAATCCCTGAAAGCTTTTTCCAGGGATATTAGAGGAGCTCAACCCTTTACTCCCGATGCTCTACACCTCTTCTTCGCCCGAAGAGGGGATTTTTCACCGCAAAAAACAGCTGATGTTCGCTATTTTTTGCGGCTTTACATACCCAGGGAACGGAGCCTCACAGAGGAGACTCTAGCGACGCCGGCGGAGCCACTGGAAGCCACTTGGGAGTCCTTCTCAATCCACAGCTGACATTGGATCATCATTTGTCGGCTGTGGCGAGGGGGGCAGTTGCCCAGGTTCGCCTGGTGCACCAGTTGCGTCCTTACTTGGATCGGGAGTCTCTCCTCACAGTCACACATGCCCTTGTCACCTCGAGGATCGACTACTGCAATGCTCTCTACATGGGGCTACCCTTGAAGAGTGTTCGGAGACTACAATTAGTGCAAAATGCAGCTGCGCGAGCAGTTGTGGGCCTTCCACGTTGTGCCCACATTTCACCAACTCTCCGCATGCTGCATTGGTTGCCTATTGGTCTCCGAGCCCAATTCAAGGTGTTGGTTATCACCTATAAAGCCCTTCATGGCATGGGACCAGGATACTTATGGGACCGCCTTCTGCCATATACTTCTCTACAACCGGTGAGAGCGCACAGGGTTGGCCTCCTCCGGGTCCCGTCAGCGAAACAATGTTGTCTGGCGGGCCGTAGGGGGAGGGCTTTCTCTGTTGTGGTGCCCGCCCTCTGGAACCAACTGCCTCCTGAAGTCCGCATTTCTCCGACTCTCCCGGCCTTCCAGAAAAATCTAAAAACTCATCTTTGCCGGCAGGCCTGGGGATGATTGTGGTTGATTGTTGAATTGAATGTGTGTTTTATTGGTTTTTTTTTAGATATCGTTGTTTGGGTTTTTTATTGTAATTTTATTGTTATATATATGTTGTTAGCCACTCCGAGTCCCCGGAGAGGAGCGGCATACAAACCCAAATAAATAAATAAATAAATAAATAAATAAATAAATAAATAAATAAATAAATAAATAAGTAAATAAATAAATAAATAAATAAATAAATAAATAAATAAATAGTAATGCTATTTTCATCTGAACATCATGCACAATTTTTGATTCTTAATTACAGAATAGATATGTAGGTCGCTTACAGTCTGGAAGGATTACAGCAGCATATAAACCCAGTAAAACTAGTGATGTATAGATAAAATAAATATATGAGCATTACAAAAATTCTTTAAAGTCTTCTACTAGAAGCAGAGGTAGATTAATTGATAATATTAATCTTTCCTTGCTTTAGTTCAAGGAAGGATTAATTTTATCAAGAATAATGGGGTTGGGTCTTTTCTGTCTCGGCCGTTGCGGTCACTTTTTCATCTTTCCGTCTCCCCACTTGCTCCGAGGTGCTTGGAGCGGAGCGGACCCCGCCGACTCGCTATGGCTGACAAGAAGCCCAAGGAAGGAGTGAAGACTGAAAATAACGATCATATTAATCTGAAAGTTGCAGGGCAAGATGGATCTGTGGTGCAATTTAAGATTAAAAGCCATACACCACTTAGCAAACTAATGAAAGCTTATTGTGAACGACAGGGTTTGTCAATGAGGCAAATCAGATTCCGATTTGATGGGCAGCCAATCAATGAAACAGATACACCTGCACAGTTGGAAATGGAGGATGAAGATACAATTGATGTGTTCCAGCAGCAAACAGGAGGCATGTACTAAAAGAAAGAACCAAACTTCCTTTCCCACAGGCAACATATTCACAGTTAGAAAAAAAGAGACCTGATTCAGTCACATCTTGACTACTGCAGTATAGCTTTCTCTCTTCTTTGATTTCTTTTCTTATTCCTTCTATTGTACATAAAGTAACTGGTGTATGTGCACAGACATGCATATTTTTTTTAACTAAATAGCCAATTGTATGTTTTGATCAACATCGTATGGAGAAAGGGTGATAAAAACAAACCGGTCTGTGAAAATATCCCATTTTCTCCACTAGTGGCATGCTCCTCTAACTTTTATCTTTATATTCCAGTAAGTTATTTTTGCTCTCATTGTTGGAAAAAAAAAACCTTACATATTTTGTTTGATTGGACAATTTCATTGTTTTTCTTTTATCGTTGTACAACCAAGGACAATTTTATAACTTTTTTGTACGTAGCTGTTACATGTAGAGCAATCTGTCTAAGTAGGGGTAAATTACTCTAAAACAAAAGTTTGATCTTGGATAGTTTTCCCTTCCGTCTTGTTGTTTAAATAAACTTCTTGTTTAAAATAAAAAAAAAAGAATAATGGGGTTGCTTGTCCTTAATTCATTCTCTACAAAAGAACTTCTGGTTTGCTTATACTATGACTTTAATGTGTGACATATTATAGTTAAAACACAAATATATTTGGTCCATAGTCTAGAGCAGTGATGGAGAACCTTTTAGAGACTGAGTGCCCCAAAACTGCCACCCCACCCCCGTCCCTGCTCCGTCCTGCCCACTGGGCCACCCACCACCTCCATGGCCCACCACAGATCACCCAGGCAGCCCAGCAATGCCATGGTGGCCACGGCCTCCTCCCATGCCCCACAGCATCATTTACGCATGACAGGGCGCAAGGGCAGAGTCTTGTCCCCACTGCCTGGCTACCATGTCTTTAGCTGTGCTGCTTTGTGGGGGCTTCGCCCAAGGGCGACTCTCCTCTGGGGGGGCTGCTGGTGAGGAGGGGGCTGTGGGAAGAGACGGGGATGGGAAGACTGTGTGTGTGCCCACAGAGAGGGCTCTGAGTGCTGCCTCTGGCACCTGTGCCATAGGTTCTCTAACACTGGTCTAGAGTGTGCCACTGCAAAATTTTCCCTTGCTATTTCTAAAAAGAGTGTTGTCTCTATTCTGGAGCAACAGTCTGGTGAACTTACAGATGGCCTTATGGAGGTATTGCCTGGGAATGTTTGCATGTCATTCAGATATTATGATGTTTATTAGATCTTTGATTTTCTCCCTGATGGTCTCTTTTATCAGAAGAATGAACTTTAGATTCTGGGAACCATGATATCAGTTTCATTGCATTTCTGCAGAGCTGGGCTATTTGAGGAATACTTTGAGTATTTACCTCCTTAGGAATTCACATAAGCTATATGATGTTAGTTTGAATAATGCCTTGTACTGAAGAAAAAACATTCCTATTTTGATTGATATAGTATTTTGTGTAACAATAATATTTATAATTTTTTTGGTCATCACTGCACTTTGGAGTGAAAACTTTATAAATTATTTTACAGTAATTCTCAAAATGTCTTTTCTCAGAAGTTTCTCTTTCTGTCAACTTTGGTTTGTTTATATGTGTTCTGTTCTATGTGTCTACTCTACTAGATCATGACATTTTTGCAAATTGATGAGATTATAATACTCCAGTATTGATTGTGTCAGCAATCCTTGATCCAGCATCTTATATTTCTTTCCCATTAAGATATATTATAGATTATATTAATCTATAATCAAATAACTACCTATTTTAAGCATATGCCTGGAATGGTTTCTGAATTTCATTCTACTATAAATTTAGAAAAGTTGTTAATTTCACTGACAAAGTGGGAATGTAAATTTTTCCAGCTTGCTTTCTTATTTCTTTTCTTTTTACTTACACATTTTAACAGATGTTAATTGCTTGGTCAATTCTTAAAACTGCAGTTATGTTTTTCTTTTTATTTTATTTTATTTATTCCTTTTTCACTATACAACAAAAACAAAATACATTTTTTCCTTAACAGTACTCTGTTATACATCTCATATATGTTATTTACAATTATTTACATTAGTAATCATTACATTACATTAGTTTTTTTTATTGTCTTCAGAAGTGGAATAGAGATCAGACCTCATTTTTATTTTATTGTTAGATATACATCTCACTTTTCCTTCAGGAATTTAAAGTGGTATACAGTATTCCTTCCTCCAATTTTATTCCCATGAATCAACTCTTTTTTGTTATTAACTTTTATTGAAGTATTTTAATTGATATTAAGAACTATACCAGTTGAAGAAAAAAGAGAAAAGAATAAAGAAAAGTGATGAAAAGATAAAGAAAAAGTAGCAACTTCCAAACTTCTTCATAGCAGTTAAAGATAAATTTATCATTTGTCCTCACCCACAGCATCTACTCTATGAGTCAGATTGGACTGAAAGATCTTGGATGAGTTTATCTCAGTTGCCAAGTTTTATGGTTGCGTGCAGTACTTTCTCATCCTAATTTGAGCCTCAGTTTATTAAATCACACTGGCTTTGGATGGAATCTAAGCCAAATGCTGGACCTACAAGTAGTCCTCAACTTACAACCATTATTTAGCAAGCATTTATTGGAAGCTGGCTAGGAAGATTACAAAAGCTGATCACATGACACCAGGACAGTGCAGTTGTCATAAATGCAGTATATGCCAGTTGCCAAAGCGCCTGAATTTTGATAATGTGACTATGGGGATGCTGTAATGATCATAGTTTTCACACTTACGATCCTTGCAGCATCCCCATGGTCACATGATCAAAATTCAGCCACTTGGCAACTGGCACCTACTGTATTTGTGACAATCGCACTGTCCTGGTGTCATGTGATCACCTTTTGTAATCTTCCTAGCCAGCTTCCAATAAGCAAATCAATGGGGGAAACCAGGTTGCTGAATGATCTCATGACTCACTTAATAACTGCAACGATTCACTTAGGAGTTGGCACAAAGTTGTAGAAATGGGGTGCAACTCACTTAACAACTGCCTTGTTTAGCAATGGAAATTTTGGGCTCAATTATGATCATATGTCTAACCTGTATTTTGCTTGCCATATTTTTTCATAGTCACTAATCAGATGTTTTGGAACATCATAATTAGCATCACTATTCAGAAGCACTTTCCATTTGATATGGAGATAATATATAGCCGTTAACAAATTATATAGCTTGATTATGCAATATGTGAAAAAGTACTTTCTTTCATTTATCTTGTATTTTCCATGAGCATTTAATTTTATGTCCCTAGGGAAAAGTGCTTCTTTTATGTTTCTGTATACCATGAATGCTTTGATAATTTTGTATACTTTTATGAGGTGCTGTTTTTCAATCAAATGCAATAGAAATTCAAGAAATTCACATATTTAAAAAAAATCTATAAACCTATCTAAACAACCAAAGCTCAAGTTAAATAACAAGGTAAAGTCTTCTGCTTGCCTTGCTTCTGTTTTCTTTGTAGAAGGTACAAGAAATTTTCTTTGCTGAAGTATTACTTATTTCTTCCTGTATCATATCAGCAGGAAAGAAATGGAGACATATCCTAACACTTCCAGCAATTTGAATAGGTTTCCCAATAACAGGTCATCCTTTGCAGCAAGAGTTTCAGCAGAGAGAATATGAAGCTAGAATTTGCAGGGATGAACATGAAGAGAAATCATAACCTGCTGTCAAATTTCTCCTGCAAATAAGATACGGTCATAATTCAGGACTTGATGGACACGAATAAAATGTTTCCTTGTGTGCTAGGTGGGGCTGATCATATTCCTGTCTAATGGCAGGTTGTTTTGTTTAATCTAAAATGTTTTGGGGGATCTCTTGACTTTGGAAGGCAAGGAAGACATTGTTGCTGCCATGGGGAGGCTTTAAAAAAAACATTTTCTCTTGCTTTCCTTCTGTGGGTAAAATGCATGGAAGATTGCAGGATGTTATTGAATGTCCAAAACAAAAACAAACAAAAATAACAACCACCCTTTTGGTTTAAATGGAAATTTCTCTGTCTCTTATGAAAATATTTTTGCTGGATCCTGTATTTCTCAATGGATATTTTCCTTTGTTTCTTCACTGCTTTCTTTTTTTATGCCAGTTCTGAGCTGTGTTGTTATTACAGAGTTCTCTTTTGGATATCTGCAAAATAAAAAATAAATGAAAAAAATGATGTTCTGCTTGGGGAATTCCCACTGGACATCTGGTCGGCCACTGAGGAAAACAGACTACTAGACTAGACAGACTTTTATTCTAATCCTGCAAGTTTTCTAACTTTATTTTAACAACCAACTAGATTAAATGGCACACCCAAAAGTCTGAGAAAATGAAAAGTAATTGGATGAACAATTAAAGAAGGAGAACAAATTGAGATGAATGGCATTAATGCTCTGAAAGACCAATACTTCCTATTTACTTCACCTCATAATAGTAATCTATACATAATGCTACACAACCAGGGAAACAGTCACGGTTGCAAGTATAATCTTCCACCACATCAATCATGTATACTGTACCTTTTGAGAAAGCATACTGTTAGGATATGTATTAGAAAAAGTCTATTAATCAGGCATTTTTAATTAAGCCAGATAGGAAGCACACTAAAAGGATAACTCATAAGCAACCTTGGTTGCATCAGGTAGAGCTGAGATGTCATCATTTTTTAAGAAGATAGATAGATAGATAGATAGATAGATAGATAGATAGATAGATAGATAGATAGATAGATAGATAGATAAGTAGATAACCTTTATTGTCATTTTTACTGTGGGTACAATGGCATACAATAAAAATGAAATTTAGTTGCTTGCTCTCAAAGTGTACACATATATAACAAATGTAAACATACTATATACAACATATGTACATATGTATAGCCTTACATGTAAGTAACATATAAATATTAATCACTGTCCATCTTGAATACATAATGGAAGGAAGAAGCTTTAGAGCTTCTGGCTCTAGAAATAATATATCTGAGCATGCCTGTTTATAACCTGGAATTCCTACAAGCATCTTAAGATTAAAAAAAATCTCTGGATGGGACACACCTCTGACCCTTTCAGAAGACATCCTATCCTCATGATTCTACATGCTAATCACAATTGTCAGTCAAATTCAGAAAGAAATAGAGAGAATTCCTGCACATGCATACACACATACTCTAAAAGGGACACCAACTGCCATGAAGTTTTCACTTAGCTCTTGGCAATTATATAGACAAATACTCTGCCTCTCAAGAATAATTCAATGACAAGTTGGAACTTTTTCTGCTATGTCTCAATCAATCTACCATATTTGATGTCATTTCTTCTGTTTCTCTTGATTTTACAAGGCAAAGTTATTTTTAGTTGCTCGTCTCCTTGTATCACATGCTCATAGTACAGTGTGTTTTTGTTTTCTGATCATAATCTTTTTGAAAAAATATTTTTATTAAAAAATTTACAAAGAATATTAAAACTAACACAAACTAATAAAGAATGAAAGCAGTAAAAAAGGGAAGAAAATTAAAAAGCAAAAGTACAGAATGAAATAAAAACAAAGCAACTTCTGATTTCCTTTGCAATATCAATACATTTACAAAATTATTGGTTACTCTATGATTACAAAAGAATGCTAATTCTTTTCTATTATTCAGTATTTTTCTAATCATCAAAACCACAAATTGTAAGTGCCTTTTTTTCATTTCATGTACAAAACCTATAAAAGGTTTCCAGTCAAGCATAAAAGTAGTGTAGATACTATTTTTCTCTAATAGAGAAAAGAAGTCAATGTGGTTATTTCCACAAGTTCTGTCATCTTCCCTAACTATTCCTGCATTGTGGGTAATGTTAAACCTTTCCACTTTTGAGCACATAAATCTCACTGCAGTTGTCATATATAAAAACAAAGTTCCATGAATTTTTTTTCTAGTTGCTTGTCCATTAGTCCCAAAAGAAAATGCTGTGTTTTCAACTGTACTTTTACCTTTAAAATCTTTCTGGATTAATGTGTGTATTTGTATTGAATTTTTTTTCATGTCCACCAAGCATGATGAAATGTCCCTTCATATTGTTTATAATTTCAGCAAAGACTTGACACATTCTGTACAATTTCTCTGGTGACAAAAACCTATACATCATTTTGTAAAAATTCTCTTTAAGGCTACCGTAGAATGTAATATAATTTTTGCTCCTTTCAACCATATATTTTCCCATTTGTACATTTGTCCATTTTAGTCAAAACTTCTAGCCCATTTTATCATACATTCCTTTACTTGTTCTTCTTGTGTCTCATATTTCAGCAAAGATGTATACGTTTTAGTAATATCATGTTCATCATTAATGCATACTTCTATTTCAAGCTCAGTCTTAACTTTGTTGAAAACCATAACATCTTTTATCCTCTTTAAAGTTTTCTCGTAATTGTATACAAAAAAAACATTGTCAAGAATATCCTTCTGTTATCAAATCTTCTTTTGATTTCATTTTACAATCCCTTTGAGAGAATTCTAATACACCATGATAAGCTAAGCCTTTATGTTTAATTATAATTTCTCATCTATAAAATGCTTTTTGTACTAAAATCCACAAAGATGTTTTCAGGCAGAATCTAAGTTTATATTTATTCCATACTCTAGGAATAGCCTGCCTGACATTTTCTGATCATAATCTTAAAACAGCAGTCAGCATTTATTTAATCTACGACTAACAAATTGGGTCTTCTTCCACTCTGTAGTTTCAGAAACATCTCCAATCACTGAATCAATGTTTAGAGAACTTTATCTCCTTTCTTTTGCTTTCTCAGTGTTCAGTTTTCATATGCATATATTACCACTAGAAAGACTGGTGGTTTAAATATTTGATTCTTCTTGTCATAAGAAATTTTATTGTTACAAGTGGTGTAGAAGACAGTTTTATGATGAGCCATTTCAATTGCAAAACAGCCATTTACAATGTTTTGCACTTTGAAGCACACTCAGGTTTTGCATATACAACAAAATACCTATTTCAAGTGGCACGGATTGAATACTGTATCTTGCACTATTTTGTATGATATAATTGAAATATTGCCTTGGTTTTAATACACTCTCTTTAGGGATTTTGTGCTTTATGGATGCATTCCATGATGCCCTTTGCTGCCGAGACATGGTTAACTTTGCTATTGATTTGACTTACTGCATAGGAATGTTTCAAGAATAAAAGGATGGAAACGAGCATGTGCATGACTTATGATAGCTCTTTTAAAAAAAAACAACAAATTGAATGTTTAGAAAAGAAATGCAGGGATATCTTATAGAGCCTGTAAGGACTGAGTGGCAACCCCTATTGTATTTCTGTTGTTCAGTCATTCAAGCACATCACAACTGCCTTCAGCCTTGTTCTTCTCCTCCCTCCACTTTTTCAGAACCATCTTCACAACCTCATAAAAATCATTTAAAATCTTCTATTGAATCTTCAGAGAACTGGTGACTAGAAGACCTCCATGGTCCCCTCCAACTCTGTTGTTGTTGTTGTTGTTGTTGTTGTTATTGTTATATAGAAAAGAAATCCTTTTCAGAGGTGGCTGTACAATTATGAAATTTTCTTCTGGCTGGCATATAGCTAGCTCTCTGACAGTAACATCCATGTTAAAAAGAAAATTCTTAAAACTATTAATAGCTTAAAGATTTTCTGCTCCGAGTATTGTAAAGACATAAAAATGAGATATGAATCTAAAACAAAAATAAGGTCATCTTAGCAGTGATACAGATATTTCCTACTCCTATATATAATATAGGAAAAAAACCACATCTGTTTTTCACTATAACAGAAATTTACAGGACCCCTGGATTTGTGAGAATGACAGAATAAAGTATGCCTAGTTTTAGAAAAATCATGATAGAACTGTGCTTTGTTCAAATCTTGACTTTTTAAAAAAATATATATACATAGTGCTGTTTGTAGCCAGAATGTGTTAAAATTTACAGCAATAACAGCTGTGCTATTGTCTAATTTCAGATAGCTAGGTTGACAGATTAAAGATGATTAATTCAGTTATGCTATAAAACTAAGGAACCCAGCAGGATACTGTGACAGAGGCAGTCAGTGGTGGCCTTATCACAAAAGTCATTCTGATCTGAGCATAATACCCTTTTTTATCCAACATAGCTTTTTAATTAAATATTAATTATTTGTTAACTTGGTGCTCCAACACTACCTTTCATAGCACAGCTTAGTTCTGGAGGAATGAACTGGAGATGGAGCTTCATGGAAACCTGGAAACAGAGTAAGAAAATAATGAACTAACCAATAAATGAGAAGTGTTACCTCATTACTTTATGATTCTGGCCTGGGCTGAATCCAAT
This sequence comes from Bothrops alternatus, assembly GCA_034064705.1. Classification (NCBI taxonomy): domain Eukaryota; kingdom Metazoa; phylum Chordata; class Lepidosauria; order Squamata; family Viperidae; genus Bothrops; species Bothrops alternatus. Next base: position 53,819,233 of record JARGCV010000007.1, on the reverse strand, counting down.
GTGCATCCTTTGGTTATATAAGAAGCAGATCAACAGGGTAAGAACTGATTTCTTTTAATCTTTATGAACCTTGGATATCAATTTGCAGTCTATGTCAACTTTGCTTGAGTTAATAAGTACATCTAAGCATATTCTTAGAAGTTTGGACTTGGTTCCTGCCATTTTCTAGACCTGTGCAAAGCTCCAAAGGAGGCCATTGTTTCAAAATGTTTTGATGAACACATTTTTTCCCTTGAAGGGCCTTTGGTGGTCTTTAAGAGTACCCTTGTTTCTTAAAATGCAGCAGAGCAGCCAGAAATATCTTGCTTTGCTTACTTCTGAGGTTCTTCCTGCAGTTGCAGTAACCAGAAGCACCTCTGAGCTTGTGCAGCATTTGAAACTGCCATTCAAGCCTTTGAAGCGCTATTAACTGCCTCTTTGTGGCAACCTATATTGCAGTGATGGCAAATCTTTTAGAGATCGAGTGCCCCAAAACCACCTCTGCCCGCCTTGGCCCCCCTCACCCACCTGCTCACCCACAGGGCCACCCACTGCCTCCATGGCCCATCACAACAGATTGCCCAGGCGGCCCAGCAGCACCATGGCAGCCAGCCCTCCGTCCGGGACTCACAGCATCATTTGCGTGCGATGGGGCGCGAGTGTGAAATCCTGTCCCCGCTGCCTGGCTGGTGGTAGGTGGAAATAAAAGCAATCTGTTCTAGGTGTTTCTTTTCTTGTTTCTAGTTCCTTCTCTATTTTAAGGGACACATTACCATATTTAGGGTTGACCATTTCACATAGTAAGCAGGCTAGCGATTGAACTGAGATGTGGCCCCTACCTTATCTATGTCACTTTTCAAAACAGTACAGTAGCAGAATGGTTTCATATTAGAAATCATAAAACTAGCAAAAGAGTTGCATCACTGCATCATCAATATATCAAATATCTTTGTATCCCATTAGGCATTCAGTTTATCTAGAACAGGGGTGTCAAACTGCTGGCCCATGGGCTGGTTGCATCATGAGGAGGCTGCACCCACCTCAGTTCCAGCAATGCAAAAAAAAGTCGTGATAGGTCACAACACATCATGTGATGTAGCAAGTTTGACACCCATGATATAGAATAGCTACAATGAGTGCTGCTATCATTGGGCATCAGTAGAGATTCACCCTGAAATAGGCAAATCACTGTTTAATTCAGTGTCTTCCTAGGACAGATATTCTTGTTCCTTATGGTAACTATCTGCTCACCACTCTGTTCTAAATATGCATTTTGTCTGGATGGAGGTATGGTGGCAAGGAAATAAGCATAGAATGAGTAGAAATAACAACCTGACTATAAAAATGAGAATATTTTTATCATGGCTTCTCAAAAACCTTATCCACATTTGCCTTTCTTCCAAAATCTTGTAATCATCGATTATTAGCTCTCTCAAGATTTCTGAATCTTGAAAAATACATGTAAATAGTGTGTGGGTGGACACAAACATATCATTATACCTACATCATTCATTCTTATTATAGTATGGATGAACTTGTATCATGGGAACCTTTCAATCTTTTCAACCCAATAGATGAGTTGAAGAAAAACCATTGGACCTTGCAATCTTAATGCTACTTCATCAAATTAACCTGAATATTTGATAAGGTAGGGCTGTCTACTAGATTTCCTGATAGAATCTCTGTCTCTATTGAAAAGAAGCATTTTTCCCCTTCACTTTGATTGTGGACAAACATACAGAAATCCAGGGTATGAGTAGTAAATATTTGAAATGGGAAAAAATATGTTCTTCTCACTTTGCTGATTATTCTTAAATGGTCTGCGCTTAGTAAAAATGCAAACCAATAACTAAAAGCTAATTTGATCTGGCAAGATCAGCAAGGAGAGAAATCAACAACATTTAATGAGATTAAAATATGTTAACATCTGGCTATAACTTTTGAAAAATTTCTGTATGTTAAGGATGCACAAAAGGATGAATGTTAAAATAATATCAAGAAGACAAATGAAAGGAATGCAGTAATATTGATCATATGAACCTTGGGTATTCGCCAAGAAGATGCAATGATGCGATTGTTAAACAACTGCAGATGGCATATCATGATAATTTCTAAATCGATAACCATTTCTCCATTAAATTTTCCTGAATTAATGTGGCTTTTGTGCATAACACAAATCTAAAATCAATGCAAGCATATCAACATGAACGACAAGCATCCTGACAAAAATATTAGTTAGATAAGTTACAAGCATGTGATGTGTCTTAACAGCTGCTGTTTCAAATGCAAAAAAACCCCAACAACATCGTGTGTATGTGTGCATGTACTTTTGATCATAGCTCTGGAATGAAAAAAATACTGTAAGAGTCACTGTGATAACCAAAAATGGTATGAGGCAAGTGCATAAAGCCTTCAACTGCTAGGAAGTTCCCTCTGGTCCAAGGGGTGGAACTACAGAAGTCTAAGTCTACATTTTGCGGAAGTCATGGGAACTGTGAGATGCATTGAACTTTTAGTGCTTGCTCTGTCTACACCTGCAGAGTAGAAATAGATATTACTTGAATGACTTATGGTGGCTGGTGTTATTTTGAAGCAGCCTGTACTATTTTCCAGCTGTGAATGCCAAATAACTTGTGTAAAAGCCATTTCAAGATGTCAGTGTACAACATATATAGATACAATAAATATGTACCCATAAATCAGAGAGAGGAAGAGAACATTAATCCATACACCCACTGCAGTTTTTTTTAAATAAAATGTATACAGCCGCTCATTTTAGGCAAAAAAATTCTGGGTAGCTACAACTAACACATAAAACCTGTATATCTAAAAAGCCAATAAAAACAAAACAGAATAAAATAAAGAATAATAATAATCATCAAAGTACTTCAAAATAACTCGTAGATCAAAAGACACATCAAGTTCCAATTAATATCCTGGCCCGAGTGTGAGGAAAAAGCTAGGACTTCTTGACTTCTGGAAGGATAATAGGATCAAGGCCATCTAGATCTCAGGATGAAGGGACAGATGCTGTAACAAAGAAGAGACATCTACTGAGTCCCACAAGATGGCACTATTTCAGAGAGGGCATCTGAGATATGCTCAAACTGCTACCGGTAGTATATCTTTCAGGATATAGCAAGAAATAAAAGGGCCATAGTTTCCCACCCTTGGATAAAGGATAACACATGAGATTTTAGAATCCTGGAATTAATGAAAAATGTTGCTTTATTGTTGCAGGGTTGCGCTTTTTTGTTTTAAAAGGAAAGTTTGCCATGCTCTACAGATTTTGTTATTTGTTGTGGGAAAGAAATCCTCATTTCATTTTACAAAATATTCTCCAGAGAAGACAAGTAGAAAATGTTAAGAGGTACACATGTTTATTTAGGACAAAATAAGGAATAGTTATTTGAAGAGAGCAATTTCTGAAGTGCAGAATGGAAAATGCCACTGCCTTTATAGCTGAGATTTCCAGGACATTGAATCTTTTTCTTCAGAATATTGATTTACCACCATGCTTCATCTAAACTTTAAAAGCTGTTATGCAAGGATAGGAAGGAACTACAGATTTGTTTTAAAGTGATGGTGGTTCTAGGATCTGACCTTCTTGGTCGCTTTGCTTGGAATTAAATGTCTGACACACACCAAGCAGTGATGGTAATGATAATACATCTTAAGGTCAGAAAAATAATTGCTTTGTGTTCTATGAGTTGCTAAAGCAAATGTATATTAGTAGTGAACCCTCAGCAACTTAACATGGCATTGGAAGTAGAAGTGTGGACCCCAGCAGCTCTGGGACAATAACCATATGAAAGCAAATTTGATGATTCATACTCTGAAGAAATTACCAGTTACAAACTAGAGTCTAAACTGAAAATCTGAGCATTATACATAAAAAAGAAGGAGAAGGGGAAGCCATCAGGAAAACCTTTAGCAAACCTCAGTAAATCTGAAGTCCAAGCAAGGCCAGAGTGAATCTGAATTAGAAGTGTTTAGAATGAATAGTTGTTTTTTTTTTTAAATCATTGGTAGGACTAGTAAAAAAAAAACACATTTGTCTAAAAAATGGTATAAGAGTTCTTTAGGGCTAAATACTTAGAACTTGGAATAATAGGGTTTGAAGGGACCTACTCCATCAGGTTTCTATATCATTTCAGACAAGTGGTTGTATAATCTTTTCTTGAAAACTTCCAGTGATGAAGCTTCCATAATGAATGGAGACATGTCTTCCACTGATTAATTATTTTCACTGTCAGGGAATTTCTCCTTAATTCTAGGTTGGATCTCTCTGATAATTTTCCATCCATTATCTCAAAAATGCTTTTTCACAAGGCAACTGGACTTTCTTGTTTTTTCTTTGAAGATGTTTTGCTTCTTATCCAAAAAGCTTCTTCAGCTTCTTCTGGTGTTTTGGAGAATAGGTCAACCCCCTCTTCTCTGAAACAGACTCTCAAATATTGGAAGATTGCTATCATGTCACTCTTCATTCTTCTCTTTGTTAGGCTAGACATACCCACTTTCATCATAAAGTTTAGCTTCCAGTCTGCACGCTTTCTAGAGTCTCAAAATGGCTTTTGTATCACCATAGTACAAAAATACTAAATAAACTAAAAATACTAAAATAGTAAAAGATATTAGTTTGACATGAAAGGCATTCACAAAGTTTATTCTAAGATACATTCATATATCTAATCATTTTTTCCCGTTAGGTTACTATGAAATAAATGCATGTGATGTAATGCCTAATATATACATATATAATTTTTGCACAAAGTCAAAGCATTTAAATACAAACCATGTCATAATGGAATAAAACAGGAGTCCCTGGATATTTGTTTCATTTTAGTATTGATCATATGTCCAAACATTTCTTTAGTGCTAAGAAATGTACTCAGTTTTTAAAACTTTCATTTGAATGGCATGACAAATCTTCACAATATTAACTGGTGGATTCCTTTGACTTTGTTTCCACTCTCAACATCTTCCAGTGAGAAAGCAGTCACCAGTCTATAGTGTAGTGTGAAATAAGTTCAGACAGATACTTATAAACAGTGAAGTTAGTATCTGTCAAGATGACAGCATGGAGTAAAATGAGGTCACTCTTCTGATGATCCTCACAATCCTTTTCTTCCCTGTTACTTGCAGACCATTTCTGAACATAAGTATTTGTGTTCTTGTGAAGGACATTTCTTGACAGCATGTTTCAATTTGTGTTCAACAAAATTTCTTTTGCTGGCAGAGGAGAGGGTACAGGCAGTGGTGGGATTCAAATACCTGAACAACCGGTTCGCTGCAGGGACACCACTTTTGGAAGTCCTTTCTGAACCTCGGAGGTCGGTGGGCCATTCTGGGCCTAGGAGGCTCCCCAGCTCAGAACGGACTTCCGTAAATGATATCCATGCACTTCTGGCAGTCCATTCTGGGCCTTGCGAAAAAGGGCTAAGGCATCAGCCAGTTCACCAAAGTCAACAAAAAAAATAGCTACCGGTTCTACCGAACCAGTGCAAAACGGCTGAATCCTACCACTAGGTACAGGAGTACTTGTGCAGTAAGCACTATTTTTGACCAAGGACAAAATGAAAGAAACCTATAATACAAGGGCAACCTCAAGAAAACAAGCTCAGGTAAGAAAAGCACTGATTATTCCATTTTCCACAGCCTTTTAATATATTATGATTGAAAGTTAGGGTTGAGATGAAAGACTCGCATAAGAATTCTATTGCCCTCTTTACCTTTTCTTTGTAACTAACAAAATCCAGATATATCAGAAGAAGACACAAGTATTTTTCACAGAGAAATTAAGATTTGACTGATACTACCATGTGATTATGTTTCAAAAACATTTTAGAGCCAGTTTGGTCTAGTGGTTAAGGCACTAGACAAGAAATCTGGAAACTGTGACTTCAAGTCCCGCCTTAGCCATGAAAGCCAGCTGGGTGACTTTGGGCTAGCTACTCTCTCTCAGCCCAACCAACCTCACAGGGTTGTTGTTGTGGGGAAAATAGGAGAAGGAAGATGTATTGGATATGTTCACCACCCTGAGTTATTTGTAAAAATAATAAAGGCAGGATACAAATAAATAAAATAAAATAAATCATATATTTTTAGTAAAAAAAAGTTATCCTGTAACAAGTCAGGGAACAGGCTTAGCTCTCGGTTCATACTTAGGACAGAACATAACTATCTCGTTCAAGAACAGGCTCTTTTTCCAGCAAGATAGTGAAAAAAAAAAAAGAGGGCAGCTTCATGGAAACTACCAAAGTCAATCTTTGAGGTTTTAACAGAATGAAACCTTGCCCACAGTCTACAGTTACCGAAGCCTCATCATTTTTGCAAAACCTACTGCAGTATATTTGCTCACATATTAGGGAACAATCATCAATAATTAAATCAAATTGCAGCTGTGAAAGAACAAAGAGTATGCTGTAATGTGCTCCATTCGCTTAAAAAAGCCAACAATGCTCACTTGCAGTACTTAGTCATTTACCCTGGATCTATGAACTGTTAGTGCAGTGCAGAGAGATCCAGACTGACTGTCTTGGTTGTTTAATTTTGTAAGGGACTGTTCTAATGGAATGTAAAATGAACAAATAAAGGCTACAGAGAGAAAGAGGTACCGAAGTATTCGATTGTCAGAAATGATTGCTGATTTCCATCCCAGGTCGTACAGCTATTGCTCTCCGTGCATATCTGTAAGAATGGATAAACACATTCAGAACTATTTGTCTACCTAGTTATTTTGCAGCACATAATAGTTCACCACAAATCCACCTAAAATGAAATTCAATTAATCAACCTCAGAACAAGCCTCTCTCTTGCTATTTTTCTGTAATGAGTTTTTTCCCTTTGAATAAAATTGTAATCAATGCTGCAAAAATGTCAGATTGGAACTAGAGAACAAAGAGATATGGATTTATATTTAAAGTTTCTTAAGGCAATACTGAATCTTAAAAATTAGGGGGCTAAAATCCAGTTAAATGATATTATGAGAAATACAACACCTAGTTTCCTTTGAAGGGAAATATACCTGGCTAGTAAGAAAACACAGCTTTAAAGTTTTAGTGAACTTGATTAATATAATCTGAAGGAAGTTAGCCCAGAGAAGGAAATATTAAAAGGGCAGAAAAATATATTTTTCCTCAAAAGGATTTTTTTAAAACCAAACCTGGCCCCAAATCTATCTCTCTGCCCCAAGCAAAAGCTAGCCCCATACGAATGCAGATGTAGAACCATCAGCAAGCTGAAGCCAGGGCATTCAAGAAGACAAAGAGAAGATCTGCATGCCCCACCCAAACTCTAGGAGTGATTAACCCCATCACCTGGATATGATAATAGGATTAAACTACAGATATCAAGTCCTGGAAAAACACTCAGAAATAGCTTCAAGGTTCATGCCACAGGAACAGGAAACTATTCCAAAGGCTAGAGGGGATATAAAAACCTACTGCCCATGTGCTCAAGGTCTCTTTCCTCTCTGCTCCTTGCAAGGACCATCTTTCTGCTTCTTCAATAAACTGTAACCTTCTTCCCAAAGCAGTCGCCATTTTGCTTATTTATCCCAGCTTGGATGAACCAGGATGAAGACTTACTTCTAACAAATCCAAGATGTGATTTAGCAAATCAGAGTAAATTGTTCATAGCATGAAAGGGCAATGCAATGGGAAGTAATTTCAGGGATACAATCCTTATGTCTTTATAATCCAACACAAATGAAATTATTTCCTAGAGCAAGGAGTTAATATTTTTTCACCATCTGTGGAGATATTTTGCATTAATTTAGTTAATTTTATCAGGTTGACCACTATTCATTAGAAAATAACTTATCTCATTAATATAACAGTTACTTTCAGTGTCCCACAAGAGAAAAATGAAAAGGTCTAGGCTCCTATGTAGCTCAGTGTGTTTTTCTAAGGCTTCTCTATGAATGGAATTGCATTGATGATATTGATTATAAGGAGCCAGGTTCTGGGTTGAGGTGTTATGAGAAAATGTCCCCAAATCCAGCTTTTTTGCAATAATGGGAAGTACCAATCCTTAGTATCAGTGGACTGGCATTTAGGTCCCCTTTTTATAACTCACTCTGAAGCACCTATAGAGGGAATGTAAGCTGTTGTGTGCTCTTAAAACTGCTCTTAAAACTGTGTGCTCTAAAACATTATTTGAGCATGGTTGAATACACAGATGCCCTCAAGGGAATTCTCTGACTGTTTCACTTGAAGCTTAAAGACTTGAAAATTGTCTTTCTTCCTTTCACCTCACATCCATCAAGGATAAAGGAATGATTTCAGTTTAGGGATTTGGAAATAGGCCAAGGAGTTCCCCAATGATGAAAGGAGAGGCTGATTAGATGAAGACTGAACCCACAATAATCTTTTCTTACAAAACTAAGCCTTACAAACTATGATGAAAGGGGCTAATAATTTCCATCCTTTCCTTCAGTAATAAGGAAAATTATTAGATCACACCTTGGGTAAAGAATTAGCTTCAATCAGAATAGAGCTTGAAGGGAGTTTGGAGGTCTTCTAGATCAACCCCCTGCTCAAACAGGAGATCCCATACCTTTTCAGATAGGGGGCTGTCCAGTCTTTTCTTAAAAACTTCCAGTGACGAAGCACCCACAACTTCTGAAGGCAAGCTGTTCCACTGGTTAATTGTCCTCACTATTAGAAAGGTTCTCCTTAATTCCAGGTTGCTTCTCTCCTTGGTTAGTTTCCATCTGTTGTTTCTTAGCTTGTCTTCAGGTGCTTTGGAAAATATGTTGACCCCTCTTCATTGTGCTAACCCTTCAAATCACTGTCCCAAAACACATTTGGATCTGTTACATTCCTTGAGAAGCAGGCCTTCATCCCTCGGAGGGACAACTGCATCCAGTAAACCAGCATCCAGTAAACCAAGAGCAGTAAAGCAGCAGCAACAACTTACAACTTGCAGCCGAAGAGCAGCAGAGCAACTTACAGCCGAAAGGCAGCAGCAGCAGCCGGACCGGTGAACCAGCATCCAGTAAACCAGCATCCAGTAAACCAACAGCCAGCAATCAGCAGCCTGCAACCTGCAACCGGCAGCCTGCGGCTAGCAACCGGCGACCAGCGGCCAGTGACCAGTGACTGGCGACCAGCAAGTCCAGGGGGGCTTGGAGCCGGCTCGCCTGTCGGAGGTGTCCATCTTGTCCTTCGCTGGCTCGCCCTGCTTCTGCCATTGCTGTCTGGCTTTATGTGGCTTTTTGGGGATTTTCAAACAGGAGAGCTTTTTGGTTTCCCTGCTTTTTGCCACCAATTGCCGAGTTCTGGTCCCGATGCTGGCTTGTCCTTCATTCTCATTGTACTGGCTTGCCACCTCCCCTTTCGAGGCAGGCTGCCAGAGATCTTGGAATAGGCCAGCTTCGGCTTTGACGGCGCTTTTCTCCTCCTTTTCCTGGCGACTAGAACTGAGGGAAATTTGGAGGAGACTTTTGCTGGCCTTGACCCTGGACTGTTGGAAAGGACTGCAATTGTGGAAGCGGTTATTGTGGCTAGCGGGCCTGCTCCATCGGCTGGGTGCCTCCTGCTAAATTTTTAAGACCTGTGGGTGAGGACTTTGTTGCTGCCGCCATTATGTTGGACTTTTTCGAAGGCCTTATCTTTGGGACTTTGGGTTCCATAATTACTGTTAGTATAATTATTCCTCCTGTGGGTTCTGTTTTGGACTCTACTACAGGTTTTATCTTAGGAGGGACTAATACAGGCACAGCTATAGTTATTGCGGCAGGATTAACATCTGGTATGCCTGTTTTTTTTATTACTATGTTTTTAAATTGTTTCAATTACTATTTGTTTAAATTTTTAAATAATTTAAGTTGTTTAATACTGTTTTAACTTATTTTTGTTGGATGTTATGAATGATGTGGGGGGGATTGACTGATTGTGGAGTGAATCGGGTTGAATGGATGGTTAGCTTATTGTTTTAATTTGTGTAGTTTATAGGGCAGTTTTTGTGGGAGGGATAAATTAATAATATGGATGGAGCTGTGGTTGAGTGGAATGAATGGGATGGACTGGCTAGCCTGCCTGGTGCGGCAGAGGTGGAGGAGGAGGGGGACGCTGGCTCTGGGGTGATAGAGGGCCAAAGTATACCGGTCTTGCTGGGGAGAAGCAGATATGGCGGGAGCCATAGGGTAGGCCATTCCCGGGGAACAAGAGCTCGCTGTCTAGAAGCGATCCCTTGCTCCGACCCTGTGAGTTCAGCCTGAAGTACTGGTAATGGGCGAAATCCGGACCCTGGGCTCAGGCTGTTGCTGCTCAATGCCAGGTCGGTTGTAAATAAAGCTCCCCTCATCCATGATCTTCTCCTGGATGAGGAGGCCAACCTCGCATGTGTGACCAAGACCTGGCTGGGCCCGGAGGGAGGAGTTCCTCTCTCTGAGATGTGTCCAGCCGGGTTTCAGGTATGGCATCAGCCACGACCCCAGGGAAGGGGGGAGGAGTGGCTATTATAGCCAAGAAGACCTTTAGCCTACGCAGGCTCGCTGTTTCTGAGATTGCGGGTTGTGGGTTGCTCCTTGTGAAGTTGGACCTAGGGGTACAGGTGGGCTTGTTGCGTACGTACCTGCCTCCCAGCTGCGTGTCAACAGCGCTGCCTGCGCTACTCGAGGAGGTCGCTGGGCTGGCGGTTGAGTTCCCCAGGCTTATTGTCTTGGGGGACTTAAATCTTCCGTCGCTTGGCGAATCCTCTGGGTTGGTGCAGGAGTTCATGGCCACCATGGCAACCATGAACCTGACTCAGGTAGTTCAGGGTCCGACTCACGAGAGGGGACACACTCCCGACATGGTATTCCTCTCAGAACAGTTGAGCAATGATCTGAATTTAAGGGGCTTAGATATTTTGCCTATGTCGTGGTCAGATCATTTTCTGCTACGGCTTGTTTTTAAGGCTCCACTCCTCCACTGCAGGGAGGCGGAACCGATTAGGTGGTTCCACCCCAGACGTCTGATGGATCCAGAGAGTTTTCAGAGGACGCTTGGGGAAATACTGGATTCTCTCATTCACAGTTTGGCAGAGTCCCTGGTTACGGCCTGGAATATAGCTGCGAAGGGGGCTCTTGACTGGATTGCGCTGCTGCGATCTCTCTGTGGTAGCAGACCCAGGAGATCTCCTTGGTTTACTGAGGAACTCAGGGGGATGAAGCGCCAGAAGAGACGCCTAGAGAAGTGATGGAGGAAAAGTAAATCCGTATCTGAACGAACACTTGTAAGATCTTATATCAAGACTTATCAGGTGGCGCTCAAGGCGGCAAGATGTGCGTATCATTCCGCCTTGATTGCATCTGCGGAATCCCGCCCAGCCACCCTGTTCAGGGTAACTCGCTCCCTCCTTAATCGGGGGGGGGGTTGATGCACCCTTGCAGGGTAGTGCTGTGGACTTTAATAAGTTTTTCGCTGATAAAATTGCCCAGATTCGGATGGACCTTGACTCCAATTGGAATGCAGTATCGGCTGACAATGATTCAGTCGAGATGACAGGGACTCGTCTTGATCCTGTTGTGTGGGAGGAGGTTGACCCAGTAGCACCTGATGAAGTCAACAAGGCCATTGGAGCTGTGAGCTCCGCCACCTGTTTATTGGACCCGTGCCCCTCCTGGCTGGTTTCAGCCAGCAGGGAGGTGACGCGGGGCTGGGTTCAGGAGATTGTCAACGCTTCTTTGAGGGAGGGGTCCTTTCCGGCTCTCTGCAAGGAGGCAATTGTGCACCCCCTCCTCAAGAAGCCTTCCTTGGACCCAGCTGTTTTAAACAACTACCGTCCTGTCTCCAACCTTCCCTTTATAGGGAAGGTTGTTGAGAAGGTGGTGTCACTCCAGCTCCAACGGTCCTTGGATGAGGCTGATTATCTGGGCCCTCAACAGTCAGGATTCAGGCTCGGCTACTCCACGGAAACTGCTTTGGTCGCGCTGACGGATGATCTCTGGCGGGCCCGGGATAAGGGATTATCCACTATCCTGGTGCTACTTGACCTCTCAGCGGCCTTTGATACCATTGACCATGGTATCCTTCTGCACCGACTGGAGGGGTTGGGGGTTGGGGGCACTGTTTTGCAGTGGTTCACTTCCTACCTCACTGGTCGGTCGCAGTCGGTGTTGGCAGGGGGTCAAAGGTCGACCCCTAGGTTCCTCCCTTGTGGGGTCCCTCAGGGATCGGTCCTCTCCCCTCTGCTGTTTAATATCTACATGAAACCGCTGGGCGAGATCATCCGACAACACGGGGTGAGATATCATCAGTGTGCTGATGATACCCAGCTTTACATCTCCACCCCGTGTCATTTCAGTGAAGCAGCGGAAGTGATGTGCCGATGTCTGGAGGCTGTTAGGGTTTGGATGGGTGCCAACAGGCTCAAACTCAACCCCGACAAGATGGAGTGGCTATGGGTTCTGCCTCCCAAAGATATTTCAATCTATCCGTCCATTAGCCTGGGGGGGGAACTTTTGACCCCCTCGGAGAAGGTCCACAACTTGGGCGTCCTCCTCGATCCACAGCTAAATTTGGAACATCATCTTTCGGCTGTGGCGAGGAGGACATTTGCCCAGGTTCGCCTGGTGCACCAGTTGCGGCCCTATTTGGACCGGGAGTCTCTTCTCACAGTCACTCATGCCCTTATCACCTCGAGGTTCGACTACTGCAATGCTCTCTACATGGGGCTATCTTTGAAAAATGTTCGGAGACTTCAGGTAATGCGGAATGCAGTCGCGCGAGCAGTGTTGAGCTTGCCTAGAAATGCCCACATTTCGGCATCACTCCGCGAGCTGCATTGGCTGCCAATTGGTCTCCGAACCCAATTCAAAGTGTTGGTTATGACCTATAAAGCCCTACATGGCATTGGACCAGGTTATTTATGGGACCGTCTGCTGCCTCATGAATCCCAGCGGCTGGTTAGGGCCCACAGAGTGGGCCTTCTCCAGGTCCCGTCAGCCAGACAGTGTCGCCTGGCGGGGCCTAGGGGAAAAGCCTTCTCTGTTGCGGCCCCGGCCCTCTGGAACCAACTTCCCCCGGAGATCCATGTCGCCCCCACCCTCTCCGCCTTTTGTAAATTGCTTAAAACATACTTTTGCCGGCAAGCTAACACCTTGCCCCTACCTAGTGTATGTTTGTGTATATGTTTGTGGAATGATTGGTTTCTTTTTAACTAAGGGTTTTTATATTTATGTATTTTATTGTAATTTCTATCATGTTGTGAGCCGCCCTGAGTTCTCCGGAATAGGGCGGCATAGAAATTAAATAAATAATAATAATAATAATAATAAATACTGGAATACTGCTATCATGTCAGCCCTGGTCCTTCTTTTCTCTAGACCATGGGTGTCAAACTTACCACGTCACGTGACATGTCACAATGTATCGTGACTCTTTTTGCATTGCCGGCAATGAGCTGGGCGCAGCTTTGGTATGATGAAACCGGCCCACAGGCCGGCAGTTTGACACCTCTGCTCTAGACTGTGTTCCCATCAGCTTTCTGAGCCTTTCCTATTATTATTAAAGCTAATTATCTATTGCTTGTCACCATATCTTCTACACATGAAGGTGTGTGTTTATTTTGTCTGTGGAAAAGAGACAAAGGTTAATAGGTGATGGATGTTATGCTAGGGACAGAACTCTCTCAAAATGAGACCATCCTGCAGTGAATATTCTCTATGTCCTTTCAACAAATTAAAATTACATGAGAAATTGTTGTGAGTGTCCCTAGACCAACTTGGGAAGTATCAGAGGATGAGGATCAGCAGCCAGGCCCCTCTGGGTGTTTTCCCCTCCCGGCAGCCGAGGAAGAACAGCCAGGCCCCTCTGGGTATTTTCCCCTCCCGGCAGCTGAGCCAGACAGGGAGGAGATTTACAGGCAGTCTGGGTCAGATTCACAAAGTGAGGGGTCAGATTTGGATCAAGAAGATAGATGGCTTGATCCGAGATTCCGAAGGTTTGATAAACGAAGGTGTCAGTTAAGTGGAAAAAGGAAGTAATGGGGGGAAGTGACGTATCGGACACTATATTAGAAGGGGACAGAGAGACTACGCCTTTGTCACGAGCAACGTTAATCAAGGAGTAGCCTGATATCTGGAGCCGTGCGTTTGAATTCAGTCTTCTGATGTTTTGGAAATCTACGGGAGAATAATGAGGTCTTGGCCGATGTGATAAAGAAAGAGTGAGTTAATTGGAAGGTGTGGAAGGAGCATGTTTTAATCTAAACGTAAATAAATGAGACTTGGCTGTTTCTGCCAGCAAAATGCCAGCAGCGTGCTTTGAAGTGAATTCTTTTGAAATGTGTTAAATAAACCTCTTAAAGACATATTTATGTGGATTTTAATGAGCTGAGAGGGGCCAGACAGAACAAGAAATGAGTAAGCTTCTTTTTCAAAAAGCCATACAATAAAGAAGGCTGCTTCTTATTCTGCCTTTGATGAGTCTACAATAAGGTGAACAACCCTTGGGCTGTAAGTGACCTCCAGCATCCCATTGGTATATCCTATATCATCTGAGTAGGCAAACAAAAACAACAAAATAAATTAATAGAACAGAGTAGTTTCTGGAGCAAAATGGATATTTTAAACCTTGCAGAAATTTCTTTTAATGCACTGTATTCAGTTTTAAAGTAGATTAAAAACTAACAAGAAATAATAATTAAGCTAAACGATAGACAAGAAAAAAAGGATAAACAAGAAAGCAAAGTGAAAAGTGCAGAAAAAAAACAGAAACACCAAGAAATAACTTCTGAGTATCTTTTTCCACAGATATAAGAATTAATTTTTATTATCTGCTTTTATTTCTGATAATCAAATCCATACAGCATTTTTTTTTCTGTTTCAGGCAAAAAGTCCAGAAGGGAACCTTTGTAGAAACTTAAAATGAAAATTTCCTTCAAATCCCTAATTTTCCCCATTAACAACCTGGTCAATGTTTTTCTTTTGAGGGCATTACAAAACAATATGAATGTCTAAGCTTATACCCTGCCTCTTATTATTTCCTGATAGGGGAGAAAAAGAAAGTATGACATCCATCATTTTGCACTTTATTAAGGACACAATACTATGCACAGAGGATAGGGAAACTTTCTCTCCTCTACCACAAAAATATGTCAAGAAGAGCCATTTGACAGCAGTGGGAAGTTCCAAACCAAATACTCCATGGGTAGGACAAGAGCCAAAGGCAGGTAAACTAATATCACTAATAGACCTCATTCATTCTTTTGACTTCCCTTCTCCATCAATCACTCTTTCCCTCCCTATCATCCCATATATATATTTCTATCCTCACAGTCATAAGGCTTTAGAAGTAACAAGGACTTACAGCCGCAACTGGGACCAGGATTTCCATGGCTAAGCAAAGTTAAATGAGTTGTGCCTAATTTTACAACCTTTTTGCCACAGTTGTTAAGGGAATCGCTGCAGTTGCTGCAGTGAATTTAGTATTTTAGTATTTTAGTATTTAGTATTTATTTGGGTTTGTATGCCGCTCCTCTCCGGGGACTCGGAGCGGCTAACAACACATATATATATAACAGAAAATACAATATAAAAACCCAAACAAGATATCTAAAAACCAATAAAAAAACACACATTCAATGCAACAATCAACTACAATCATCCCCAGGCTTGCCGGCAAAGATGAGTTTTTAGGTTTTTCCGGAAGGCCGGGAGAGTTGGAGAATTCCACAGTCACTAAGCGAATCTCCCATTGTCATTGCTTGTTGGAATCCTTCTGGGAAGGTCACCAATGGAGATCACACAGCCCCAAGAAAATCACATGCCATCAAAAACACATGCTAGTTGCCAAGCACTCAACTTTTGATCGCATGACTACAGGGATGCTGGGACAATTATAAGGGCAAAGACCAGTCATAAGTCAGATTTTTTTTGGTGCTGTTATAATTTCAAATAGTTGCTAAATAAATGGTTGTAAGTCGAGAGCTACCTGTAAATTTGAATAAATACATTAATTAATGGAAGAGTATATTTTCCCCTTTGTAATGATGATTGCTTTGAAGATTGGGAAAGATGAGAAATAATAATTGCTTGAATGGGATCATCCTATTTTCAACCTTCCCCAATTTAGTATCCTATATAGATAATGGAATGCTCCAACTTATGATCTACATGTCTCCTTCCTTCCTTCCTTCCTTCCTTCCTTCCTTCCTTCCTTCCTTCCTTCCTTCCTTCCTTCCTTCCTTCCTTCCTTCCTTCCTTCCTTCCATACAGTCGTTCATCTCAAATACTTGACTCTGGACAGTTCACAGCAATTAAAACTATACAAAAAACAAAACAGGAAACATATATAAATACAATATAAAAACATACTTTTGTATGACTATATGCTGCAAGTATCGTCTCTGAACTTGCAAACAGTTGTGAACAAGGTTTTGTGTGAAACAGTGTTTTAAAATCCAAGCTTTGGTCTACATCTAAACTCCCCTGGGGAGGATTAAAATACATGAGCCCTTTTGCTTGTTCTCTTTACACTCGGGTTCAACATGTAGTGGAAGTGGAAACAGGCATACAGGCTACAATATTTGAAAAGAAATGCCTGCTTTCATATACCTTTGGTAAAAAGACATTAGGATTTATTCAGGAAAAGCGAATCATTAAAAAGCAGGATATTGGCTAGTTAAATGACTCCAGCATGATTAAAATGCTAGAGCCAATTAGCATTTTAATTTACCCATAGAATAATAAATTTAGGTTGATTCACTAGCCATTGTACTAGAGCCACTTAGCATTTTAATTTAACTGCAGAATGATAAATTTAGGTTGATTCACTAACTATGATGTTGGAGCCACTTAGGATTTTAATTTAATTGCAAAATAATTAATTTAGGTTGATTTGCTAAATATTATGCTAGAGCCACTTAGCACTTAATTGCAGAATAATAAATTTAAGCTGATTTGCTAACTAGTATACTAGAGCCACTTAGGATTTTAATTTAATTGCAAAATAATTAATTTAGGTTGATTTGCTAAATATTATGCTAGAGCCACTTAGCACTTAATTGCAGAATAATAAATTTAAGCTGATTTGCTAACTAGTATACTAGAGCCACTTAGCATTTTAATTTAAGTGCAGAATAACAAATTTAGGTTGAATCACTATTATGCAAAGTTATGAATATTGATGTTTTATTTATATTTCTGATGAAGATGAAGATGCAAATTCATAAGTCAACATCAGGCGAACCATGGAAACAACACTGGTTGTTACAGCTGTGACTGGTATTATCACAGCTAGGCACTGTCAAAGCTTTCACAAGGCTGATATTTTTTTTGATAGCAGTTCCTTAGGCTCTTGTTACCTCATTGATAATGTAGAAGAGGGGAGTAAAAGTAAACTGACAAACAGTACTGATATGTAGGTGTCTCATCCATTTATAGTCTGTAAGGGGTCTATTATGTACCCACAACTAGGTCTGCCTCACCAAAGGAGAAAAGCTCAAGGTGAATGCAGCACAGATTGCTTTTATGGTGAGTTCCTACCACCATTTTCTGCCTCTCCCTCCAAAATGGAGGAGATCAGAGCAACGCTAAAGAAGGGTTACTTCCCTTCTTTTTCTACTAGTAATATACAAGGGCAGTTTAAGTCCAGCTACCAGTTGTTAGTCCAGCTACCAGTTGTCAGCTTGCCCTCACTATAGGAGACATATTGCCTTGGGAGCTGAAAACACTAGACCCCCAAATGTCTCTTTAAAATAGTTGTTACTTCTTTAGAAAATACACAACAGCAAAGTTTTATGGGAGTTTATCTTAAAGAAAAAGGATTTGATTCAAAGAGTCAGTACCATTTAATTACCTGTACAACTAAAGCAACTACAGACTGGCTCATCTAAAATGAAAACATGAAAAAAAACAAACCACAGCGAAATGAATTGGACAAAGCTTAATTGATGTTGAGACTCTCTCTCTCTCTCTCTCTCTCTCTCTCTCTCTCTCTCTCTCTCTCTCTCTCTCTCTCTCTCTCTCTCTCTCTCTCTCTCTCTCTCTCTCTCTCTCTCTCTCTCTCTCTCTCTCTCTGAATGCTGGAAATATTTCATTCTACACCACAAAAATGACACTGCTTTTCTTCCTGCCATCTACTCCTGCTCCTAAGCTGACTAGTTAAAAATCCCTTTGAGGAAGAAAGAGGCTGTATTTATGCAGAATGTTAATGTCAAATGCCCCTCCTGGATCTCCTTATAAGGTTCTATGATGATTGCTTCTTAATATGATCTTATGTTTAATGTTGATTCTTTTAATAAATTTTTTTTATAATTTAAAAAAAAAAGAGGAAGATGGTCTTAGATTACGGTGTATTTTTACTCTAACAGGATTTTGACCACTGGCCTTAATAGCATGATTATTGCTGTATCTCATTGTGGCAATACATTGAAGATCAAGGCTTCAGACACCAGCAGCATGTTTCTAGAAGTCTCATGAGTGGGAACCTCAGTCACAAAATATTTTCATGACAGACAAGAGGACAGACAGGAGAAAAAATTGTTCCTTTGTTCCCCAGCATCCTGTATACCTGTTAAGATAATTCAGAGGTGAAGAGGAGAAAAGGAACCAGTAAAAATTATATCCCCCAGCACTTTCCAGAAGGATCTAATTCATAGGATCTCCTTTTTTCCCGCAAAGGAAAGGAACACTTCTGCTTGTGACAGGGACATCCTTGCTTAAAAAAGGAAAGAAATGAATAACAAAATGAATCAATCCATTCAAAATTCAGTGTGATTGTTTTCATATAAAGAAAACTTATGTAAAATGTTCTATAGATGGCATCTTCCACCTGTTAGATTAGCAAAAATGTTTAAAAATATGTCTAGTAAATGCTGGAAATGTAACCAAAATCCTGGTACATATTATCACCTGTGGTGGACATGTGTTTAAAGCAAAAACTTTTTGGACAAAAATACATACTTGGTTAGAAAAATGCTAGGGAAACATAGATTTTAAACCTGAAATTTTTTATTAGGTATAATTCCAGGAAAATCTGATAAAGAAAATGTATATTTAACATTACATATATTAACAGCAACGAGAATTGTATTTGCTCAGCACTGGAAAAATGAGATAACACCATTGAATGAAGCAATAATCAAGAAAATACTGGACTGTGCTGAAATGGATAGACTTACATTGAGAATCAAAGAAAAAGAAGACAGAATACTTTCAAACATGGAACTTATTTTATCAATGGCTGGAAAAACGAGATAGAGAGTAAGAACTTAACTTTTATTACTAAGCAAAAAATCAACCCAGGCAACACATTGTTAATTAAGCACTAATGAATTGTAATAACAGAAAATTAATAAAATACTTAAAAAAATTCAATGTGATTGTTGAAGAACAGGTTGCCAATGTCTTATGGAAAAATTAAAATCATACTTTAAACTTAATATTCGGGAACCTATCATTAGCTTAGGAAAGGAATGAGTTAAAAGGTGATGAGCCCCTTTTAGCAATTGATTTGGCACTGCCCTGCACCTATACCAAACTAGTTTAGCTAAATGTACTTTAGGAAATGGCTAGGAGTAAAACAATTACAATGCTCTTAAAATGCTGAAACTCCACAGTACCTGTGAATATTTGGTGGCATTTTAAGCCTTTCCCAGCTCTTAACTGCCCTAATGTGAATGTCAAGTTCTCATCTCAATTTATAGCTAGTCACACCACCATTATTTTCCTATGGCCTCCTCCACTTTAGAAAGGGCTTTGCAACTTAAAAGTAGCACCAATGCACATCTGAATAACAGCCCACTCTTTGTTCCTAACTTCCATTATATTTATTTCTACCTTTCAGTATTTTGTTTGCAACAATTTCTTTTCATTGTGTATTTCCCTTAATTCATTCTTCAAAAATCTATAGAGCTCTACATCAGTTTGCCTGGAATGATGGCTGAAGTTTGGAATGGGGAGCAGGGAATCCAGATTCAGCAACCAGGAAGAACACTGCATGACTATGACCATTTCACAGGACCATTGCCGCATCCCCAGGGTCACATGATCAAAATTCAGGTGCTTAGCAACTCACTCATATTTATGATGGTCGTAATGTCCCAGGATCATGTGATTCCCCTTTTGAGAACTTCTGACAAGGAAAGTCAGTTGGGGAAGCCAGGTTTACTTAACATCTATGTTACTAATTTAAGAACTGCAGTGATTCCCAGGGCCTTAGTCATTTCATCACCTCTACTTGATGGTAGCCTCAAATGGGCTCAGTTATGAAACTGGAATAACAGAGCCAGTTAAGGTCAGAGGTTTACACATACAAAGGAGCCAACACCTGACAAGTCATGACAACCAACTTGAATGTGCTGTGGATACTCTTGTATAGTAGCAAGGATATGTGAACAGCCATTCCAGATTTTAAAAAGGGCATTTCAGATAGACATATTCAAGAAAATAAGTCAGATACTCATAAAAC
This sequence comes from Bothrops alternatus, assembly GCA_034064705.1. Taxonomy (NCBI): domain Eukaryota; kingdom Metazoa; phylum Chordata; class Lepidosauria; order Squamata; family Viperidae; genus Bothrops; species Bothrops alternatus. The sequence goes on along the minus strand of JARGCV010000007.1, from coordinate 53,798,852 downwards.
ACAAAGCATTTTCTGAGAAAGGTTTGCTGGGAAAATATGGTAAAACAGGAGCAAACAAGAAAATAACAAAAGCTATGCAATTTTTTAAAAAAAAGAACATAATAGCTTTCTCTCTGCAGTTTAACTGGTTACATAAAGCCTTTTAAAACTCTCATCAAATTGATCTATTATGAGGGGAAAAACAGATAGATGGAGAAATGCTATTATTTATCTAAATTTAAGTAGTACATTATTTGAAGTTCAGTCTCCATGTATGAAGCTAAAAAGATTAAATGCACCATTTGAAAAAAATGTTATGCAGCCCTGGTTATAACAAAGGACTTAGAGCAGTGGTGGTGAACCTTTTAGAGACTGAGTGCCCAAACTGCAAACCAAATCCCACTTATGAATCGCCCGGTGCCGGGTGGGCGTGGCTATATGGAAATGGTAGACTGGGTGGGCGTGGCCATGGTGGGCATGGCCAACTCGATGTTGCTCTGGCGGGTGGTGCAGTGGGCAGGAAGGGATCTTGCTCAGCGGGTAGGGGGCATGGGGGGAGGCTCCTGAACCCTGCAGCTCTTCCAAAGGGGGGAGGTGGGGCTGTGCTGGGATTGGGGCTCCTCATGCCTTCCACTGCCCACCTGCGCTCTTCTGCTGAAGATGCCGTGGCTCCACTTGTCTGGCAGGGCAGGGGCATGCTCGTGCATGAGGATGTACATAGGGCTGCTGCCTCGCTTTCTGTGCCTGCTTCCGCCAAAAGTTGCTCCCTTTATAGCAGCGATTCTCAACTGTTTTTTTGCCCGTCGCACGGGTGCCGTGCATGCGCGGTTCGGCCCATCGTGCACATGCCATGCATGCGCGGTTCGGCCCGTCGCATGCGCGCCACGCATGCACGGATCGGCCTGTTGTGTACGCGCCACGCATGCATGGATCGGCCCGTCACGCCGCGCATGCGCTGTTTGGGCTGCTGTGCACGCCGTGCATGCGCTATTCAGCCCGGCGGGCCGCACATGCACGGTTCGTCTCGTCGCACCGCGCATGCATGGTTCGCCCCGGCGCACGCATGCCGCACATGCACGGATCGGCCTGTTGCACGCACACCGTGCATGCGCGGATTGGCTCATCGCGCGTGCATGCGTGGATCAGCCCGTCGCGCGCACATGCGCGGATCGGCCCGTCGCGCCATGCGTGCGCGCCGCGGGTCTAGGTCGTGCCGCGCATGGGCGGCGCAAGTGGGGTCTCAACCTGAAAAAGGTTGAGAACCGCTGCTTTATAGCCTCTTGCCTATTCCCAGACTGTGCATGTGCTGCATATGTGCAGCTCTGTGGAAAGCTGTACATGTGCAGAGAGGAGGAAGGAGCAGCTTGGCCCAGCAATGGCTCGTGTGCCACCAGAGATGGCTCCGCGTGCCACCTGTGGCACGCGTGCCATAGGTTTGCCACCACGGACTTAGACCTTAAAGAAATAGAAATGAAAATTCAGATGGCCAAACTCTCATAATCAATCTCACTTTATAACAAAACTATATAACAAAATTCTGTTACTCTGTTGACCTTGCTCTTCCTACATCCTAACCTATTAAATTTGGCAGCATGTCCATAAAAGCATTTTGCCTAGGTACGCATAGTTATTTTAATAAAGAGATGTATTAGGTTTTAATAATGGGGACTTAGAGGTTCTCTCTGGGCTTCCAAGCTATCTTGAAAACCCTCTGCTTAATAAAGAGTGATTTTGCAAATTAAACTGGTGTCAGTTATTCAAGTAAATCCCAGTGACTGACATTTTTAGAAAAAAAAAATAGACCAACTCTCTAATCGAGTAAAAATCTAATGACAGATTCTCACTGTGCAGATAAATAGCAGCGCATGCTAATCAACAAACTTGGCATGACCCTGCTGAATTCTCAGTGTGATTTACAAATTTAATAAAAGTAAGTGAGTGGGATTTAATAAGTTAAAGCTTTGCTTTTAGATCTCAACATTTTTAATTGGGATCACTACCACCACAACATAAGGAGTAGTTTCTCTTCTTTCAATTTTACTGCCATTGTAAGGCCTGGCTTTGGTTCCTCCTATCGTGGTCATTGCTGCTGTAAATGCTGGGGAAATCAAAAGAAGTTAAACAGTCTAGAGAGAGTAATTTATAGGTTTATTTATCCATTCTTGGATAAATGATAAAATTTCTAGGAAATTCATTGTTTTTTGTTGGTCTAACAACATAATAAATCTAACAGCATAATAAAGTTAAGCTCAGAATGGACCTCAGTTCCTTCTAAGAAAGGACAGAAATTTTACAGCATTATCTATACTTCAGGGAATCTTAAATTAATGTTTGTCATGGAGGTTTATATGAAAGTAATCACTCATTATAAGTTTAATCATTTCACCTTAATGGAGGCTGTGGCTCCAATTCTGCCTAGTGAAAAAAAGGCTATGAGTGTAGCTCAAAAATAATTGGAGACTAATAGAGTTAAATCGAGCTATTAAATTTTGATAGAACAAAATAAACTTATGGCTAAGTCATACGACTTCACAATAATACATTTTTGAAATTTTATTGTCATTTGTTCATACATTCAAAGCATCTTCATTGTTTGTGTGGTTACTTCTATTTCTGTTGCACCACATATTACATGTTCTAGATGAATAGTTTTCAGAATTGATTATCTAATAAAACTGAGATACGTGTGATAAACTGTTTTTGTCTTCTTCTATAAGGACATTTTTTTGGATGTTTGGGGCCACATATGAGATCAACTTTGTGGAGACAGAAGAAATGAAATGGAAGCAGAAGAAATGATTCCCTAAATTTAATGCAAATATTACAATTAGTTCTGATGCCTCAGTTGAACAGGGGTGTCCATATCTGAATTTGTCTCATGAAAAATATGTTTACAAATACAAATCTGAGTAATGTAAAATACCACAGTCCAAACTGGATGATGCTTTACCTCACATGAAAGATACATAAGGGACTGATTTCTTAGTAATTATGAGGATTAAAGATTTTGGAAGGGCAGACATTCTTAACCTAGGGAGTATCTGGGTAGATCAAATCAGCTGTTGCCAATTGTTCATTTCTTTTGCCTGCCTTCCCCCCCCCCCAGTTTTCCAGTTAACTGTTTTATGGGCTTGTTCTCATCTGGGAGTATGCTGCAGGCAAAACAAACTGGAAGTTACAAACAGTAATTTTTCCAATATGCACTACATACTGTACATACTTTTATGAGTGACTGGAGAAATCTAAGGAATCAATTTTAATTGGAGTTCTCCTCTGCAGTTTGAAAAAGTGGGGAAATTCCACAGTACTTTTGTTGTGTCTTTTCTTTTTAAAATATCTATTCTTATTGAGGTATGTGTCTTAAATTTTAGCTTTCCCTCCTTTCATATAAACAACTGTGGAGTTCTTGGTACTCCCTAAATTTGGTTGTTTGTAGATGTTTTATTTGCAGTGGAGACTCCACACATATTGGGGACTGACTATAAGAATCATTAATATTTCATTCTCCTGACTCAAGTTCAAACCAATTATGTGATCATTCCCATTCAGAATACATTGCAAATTCTGTTTTGGACAAGTTGCAATTGTATTTGGTGGATTACATTTGCTATGTAATGCACACTATTAAATTTTCACAATAGATAGATAATTTTCTAAATTGATCTTCAAAAATATAGGAAGTTTCAACACTTCAAGAATCTGGGTGCATAAAGTAGAATACTTTATAATTTCTCATAGATCTAGTTTGATTTAAAATACAACACCATAGAGAAGACAGTGATTTTTGTTGAAACTATGGAGCTGCAAAAACATTTTAATACAAATGAGTATCATTAGACACAAATTTTACTGTCATTATTTAAGACTTAGAATTGATTACTGTTAGTACATTTTCTGATTTTTTAAAAAAAATCTCTTGACATTGTTTAGGCTAATGAGTTTTAAATGATTTTTCTAATAATGAAGCAAGAAGAAATATATCTGTCATCAGCCCCCTGAAGAGATCAAGTTTCACTGAAGCAGTTAGCCTGCTTCATTTTGATATAGAGCATTCTCTTCTGAAGAGCATAGAATTCTGTATAAGGGCATCTAAGTTGGAATACAAATCCATTTACCTTTACTTGTTTCCCCCCAAAACGAATATAAACTATATTCAATCATAAGGAATATACAATAAGCATGAACGGCAGCACAATGGAAGATGTGCATTGAGAGATACAACTGTGGAGACCTTAGTGCTGTCTGAGCTTGATTGGTTGGTTGCTTGCAGATGTTTCATTGTGCAATTTGGTATCATCATCAGTGCTAGTGAGTTTCAGATTTGCTCCCTGTTTATATAGAATAGTTTGACCTGCCAGTGTTGATGGGGATGTGGTTTTTTTCCCTTGGTAGTTCCTTGATTAGAAAGTTGTTTTCTGCTTGATTGAGCAGCATTTCTGCTTGAGATACAACTTTTATCCATGCTGCTTTCTGGAAATGAGTACGGTGAAGTCATCATTAAAACAGCAACCTATCAGAAATTTTGGTAACAATATTGCATGAATTCATGGAGCATGATTGATTGCATGCTCAATCAATGTCTAGTTCCATTAAAGTGAATTTTGCTGGCAACCTACAGTGCCACTCAGCTGCCAAGGGATTGGGTTTTTTTTCCTTTTTCTTCCTTGCCTTTTTTTCTTCTTTCCTACTTCAGAAGAGCATCTTGTTATCAAAAAAAGCAAACAAAATTGCAGTTATAAAAAGATTACCGTGACTCACCTGTGACTTCTGCAGCTGATCAAAAGACACAGAAACAGCTGGAGTAGAAGCAATGAAGTAGAAAGAATGAAGTAAACAGGAGTTGCTTTGAGATATGACACATGTGTCATTTTTAAAAATGTTTTATAGGTTCCATACCCTGAAAAACAAAAATGCATTGCATTTGCTAGCCAGCAGCCTATATGGCTTTATGCCTAAAAAATGTCCATAATTCTTTCATGCATGTGGGTCAATGATATACATGGCTATAACCTATTAGAATTAACCATGCTTTCTAGGTCACAGGCAACTGCCCAGGTTAAATTAACATAATAATAATAATAATAATAATAATAATAATAATAATAATAATAATAATAATAATAATAATAATAATAATAATAATAATAATAGTTTGAAGGGACCTTAGAGGTCATCAGGTCCAACCCCCTGCTCAGGCAGGTAAGCCTATACCATTTTAGACAAATAGCTGTCCAGTCTCTTCTTAACAACTTCCAGTGTTGGAGCATTCACCACTTCTGGAGGCAAGTTGTTCACTGGTTAATTGTTCTAAATGTCAGGAAGTTTCTCCTTAGTTCTAGGTTGCTTCTCTCCTTGATTAGTTTCCACCTGTTGCTTTTTATCCTGCCCTCAGGCACTTTGGAAAATAGCTTGACTCCCTCTTCTTTGTGGCAGATATTGGAACACTGCTATCATGTCCCCCCTCGTCCAGGATGTCCAGGATGAATGGATTATATCTACCACCAGATTGCCATAGAAGTGGTTCTTCATGCTAACTCCTTTTCCCCCTTGTTAACGCGGCAATGCTTTAAATATTGCAGTTAGGCCAGTGCCCTTACTCCTTTCAGAAGGTGTGCAGCATCAGCTACTATAGCCTCCCTCCATGCTGAGGTCAATTGTGCAAGAAATATGCTAATGTCATATTTTCCTCCCAGAATATTGAACACTTTGACTTGAAAGAGCCACCCTGGCTCCTTAGGCTGTCATTGTTATCATACACCATTTAGATGTTGCTGTGTTGGAGCAATCTGTCAGCAAGCAGGCTAGCAAAATCCCTAAAGCCAACAATATAATAGAAAAGGGCAATCTGAATAATAGCTTGAGGAAATCAAATCAAAGGTTCGGTAGAGTTTAATGCTAGGAGAAGCTGGCAAGGATTTTACAGCTATAAATTCCTGCACAGCGGAGAGGCTGAATTTAATAGAAAACAACAGGATCACAAAAATGTAAAATTATCTCACAGCGTTGCTAATGCTAATCTGGTGATGATAAATCTAATACTACCCCACCCTTTAGCAAAATCTTTGTTATATAGAGAGAAGAGAATGTCACCAAAATGTAGCTCAACAAAGGGAGATAGCAAGCTTGCAGGGACAAGTTAGGAGAACAAAGTGGCAGGAAGTGCAAATCCAAGAGCATTTACTGCCTGAAAGAGGAATAAAGTGAAGCAGAATCTGGCACCATAAAAAAAAAAAAAGATGTGTAATAGATTGAGGACTTTCTCACTTCCTTCCACCCACTTTCTCTTGTGCATCCCTCTCCCATTTCCAGGATGTGAAAGACTATAGAAAAGGTGGGGCTAAATCAGTGGAGAAATTGTCTCCCAACATCTTTCTTGTTAGCTGTCGGTCTACATATATGCATTAAAGCAGGCATGCCAAACTTGCGACGTCATGTGACATCGTGCAATGTATCACAACTTTTTTCCCATTGTCGTCAATGGTGGGCATGGTTTCAGTATGATGTATCTGGCCCGTGGACTGGCAGTTTGATATGCCTGCATTAAAGTGTTGTCAGAAGACATTTCTGTGGTCATGTAGCTGGCATAATTATAGGAAATGGAGATGAGCATCGCCTCCTGGAGTTGGATACGGCTGGACAGGGGAAACCTTTAATTTTCTTACATGCTTTACAGTATATGTACATTTAGTTGTAACCCTTGTTTTTTACTGAAAAGTCTCCTTCTGCCCTGCAAGGGAAGCTAGGACCCTTGTATCTGTAAAAGGGATTTGATCAGGTTTGGTGATGGAGTCCTTGAGGAAAAAAGCTGATACCTGGTGGGAGTAGAGAACACATAATTTCCAGCATTATTCTAATTTTCTTGTGCATGGGTAGTGCAGGAGTCACACGTAAATGTCATGCTTTGTTTTTGTAGTGGAAAAAAAAAGTGTCTTTTCACTTCATTCATTTTCAAATTTCAGTAGAAAGGGGACGGGTATGGTTTGAGTGAAAAAAACCCTTGAGTGAAAAACTCAAACTGTTGGAAGCTGATTTAGTTTTCCAGAATTTTCAGGTTTTTCCAGTTGGAAAGATGCCTGCTTCCATCCTATGTGTGCTTGTGTTAGGATCATGTGTGGATGTGCACCGTTTGATTCTTTCCTGAGACCAGATCCTTCTATCTATGCATGTGCAAGCACATCACATGAAAGAGTTTTGGTCTCTCTACTCCTTCAGTGCAACAGGTATAACAATAGATAATATCCGTAAGTCAGGATCACATTGAGGGTTCCTGGTGTTCCTGGAGGTTTCTTGGATTAGCTTCCTTTGGCTTGTAGCAGACCTCCTCTCAAGGAAAGATATGTTATATGCAATGCGAAGATTTCAGGAAACAGCACTGCTTGAGACAATAAGGGTTCTGTGGCTTATGCCAAGTCCTCTTTCACCCTGTGACAAGCATGTGCAAGAATATGGTGACTTCTTCCAGTATAATGTGAAAAGGGTTTTTTTTTTTTTTTGGTTCTGTGTACATCTGTGTGTAATGTGTGGGGTTTTTTTTACTTTTACTTTAATATAAGGTGATTTTTCATTTTAATGTGATTATTCTTGCTCTGTGAACTTTTTTAGAATGCTTTCTGTAAAATGGGGTAGATGTAAGGATGATCCAGAAGAGGAACCAAGTCACTGGTTTTGTCCTGACAAAGAAGAAGTGAGTAGCAGCAATGCTACCATGTCCTTGGACATGCAGGGTCCTGTACAGGAGCATCCAGTGGTTTGTGTGCATGAAAATGACATCGCAAATGACAATGACATTTATGCTGTCATCCTCCATCACACAGGCTTTATTGTGGACTTGCAGACAACAGTTGTTGCAGCACCTGTTCATCTCTTCAGCCAAGTACATTTTCTGGAAGAACACATCTGGCATGTGGGTCTTCTGCCTGTTGTAGTTGGATCAGTATACACGAGAGCTCTGCTACTACAGCTGTCTGAAGGGCATGTTATAGAATTTCTCACTCCTCTTTGCACAACTGATCTCTCATGGGAAGCAGGGAACATTCATCATTACCTGTCAGGCCCAAAACCAAGAATGTCATGGGAAAGTTCTTCCAGGCTTAGTTTTCTATTATTTCATACCTATAGACAAAATTTTATTTTATATTTGTGTCCAAGTTTTTTTATTAATTTTCCAATATTGCATTTACATATTTGAAAAGTAGCGTGGCGGTTGAGCATCATGATTCCATTACATTTAAATATCCATCAGTACAAATCTCAAAGTATTTCAACAACAAAATTCCCTCTCTTTCCCCCATAAGATCTACTGTCATATTCAGATCAATACAGTTCTTATTCTATCAATCAAACAAAAAATACCTTTCTAATATTCATTAATAATCTTCAGTCTATACATATCTTGATTAATTTGACATTCCATCTTTTAGATAATAACCTAATAAGTTTTTCTTAAGTTTAATTTTGCATTAATATTTAAATTTAACGTTTAATCTTTATCATTTCCAGATTTTAAATGATCCCAGATTCTCAGTCTTCTCTCTCATATTTACGGCTAATAATTTTCTTTTCCTTTTTTCTACTTCTTTCCTTTCTTCCTTTCCAGAAAAAGAGAAAGCTAATATACAAATTTAATTATTAGTATTTATACTTCTAAGTTTTATTTAACCTGTATCTCAACTCATGACAATATCTTAAATTCAAATCTTAATTATCTATAAACATTCAAACTTTTAGCAAATCAGTAACCTGGTAATTGATTTTCCCTTAATATTTTAATTTAACATTTAATATTTATCTTTTTTCCAAATTTTAATTAGACACAATTCCTTTGTCAAATTCCACATATGATCTAATATTTAAAATACAGACCTTATATGTAAAATCTATCATATATCTTAACAAACTAATAAGACATATAATATTCTTATTTCGATATTTATATTTCTAAATTTTATGAAACCAATTTTTTATCTCAAATCATTACAATATCTTATATTCAAAATACATATTCTATCCATTTAAATATATTCTATTTTAGATCTCATATATAGATTAAAACCCCAATCCCTTTCAGTCTAATTCTAGCTTTTTTCCTCTGCCAAATCATCTTTCGTATCTTCGCTTTTAAATCATCAAAAAGATCTCCTTGTATTGTTGTAACTATTGTTTGATATTGATAAAGGCGTTCAGTTGCTGTTTTCTTAAGAGGGCTAGCTGGTTTGACAGATCGTCTCTTTATTTTTCTAGTTCGATGCAGTTGTCCCAAAGTATTTATCTTATCTTTCATCTGTTTTTTTTTCTTTTTTGTCTTCAAATTCCTTCTGGTTTATAAGAAAAGTCCTTTCCTTGTTCTCTATTATCAGTTTCCTTCCCATGTTTTCCACAGTTTGTATTTGCTGAGTATCTAAGTCTTCTGTCATAACATTTGATTGTTTCCCCTTTTCTATAGAATTCTGTATAGATGATTCTTTAGTTGAAGTCATAGTTTGAGCTTGCATATGGAGAGTTTGGATAATTGCTTTTAACATATAAAGAGTTTGTTCCTGTACCTCCTCTGTGTGAGAAATCCATTCCTGTTCTTCTTCCATTGTCATATATTAGACTAAACAAAGAACTTACAATCAGAAAGTCCACCAAGTAAAAAGCTGAGCTGAGTTTCTTGCAGCTGGTGCTTCAAGGTTACTTTGAATCTTATCTGTTTTTAAGGTAATCAACAAAGCTTTCTTTAAGAATAGCAGGTTACAGTCTCAAATTTAGCCAGCAAATGTCATTCAGAGTTAGTTGAATCTTTTCAGTTTTCTTTTCCCCCTCTATTGTAAGGGGGAGAAAAAGAACCCAAATCCAATCCTTTCCACACTGCTTTGAAGTTGCCAGATGTTAATGTGACTTTGGCTGTTAGCAGCCTAGGGATGAGCCATATTTCTATGGCCGGTCCTTTTGTCCACCGGTTTGGAGGAAAAATGCCAGGTCTTCAGGAAAGTTGCTGCTCTCCTTCGATCCAGCAAAAGCTCCTCCTTGCTGGTTGCCTCTCCGGGGTGATTTTTGGCCCTTTTCAGGGCCCCCCAGCGATGCAAAACTGAACAGGGGAGAAAGAGCAGATCTCCCAACCGTCCATGGCGGCTGCGTGATGAAACCGGAAGTCCTATAGACAAAATTTTATCAGGCAGAGAATTCTACTATTTTATTATTAGAAAGAGACTATCTTTACCTTCTTTTCCCCCACACATGATATCTGGGCTGAGTTGCCTCTTACTTCTCTGGAGTGCAATCTCTCTCCCTTCTGACAATCTACTTCCTCACAACATTCCATCACATTAACTCTTTATGGGACATTCAGTGATTTCTATCAGCTTGCACATAAGGATGCTACCACTGAATGAGACAAAGCTTCAACAGTTGCCATCCTAGGTTTGCTGAAGATGCATTTCATCTACTCTTTGACACTGCAGTGCAACAGGAGATTGCTGAGAATTGCAGAAAACTAAGAGCTATCCTGGGTACCATTGTTCTCTGTGGAATTGGTGATGTGGTTTTTTTTAAAGAAGCAATAGTAGCTCTGGCAACATGAAGGCCCTTTTTGAGTTGAGACTGTGACAGTGGCTTCATGGCTAACTGGCAATTGGCATACCACAAGTAGAAAATGCCTGAAAACAAAATGATGCTTCATTAATACAGGAAAAGCTTCTTCAGCAGAAATTGTCAGAAGGTCTCTTGAGACATTTTAACAGCCAGAGGGCAAAATCTGTTGCAGAATAGTTGAATAGTTGAATTATTATTTTAAGCAGTAAGCCTCAAATCAAAACAATAATTAATGTTTCTTGGAGTAGCAAAAAATCAATGGAAAAAAAGAAGAAGATAAATCAGTCTGGACTGATTTATTGTAATATATGACATCATTTTTTGGCCTTGCCCCTTTCAGAATCTTGGGGTGAGCTTCCAAGGGTCAGATGACCAGCTCCACCTAGTGGGCGGGGCTTCTGGATGCCATTTTATAAGCCCAGCCCTTTCTGCTGTACATAGAATTAATAGTTAGGGACATTCACAATCAGAAACAATTCACCCTGGGTGATGAGAATTCTGGGAAAAGTGCCTCAAAGAGACTCTGCCTTAATTAACTCACTGTAACTGAGACTGGAAAATTCCACTCAAACTTCCAAAGTTTATTTACCACCAATAAACATGAAGCTACTTTCCTGAAATCTGTGTTGCTCTTGCTTCTTTGGTTTTGCCAGCTATGCAGGACGTGAACAGGGGAAAGTATGACATCAGTTAACCAACCTGTTGCATGAGGCCTCAGAGTAATTGCCTGAGTGATGTCCCTGGCCTTCAACTTAATGCAACAGTTGCTCTGGGGAGCAGTTTCAGGGAACGAGTCTTCGGAGAGGAGCGGCATATAAGTCCAAACAAAATAAATAAATAAATAATAATAATCTTGTTTCTGGTTCACCCCCAATTTGACCTACTTCCAAGGACAATGGCTTGAGTCTTTCTAATGGGATGATTGGTCCTGCTAAAGCTTTGGCTGCTTGTTCTTGATTAGTTTAAATTTCTCCCTGGAAGAAACTGGTTTCATTTGCCAGAATAAGCACATGTCCCAACAATGTCCATGCATAGGAGATGGTGTGAGGGGGGAAGGGAAAAGGCAGGCACAACCATGTGATCAAAGCACCTCCCCTTATTTACATGTGTACATCCCTGAAACTACCAAGTGGAAAGGAGAAAAGGAATGGTCAATATAGTGATACTTACTAATGGAATATTAATAGATGAATCCTGAGGAAAAAATGCCTAGCAATTAAAAAAAACACCTCAGTCCTTGCTATAAGAAATCTCTGGCATCCACAAGAGGAGGAGGAGGAGGAGGAGGAGAGGAGGAGGAGGAGGAGGAGGAGGAGGAGGAGGAGGAGGAGGAGGAAATGGTGCTTGGACATTTGGCAGTTACTGAAAATAATACACAATCACATGGAAAACAAAGCAACAAATCATACATTAATTACAGAGCAGACAGGTGGCTCTGTTATTTTACTTTGAACTAAAGGAATTGTACATTGTACATTGTCTCAATTTTTGTTGCACACAAACTGAGATTCAACTAAATGTCTTTTGCACTTACTCTTGTATATCCTAGGCTATCGCTCAGCTCTACCACTATTGGCAAAACAATAGCCAGCTTGCACTTTCTTTTTCATCTGGAATAAGACATTTCTGTCTTCCTGCAATAAGATTTCTTAATAAAATTAATAAGATTCCTTAATAAGATTAAGATAAGAGCAAGAATATTCTTATTCTTCATAAGATTCCTTCATAAGATTCCTTAATATGATTAAGAGTTTCTGCCTTCCTGCAATCACCCACTGCCAATTCGCTCCTTTCCTTTTCCTGACAACAGAATTACAGCCTCTTTGCCTTGTTTGTTTGTTTTTGTTTGTGGTATACCCCCAAAGACCCCCCCATTTTTGTTTGTGGCATTTCTTGCTAACCTCAGCTTATTCTGCACGTTAGCCTTTTTCATTCACTTCCTATGGTCTCTGCCTTGTCTGTTTCTTTGCACACATATGTCGTTCCTGCCATTTCTTATACATGTCTTTTTTTCGCTTCAGAGTTTTAGAAAACATCCTCTGTGTATCCCCACTGGTGGCCTCTTTTAGATATCTTTCATTTTTTTCTTCTAGTAAAAATTGCTTGCAATTGTGCCTTCACTATCTTGCTTCACAGGATTTTCCATCTGTTCTGGACTTTTCTCCATTGGAATTTCAAGCCATTGGTTTTAACCTACATTCTCTCTTGAGTTCACTGAAAACCAGTGTACAGTTCTGGGTCTTTTCTGGGTCCTCTTCTCCTTGATATTCTGAACTCAAGAATATCATGGTCACTTTCTCCCAGTGGTGGGATTCAAATATGTGAACCACCGGTTCTCTGTGTGGATGCGTATACTGTCACAATGGATTTGCCTGGACACAAAAATCTACAGGAGAGGCTTTTTGAAGCTGTCTCAGCTTTCAAAGGCTTACACATCAGCCGTGTGTCAGAAGACTTCCTATATCAATGGCTATGGAAGAAATTGCTTTGGGAGAAGTGGCTTGTCCTCTTTTCCCCTGCAGATTAAGAAATACACAATTTTAAACCCAGACCTTTAGTCTTGTCATGTATTTATTTGTATTTTAAAATGTTGCATTTATATGCTTTGAGATGTAGGCTGCCTTTCATAGAATATGAACTAAATAATCAGTGCCTTTCTCTCTTTTGAGATGACCTAGATTATGGAAGATTGCAAAAAAAAAAAAAAAGGATGCGGAGGTATCATAAAACTATGCTGTGGCATCCATTTTTCTCTTGTCACTGTCAGCAGACAATTTCCTATAAAAACAAAGATTCTGGTACATAGAAACATAGGTGGGTTTTATAACTGATGTTTATTTATACAGTCTTTCCACAACACTTCATTGAAGTGATTTACGATTGAAACTGGGCATCAGCTAAAAGTATCTGAAGAATGATTTGCTCTCCTGTTTCAGCTCTGAACTGTCTTATCCTCTCTCTGAACAAGATGTTTCTGGACTACACATTGTGGACAAGTGCCATCCGTGGAACCCATCTCTCAAAGTTTCAGATATTTCTGCTGATAGACGACCAGGATCCAAATTCTTTTTTTCAGGATGGAAAAAAAGTCATCTTGGAAATATGGGATCGATCAATGGGCCAAGGCAAGATGTTGGGGCTGCTTTAAAGAATGCAAAAGGCCTCTTGAGAAATGTAGTATTTGTAGAGATCTTGTCCTAAACAAAAATGTCTCAGCTAGGAACTTTTTCGGATCCTTTGAAATTTCATACCTGCTACTAACTCTCTGACTTAGTAGTTCTCCCTCACCATCCAAGGATCCCCAAATGATCTGTCGACCTCACATTAAGAATTCTGCTCTAAGCTTTGTTTCTTTTTCCTTTATTATTTTATCTCCCTTTCTAAACTAATGTTTAGTTTAATGTTTAACTCTTCCCCGCTTTTTTATCCCTAGCCATATATCCAAACTAAACTTCTGCTCTTTCCCTTTCCCCCTATATCTGTTTGGGCTTGGCACTCACTGGTCCAGGTTTTTCTACCTTTCCGGATTCCTGTAATTTTCATTTTCTTTGCTTCTATATTCTGCTAGACAAAACCTTTCTCTTCTAACATCCCCTAGTTTTGATTTCCTTACTGATACTGAGCTGTCTAACAAGAAGTTTCTTGTTGTTTGCCTTAATTTCTACCTCTGTTTACCTTATTATTGCTGAAGACCCTATTCCTTTCAGTTTCATTTATTTTTCTTGTGATAACTGGATCCTTAACTCCCAGCAAAAAAATCCTTAATATCTGCTGGTAACCTGCCAGTTTTATTTACTAAAAAACTGCAACCGCTGGTGTGTTACATTTGCTCCATAAAGGAGTGCATTTTAGTAGAAGGACTGGAAATTACTGAGGGACCCACATCCTCTTTAGGGAGCAGACACATCTCACGTACATTCAGACCAACCAGTCAACTAGTTTGGTTGGATTAGAATGAGAGTCATTTGTCACGGTAACAGCAGGGTAACTTCTGTGACTGCCAAAATCAACTTGTGTTGAAGACCCTTTCCCAAAGAATGTAAAAATCTCTGACCGAATGTTTGTGAAAATTATCCACATGCACAGAAACACAGATACATCACCTCACCTCTAAAATGATTCTTTCCAATTCAAGATAAGAAACAGAAGCAAAAAAATTAAAAAAAAACCACAACCCTATCCACAAACTGATGTACACATTTTGAAACAAAATACATTAACCCTTTATTTATTTATTTTCTATTTATTTGTTTGTTTATTTCTGACATTCTGTAAAGCAGATGGCTTTAGTTGAGAAGAACCAAAACATTCAATTTCATAAAGATAAGGTAGATTTTTATTAAGTTTTGGCCACTAGCCAAATGAAACCCCTTTATTTTATTTAGTGAAGCAGACCTTTAAATATGACAAACATGACTTCTAAAATATTTTTAAAGGATAATCGTATAGAATTAATACATATAACTGAATTAAAATTGTAAAGAACAATATCAAGGGACATGATAGTCTAATGGAGCAGGAATTTCAATAGCTAAGAAAACCTGTCATGGCATTTATAATCAGAGTTCCTTCTGCTTTGAAAGCAAACTGATGTCTGCTCTACTATTGAAAGTAAAATAGTGTGGCAGAAAACTGTTGTTCTTTTTTAAAAATATTTTTGCAAACTGAAGACTAAAAGAAATCAATTTGGACATCTTTTACTTATTTATCAGATTGCCCTACTTTAGTCACCATTTTCTTGTTTCAATGTTGGGCCACTACATGTACAGTATTTTAGAAACTAACCACAGGTGAGTTTCTCAGTTAAAGCTGAGCCAGGGCAGAGAACTTTAGAGTGTAGAGACTCCCAGTGAAATACTGGGGAGAAAATAAATTTGGAGATATATTTTGAATTGTAAAATCCATCTGAGAAATATTTTAGACCAACTGAAGGCTTAAATTGTCCCAGGTGGAGAAGGGCAAGAGTTGGAAGAAACCAAGTCACCCCATTGCATACCTTCATGCCCCTAGTCTTTTCTTTGTTTCCTGATCTTAGAATTCCAATATTGTAAAGAGAAGAAATAAGAATTTGTCCACAAGGCAGTTATGGATATACAGATTCTGCAAAATTGTCGGTGGTCTCTCAGCTTGGTTATTTTCTTGCCCATGTATCATGAAATGACTAGATAAGATCATTAGAGCTAATTTCAGTTTCTCTCACCTGGAACAATCTATGGTTTGATAGCTACCGGTATATTTTTGAGGGTATTTTTTGTCTAAGAAATCAGATCTTTAAAATTCAGGGAGATTAGATAAAGAGCCCCAGTTTTAGCAAATAAAGAAAGTGATCCATAATGCCTTCCATTGTTTTCAATTTGAATTCCTTTTCTGTTCTCCACTATTATGACTGTGACAGTTCTTTTAGAGACATTCTCCATTTTCTGAGATAATGGCAAAACAATCCTGGTTTTAGACATGCTCTCCAAAGGGTTTGTAGATATTTCCTAATTTCCTCGCAGCTTTATATTCAGATTGGGAAGGCTTTAAAGATTCTCATTTTCTGAGCATTCCACCCCAATAGAACATTCTTCTGGATGTAAAATGCTCCTTATTAACACTAATAATGTTCTATGTTTTGCTAGACCTAGGAAAGTCTCCCACTAAAAAGGCTCGAGAAAAAAGCCCCAAAAGAAATTCAAGCATTTATGCTTCTGTATTTTCATTGCCTCAGACAGAATAGTTAAATTAGAATGAAATGGGTGAACTCATACAATTTTTCATTTCTTTTTATAAATGCATTCACACCCCTTCTGAGAAGACATTTGAACCATTTTTTCCAGCTGAGTATGACTGAATTCACTAAATTCCCATGCAAAAGGCTTGTCCACGTTAGCAGTAAAGTTTTTCAGTTATCAAGCTTTTCTATCATTTTTGAACCACTTTTTTTTACTTCTGAGAAATCTTGCATTTGCATTCATTTTAGATAAACCTTTTCATAACATATATATTGTAATGTCGTCTTTGAATTTTTTTTATACATACTTTCAGTGTTGAATCAAAAGCAGCCCTTGACAAAGGCCTAACCAGATGTGGTACACTGACCACACCCACCGACTATGGTGGGCATCAATTGAAATCATTCTGGCTGCGTATTGTTCAAACATGGTGTAATGTGGAGGCAGATAAGTAGCAAACAATATGTATGTTTATCACAGTTGCTATATTTGCCTAGTAGATAATGAAATATTTAAATTGAGTTTAGAATCTGCACAGTGAAAATTTTCTTGCATGAGAAATAGGTCACCCCCATGTGGCGCACAAATGAGGCTATGCACTTCTTTATAGTCTCAGTGGCAGAACAAAATTTAAAGTAAAATCATATTTCCACGTTCTTAGATATAATAGTAGGAGGAAATGTACAAATTATTCTACCTGAGCTATCAGATCTGGACTTCAGCAACTAGACAACAAGTAGATAAAAGCAAAGAGATACTTTTTGGTTTTCTTTTTGCCATCAACAATTGATCAGAATTTTTGTAGTCCTGACTACACAGATGGAATGGATGTTGTATTATCCAAATGGGAAGAGGTTGGCACATTCTACTGTGAATTAATACAGATGTCTGGAATATCTCCAAGTTAGGAGGCTGTATTCATCTACATTTAATTTATATAATCTAATATTTTTTATGTTTGTCGGGATTTCAGCCACCCATGTCTTAAAAAGTAATTTACATTATTTTAATATTCATTCATCCCACAGAGTTGCTTAGATAGTGAGATGGTGATATATAAATTTGCTCAATTGCTCAATGAATCAATCAATAACTGCAGATGTACTGTAATCCCTCTAGCTACATATACCTACAGAATGACTTTTAAAAGTATAAAAAAAGTTGATCAGCAGTTGATGAAACTTAGTTTTGGCATTTCCCTAAGAAGAAAATCACCTTATTAATGCAAAGTGTCATTACATTAATAAACCTTTAATGTCAGTTCTTCCATTTGCCGAATTTTTCTTCCATTGACTTTCAGCAAGGTAGATAAAAGCAAACTAGAAGTAGCATGTGGCCTGTCCTTCAACTTCCATTAATAAATGTAAAGAATGTAGATTCTGTTGTTTTAAAATATTCCATTCTTATTCAGCTAGGTTTTGCCAAGTGAAGCTTTAAAACAGTTCTTTAAAAATGTTTCTGGGAAATAAACTAGATGATAGGTAGAAACTATCTTTATTTAGTTGTGATGAATCTGGCATATCTGGACAGCAAAAATTTGGATGATCACTAGATGGCATCAAAAAGATTATGGAAAAATCCATCTAGCGGTCATTCAGAATCATGCAACCGAGATATGGAGGAAGCTGAAGATTTTGTATTTTTACATGTTTGCTTGTGAGTTTATTACAGGGATGGGAATGTATAATCTGTATTTAAACTCCAGCAATGTCAATCAACATAGCCAATTTATTAAGAGTTTTAATTCAGTAGCATCTGGGAAACTTTTCCTCCAAGTTACTTTATTTAGATAAAGAAGAACTTGAGTTAAGAAATTGGGTGGTTTTCAGGCTTTCTCAGTCTTAGATCCTGGGGCCTTAGACTATAGGAAGATCATGGAATCCAAGGGTAAATTAAGGTTAAATAAGAATCTTGAAAACAGGACATATAATGACTTAATGACTTCTACAAATACAATTGAAAAATAAGCTGATTAGAAAAGATGTTATATGTTGATGTTATTGTTATAGGTACAAATACTAGAAAAATATTTATACCCAACTCTGTATATATTGAAAGTATTAAGAATTATATTTGTTTAATGTAGACAAAAGGAGAATATTACTGGAAGAAAAGAGGATCAAGGAAATATGTTATCAACTAACATATTGATCAGTTATAGAAATTAATTATTATTGATTGTTTTTAAATATATGAACCCAGACAACACATTGTATATTGAGCACTAAAGATTGTTATATAGTGTGTGTGTGTGTGTATGTGTATATAGTGTATATGTGTATATAAATTGTTAGCAATTTAAATAAAAACATATATATATATATAATATCAAATATACTAATATGTATTTAATATATATATATTAAAAGAACTCTTGGTTTGAAAAAAAAATCTATACATCTGTAGCTTAAATAAAACTTTTTTATCTTTTGAGTTCCTTGGAAATAGTAGGTTTGTTCAGTATCAGCAGCAAAAAACAAAAGAACAAAAGTGCTGAAAGAACAAAACTGGTAGCTAAAGTTTGCCCTGACTCATTCATGTTGCAGAAAAGCCTGATATGCTGTTATGTCTGAACCAGATCTACAAGGTGAATAATTCATGCTATGGAAGATAATTGCTTTAAAGTTCTTTCTGTAAGAGCTGTTACTGTGAGTAGTATTTGATCCTCAGGGATGCTGAAGTATCTGTGTACTTTATAGAATTGTAAAGGAGTATTAGGCAAATGTGTGCGATAGATATTTTTTCTTGCCATTGGCCAGCCCACAGGATATGTATACATAAATTAGAATTTTAGGTTATTCCTGATCTCAGGCACAGTTGTACTCTAATTTTAGACAAAGTGTACAGCGTATCAGCAATCCCATTGTTTAAAATAATGTCTGAGATTTACCTGATGGAATGCTAAAGAGAGCCTGTCTTATTTAATGAGAAATTGATTGGATTTTTGTACCTGCTGACATTTGGCAGAAAGCTTGCTCCCATTGCATTTCATCTGATGCAACTGCACCACATGTTTTATGAAAATATTTATACTGCTAAGTAAACAATGCCTGTCATGTTTATTTGCTATCATCAACAGTAAAGGAACAAGCAGTCAAGAAATAGGTCGCAGACTAGAACTTGGTGAAGCTGCCATGAGCGGCTTGGAAAAGCTATTTGGAGACCCTAATATAGATATACCCACAAAGATCAGAACACACAAACCTGATGGCACATAATCAATTATAATGTTTGTTTGCTTTTCTTGTTCACTGCTTTGTATCTTACCTGATAGTTTTGCATGTCTCATTTTGCAATGTTGGGATTCTCTGAACTTCATGTTGTATCACTCTTTAAGATAATAACATCAGCAGTGCAGAAGTTTGGAAGAAGTGGAGTTCATGGATTGCCAGGGGTTATATATCTGTTGTTCCAGCCTTGAATGTGCTTAGATGGGATAGACCTAATGTCAAGCTAATGATTTAAAAGCTAACCACCTTGTATAATGTGAGATGAATGATGCAATGTTAGAAATGAGTCAGCAGGAGTCTGTATCCCTTTAAGAGCTTGAGTATAAAAGGGAAGGCCTTGCTGGAATCTTTCTCTCTTGTCCATTTCCTGCTGTAACTGCTGTATGTTGGAGTTTGCTGAATGACCACGAGTATGTATTTTGTTTCTAGTGTATATTTGTAGATAGTGTGTAATATAAACCACATTTAAATACAAACCACTGTGTACTGTACTTACTCCTGGGTTACCTCAGCACAATAAGACTGTGCATGCTCTGACACTAAGGATGGTAGATGTTGTGACAGTGATTGATGCCTTGTTCATGGCATCATCCTCATACTGTAAATTATTTACAATATTTGACTGATAAGCAAGTGATGCTGTCTCACCTGTGTTTGTGTGCCACCCAAAAAACATGCTGGGAAAACTCCCATACTGCAACGTGTCAACCCTAAGTTACAAATATTCAGTACTATTAGTACTTTCAAGTTATGCTATTCCTCCTGTTGAATTGAAAGGTGAAAAAATACATAGCTTTGGAAATGCAGGTTATAGGAGTTGGGGTGGCGCAATGGTTAGAATGCAGTATTGCAAGCTAACTCTACATTCTTACTGCAAGGAGTTCAATTCTGACCTGCTCAGGTTGATTTAGCCTTTGGTAAGAACCCAGATTGTTGTGGACAGTATGATGATATTTGTAAACTGCTCAGAGAATGCTGTAAAGCACTATGGAATGGTATATAAGTCTAAGTGCTGTTGCTTATAGACCCAGATACTGCTATTCCTTCTTAAGTTGTACTATGTGTTTGTTTATTGTCAAAAGAGTATTGGTCTTGAGTGCAATATATGTGGTGAAAAGGCTGCTTTTTTCTGAAGTTTTTCTTTATCAGTTATGAGAATTTTTGTGTAACCCCAACAAATATGATCACTGCAACTTTCAAGTTTTTGAAACATCCCTGGAGAGCAAAAAGCTGATGTTTTGATTGCCCTCTTACAATCTTATTTTATACCTTGAGTTGCTTTCCTATTATTTCCATAGAACCTGATGGCCTGACCTCCAGACAGCTTGTAGTAATTAAAGCTCTATGGTTCAGAAGTCAACTGCTTAATTTTTACTGTAGTACCTTGTGAGGGGAAAAGATTCTTATTGTTGTATTAATTTCCTCCTGTTTTTTTAACCCCCCTCCCTCCCAAAGGGATGAAGAGAAGATCCTTTCTGGTGGGGATCAAAAGAATCTTTCCACCACAATTCCTAATTAAATAATGTTTAAATAGCACCAATAAGGTGCATCTCTCTGTGTATATGTTTTGCTATAGAAGTTTAATGAGAAAGGGAGAGTAATGTAACAATAAGTTTAAATTATTTCTTAAAATTATTCTTAATGAGTCTATTCCAAACTGATCAAAGTCTTCATGAATATCTTTGGTTTTAATGCTTCCCCAGCCATTAGCAGTGTTTTTGGCTTTGCCACTGTTCCGTAGAAAGATAAAGAATGGAATTGGTGGGATGACTCTATATATTTTTCATAGTGAAGATAAGATGATTCAGAATTGTTAATGTAAAAATCATCAGTTACTAAATAATTAAATGTTTTTGAATATAATGGATAACATTGTTGTGGAATAATGAGACAGCAGCCAGCTCTTCTGGAGAAGGAAAGGTTTATTGCGCAGGTTCAGCAAGCAAAGGGTCTGAACCCCAAAGGGTGGTCTTCACAACATATTTATAGTCAATAATACGTATACATTTCCTGATCACACCATGACCACACAATGTTCCATTTATGGTTACATTCTATACTTCCCTAAATGTGTGCATGTGAACAGCTACCAGACATCAGTCATTGATCATGCTGGTAGACAAAACAGGACATGCCCACCATAACTCCTGATACAGCAAAGCTATAAATCCTGACCCAGCAAAGCTAAAGAAGAAAGCTGACTTAGACTTATCTCGTAAGACAGGAAACCTCCTTCCAGGCCCAGGCATCCAACCCAGCCTTTTCTCACCATATTTCTTTCTCAGTTATAAACAGTTAGTTTAACTTGATAGTTTGTTATTTTTCCACTTTATTCCCCCCCTTTTGAGACTTATCTCACTTAATGATGATGAGTCTCAATGTACAACCACGTACTCACTGATTTCTGGATTGGCAGTACTTATTGTATTTGTATTATACTCCCACAAGGCCAGCACGTGAGCAGTTGCTTTCCATTCAGCCAATAGGGACATCCGTTTTGGTAATGTGATGTTAGTCATTAATGAGAATACACATTGCATACAGCAGCATCCAGTAACAAGCAAAGCTATAAAAATAATAATATATCGCATGATATTACCAATCAAACCCAGGGGAAGCCAAGACCACAAATTGTTCCACCAACTACTCAGAGTCAATTTGTAAATCCAATGCCAAGCCATCAAGAACCTTAACTTGTCTGTTGATAACTTGGGATTGATCTGTCAAATTAAAACAACACATTCCCTCAAAAGATTCACACCCTAGATGTTGGCGAAGCAAAAGGTAGTCAATAGCTGCCCGATTTTGCCGAACAGCTTTACAAAGCTCCACCAATTCCTGATTAATAGCAGATAATGCCACAGAGGTAGCATTTATGGTCTTTGCCAAATTACAAGCAACAGAATTCACATTAATGTGTGCTCTTATAGCCAGTGCAGGTACACCTACCAATGATATTCCCAATGCATTGTACTCAGCTGCATTTAAAAGGCTACATGAAGGATCACAGTTCTCATCTAAAACCTCTCTCTTAGGCCGTGTAACATTTGACACAGTAAAAAGTGATTTATCTGGCAAAAAGGTAGTTAATCTGCTAAGACAACAATAAGCTTCACTCAAATTAGCAGGAATATAATTAAAAGTGTCTTTTCCACATGTGAAGAACCATCCTTGGGGTAACCATATGTTGGCAAAGCTGAAAGACACAGATTGATAAGACGTGCAATTTAACTTGTCATGACTCACTTTTAGACAATGGGGCTGAAGTTGTGCAGTAGATTGATCACATCCACTGATATGGGCACATTGTAACCCTTCTGGAACTGCCACAATAGGTGTGTGTAAGGCTAGAGCATCATTGGGCAAATGCTTAGCGATATGCCCCCAGTGGTACAAAGTTTCATATCCTATATCCTATCTATTACATACCTACGCAAATCAGTATAATTCTTTGCCACTGTGGCTGAAACACATACTGGTATTAAACATGTAGATAATAAGTTTTCCATGTCATATGCTTCAGAAAGGCAAAAGTTTGAAGTGTTAGCTACCTTGGCCAATTGCACCCACAGGTTATATTGCATCCTAGACTCCAATGGATGGGACCTTTTTGGTCTCTTATGTTGGGGTCGTTGCCTTCGTGGTTTTTGAAGAATCATTCCAAATTCCACTGGGTTCACAGATATCACACAAGTCCCCTTCCATCCCGGTCTTAATTGTGAGACTAGGGTAACTCATTCCCAACCCCAAAATAAGGGCGGTCCACAATCCAATGTCACTATAGGTAAAGGCTTTTTGTGAGGTGCTTTTATACATATACCTTTTCTTAGGACATATCCAGCATATTGACAGGCATCAGGATTCATGGGCTTTCTAATGAGACAAGCTTCTTTCAAATATTAGGAGCCTCTTCTGGTCTGCTCCATTGTCCTGCATTAAAAACACAAACATTATTACATATCACTATAATACTATACAAAGATAATATTAATACTTTCATCCTTTCTTCTCCCGTGCGTAGAAAGCCAGCTTCCGGAGTGGCTTAGCAGGGGTCTTCACTACTGTACGTAGAGGGACCTGTTACCGGTAAGATCCCAGTAGAGTAGCTGTTGATCTTCCACAATTCACCTTTAATACTACAACATCTGTTTGCACAAACAATAAAATGGTTATTAAATGCGTTTGAAAGTAAGTTTTGTGGGACTCCCTGGATTCCTAGACACCGTCCACAAAGGGTCAGCTGCTGCTTTTACCCTAGTCCAGTGAATCCATGACTTTGATTCTGCAATTTTTACAGCTAGAGGAGAGGCCATTATTACTTCATAGGGTCCCTTCCAGCGTCCTTCTAGCTGTTCTTTCTTCCAATATTTAACCCACACTTTGTCTCCTGGTTTAAATGGATGACACCTTGTCACCAATTTAGGTGGCACTTGTTCAATGACATAATTCCTTAATTTTTCCACTTGCTTGTTGAGCAATTTCTAGAGCCCATATTCCCCCCTTATGCCCCAAGTCAGGCCATCCGGCCAGGTTCATTTTCAACAAAGTGGGGGGTCTACCAAACATTAATTCATATGGAGAAAGGTTACACTGCCGACGAGGCACACATCTCACAGCATACAATGCTAGGGGCAGAGCATCTGGCCATTTCAAATGACTTTCTGTACAAATCTTAGTAATTTTCTTTTTCAGAGTGCGATTCATCCTTTCTACATTAGCACCTGACTGAGGATGGAAAGCACTATGGAATCTCCTTTCAGATCCTACTGCTACTTTAATCTCTTTCTTGATGTCAGATAGTGCAGTCTCTGAAATCTTTCCTATCCTTAGGTCTTTTAGATGTAACTTTTAGCTTTTTATCCTTTTGTTTCAATACACATAAACGAACCATTTCAGCCTGACATTGTAACAAATCATCAGCCTGCTCAGCCACCGCATCCCCCCACTGATCTATGTATTGAAACTGATTGGGACAGCTCTCCTCATTTGCTGCTATCAAAGAAGTAAGATCATCAATAATTTGCATTTTAAACGTTCCCTCAGGGGGCCATCCAGCATCCATATGGGGCCATTGAAATTCACACAAAAATCTTAATCTATCACTTGTTACCTTGGGATAGGGCACTCTATATTGGGTATGATTGAAATACACATCAAATCCTTTCATCATGCATTCCAACGGTGTGCTGGGAATGCTGCTACGCCCTCCCATTCTAACAATACTGCTACTGACCTACGGTGCCGGACGTTCCAATGGTCACCAATAGGGAATGCAGTAGCTTAACCACCCACACAACCTAACACGGACTTCCTTAGGAACAATGTCCCGAGTCCAGGGGAGTGATCAAGTCCCCTCTTCTATCTTCAAGTGAGATAGGTACTTTCCACTTTTACCATATACTCGCCTGTGGCGTCTTGTCCTGGCCAGGAGATGGTTCAGACCTCCGTTCCTTCTCCCAAGGGTTCTTGGACTGGCTCTCTGCACCGTCGGCTCTGCTGACAAGCCACAGATGTCTCCCGGAGGAAGACTCCCCCGTGGCGCCTGGAGAATGTTCAGTGGAGGCTTCCCAGCAGTGCCGAGGGAGTCAAGCCATCCTCAGCGAAACATCGCCTCACTCCAATGTCCCATCTGACGGGTGCCAGAAACTGTTGTGGAATAATGAGACAGCAGCCAGCTCTTCTGGAGAAGGAAAGGTTTATTGTGCAGATTCAGCAAGCAAAGGGTCTGAACCCCGAAGGGTGGTCTTCACAACATATTTATAGTCAATAATACGTATACATTTCCTGATCATAATGTTCCATTTATGGTTACATTCTATACTTCCCTAAATGTGTGCATGTGAACAGCTACCAGACATCAGTCATTGATCATGCTGGTAGACAAAACAGGACATGCCCACCATAACTCCTGATACAGCAAAGCTATAAATCCTGACCCAGCAAAGCTAAAGAAGAAAGCTGACTTAGACTTATCTCGTGAGACAGGAAACCTCCTTCCAGGCCCAGGCATCCAACCCAGCCTTTTCTCACCATATTTCTTTCTCAGTTATAAACAGTTAGTTTAACTTGATAGTTTGTTATTTTTCCACTTTAACATGACTAGCATAGAATTGTCATCAAAAATGGCATCCCTGTGCCGTATTTTCTTCCATATAAGATCACTGATTCAGCAATGCACCAAACTGGAAGACAATATCTCGGTGCAGTTGAACCGATCAGAAGTATCAAAGAGAGGATCACTGACCTATGTTGACCTCAAAAGGTCAAATGTTTAAGATAATAGGACAAATAACTTTGGGGAAAAGCAAGATAGAATAACCATATATTCAATAGATCAGCACCTTTCCAGGAGGCTGGGAAAAAAATAGATCAGCCAGTAAATAGATTAATTAATTTCACTCCTACTTTTTGAAGTAGGAGAGACTTTAGAATGGAAAAAAAGAGAGATTTTAAAAGAAAATGCTGCTTGAGAGACAAACAAAGGGATATTAATTCTCTCCATATTGACATCATGACTGCTTTTGCTATGGCAACATCACAACATGTCTTTGCTTTTCTGTCCTACATAGATCCCTGTCCTATATTACCAGCCTGATATTGAAGGAAATACATTGTAATAGTTATCAGGCATGAATTAAATGACTTTACATCTTAACAAGAGAGAAGGTGTAATAAACACTTTTTGTTAAAAGAAAAAAATATTTTTATACAGCAATTCTATGTTCTTCCTTCATTCTCATTCATTCTTTTCTTTAGGATTATTAACGTTTTCTACAGCTTTATTCACCTTTTAAAGAAACATTCAGTTGTGCTGTTTTCATTTTAATAAAGCTAAATATGAACTGCCTAGATTCTAGTTTAGCTCAAGCTTATAGGTATTCTTAATCCCACACAAAAATCAATCAGAGGTGACAAAAAGCCTTATAACACTGAATAATATGCTGCCTTTCTTTCCTGTTGTTTGGGATGTTCTGAGTTTTCATCTGAGGCGTCTCAACTTTGTTTTGCAGTGTCTCAGCTCATTGTAATTAGCATAAATTGCATTAAGAAGAAGAAGAAGAAGAAGAAGATACTGATTATGTACTTCATGGATTTGATGAGCCTTTCAAGCTCCAGTTCACAACATTCAAGCTCCCCCTTTTTTCCATTACCATAATTTCATTGTCAGATGCTTACATGTCCTTCTGATTTAGGATTTCTAAAGAAAATCATCAAAATAAATAGTTGAGACCCCCTGTAGGGAAGTTGCAGAAATGACAGGTCATTTCATAACTCTGAAAGAACTGCATTCCACTGTGGCTTTAGAAGAGTATTTCTCTTTTCAGCTATTATTTGAATGTTATGATGTGATAGTGTGGCTGGTTTTGAAAAGTTGGTAGGTAAAGGAAAAGAAAGACAGGTCTGGCTTTTATGAATGGTAAATTTTCAGTTAAACAGTGAAAAATACAGTTGATGGTATTCTCCCTGCAATGTGACTATGGAGCCCCATGTTAAACTGTCATATCGTGACCAACTGTAAACTGAGGGCATATACCGGTCCAGTATCTGTTTTTTTTTAAAATATAAATAATGCTACTCTTCAGTGGTTACTTGGCCTAGACATTGATATTTGAACATAGATCCTTTTGACATGTATAGAACCCTTTATTGGGTTCTACTAATCTAGTTGAAATGTTAATTTATATTGTTAGTCCATGCATGATAACAATACCAATAAAAGCACTTAGACTTATATACCATTTCATAGTGCCTTACAACACTCTCTAAGCAGTTTACAGAGTCAGCATATTGCCCCCAACAATCTGGGTCCTCATTTTACTGACCTCGGAAGGATAGAAATTTGAATCAACCTTGAGGCAGCCAGGATCAAATTCCTGGCTTTGGGCAGAGTCAGCTGCAGTACTGTATTCTAACCACTGCACCTCTGTAGTATGGTATGATATGTAATATGAGAAAGAGAAAGGAAGGAAGGAAGGAAGGAAGGAAGGAAGGAAGGAAGGAAGGGAGGGAGGGAGGGAGGTGAAATTGTGATATACCTAATCTAATTACAGCATAGGTGAAAGAGGCATAAATGACATTTTCCATTTGTCTGCAAGGCACTTTTACATACTGGATCAAGCTGGCCATAGCATAAGAAATTTGTTGCTTATTAAAACTCATTTTTGTTACCTCTTTACTTTTATTTCTTTCAAATGATTGAGACTGAAGCCTGTTTTAAAGATGTCTGAAAAAATAAATAAATCTGCATTTAGAAAATACCTGTATGAAATATGCAATTCAAAACTTAACAAGCTGACAGATTTCACATCTTGAAATGTGTACTCTGACAGGATCAACTTTTTACATCTAGATCTCATCAGTGGATATCAAGAAACATAGTTTTTCTCTTTAATGCTATGTCCAGTGTTTCACTCTGTAACTCTGCTCCTGTTCAGGTGTACAGAAGCAGTAGGACTTGTTAATTCATTTGTGCTTCTTTTTATTGGCTAAAGCTTTATCTACCAGGAAGCATCTAAGCCTTAGGATACAATTCTGGAATATCTGTCGTAGCAAAACACACTTTGGTTGCATTTGAAATCAAAACCGTGATTATGTTTATAACTATATGCATCATCACCACCATCATTAAGCAGAGCTTGAGATCAATAACAGGGCTTTAGATCTTAGACCTTGACTTATACAGACATTGCAATAATATGAATGGCGGCAGTCCTTTGGAAGAGAAGAAGACAGCTCACTTAGCTTCTGTAAAGATAAGTCATAGCAACTTGTTTATCACCTTGGCTGAAGACTTTTTCTGATCACAGAGAACTTACCAGAAATCAACACACTAGCAACAAAATAAAAGGAAAAAAAATAGCTGTATTTTCAAACTCATTTCTGAAAAGTTAGGAGGAGAGAGGAAAACGGAGTCCTTGGATTTCATTATCCTAAAAGTATTTTTTTTTTCCAAAAGGCAACTGGACTTTCTTGTTTTTTCCCTTGAAGACATTTCTCTTCTCATCCAAGGAGCTTCTTCAGTTCTGACTGAAGCAAAACATCTTCAAGGAGAAAAACAAGAAAATCCAGTTGCCTTTTGAAAAAGCACCTTTGGGACAACCATACCTGGATGATTGAGAATTTCCATAGACACTTGAACTTTGTTCCTCACTAGCCTCAATATCCTGGTGAATGTAAACTCCATGCTGCTTTCTGAGGCTTTCATTCCAGCATATCAGTTAGAAATCACACACTAATAGCTAATTATTATTTAAACTTGGCTAAATAATGGACTCAGTCATGGCATTTAAAAAATTATGTCAGCTGGATTCAGGTATTAATAAATGTGCAATAAGCACAATAGTAATTTCTACTCATGCTTCTTGTCTAAAGCTCATTATCTTTTATCTCTTCGTATTCACACTTTTAAAATGAGATTGAGTCTTCTATGATAATAATCAAGCAGATACTGAAAGGAGACTATGCAAATTGTTATTAGAAGGTGTTTGATAAGTATGGCAAGTTATATTAAACAATAGAAGGAGAATTATGAAAAGTAGAAGATAAAAAATGTAGAGATTCAACACAAAGGAACTAAAACTGATCCACATTTAGCTCCTTTATTTTTAATACTAATTCTATGAAAAAATAAACTAAAATTATTTAAAAAAAACTTACAATAAATAATACAAAATAAATAATACAAAATAAATAATACAGAATACAAAATACAATAACTGAATAAAAAGAAAAAAATAGGTGAAGAAAAAGAAAAGAAAAAAGAAAAAAATAAGAAAATAAAAGAAAATATATAAATAAAAGCCTTCTTCATTCCTCAGAACAAACATAATTTTAATAATATCACTTTATCTTAAAATAAAGCAAATGATCTCTTATTCCAATATACCATTTCTTATCCATAAACAAATCCTTAAAACCTCTCCATTTCAGTCCTAATCATTAAAAGTTACCAGAGATAACAACATATATGTTTTGATCTTGATACAATAAACCAAATTTATTGTCCTTCCTTTTATTTTTAAAATCTTGATCTTTAGTCTTTCAAATTATGTTCTAGAGCTTGATTTCTTTTCATTTTTTTCTTTGCCCCTTCTTACAAAATTCTTCAAAACTTAGCAAGTCTCTTTTGTAAATCCATTACAGGAAAATTATTCAGATCAATCTCCTGGTTTGTATATCCCTTTGAATTATTAAGACATCATCCAGTTTCTTTTGTGTGTCCAAAACAGCATCTCTTTCCATATCATTCGTGTAATTTGTCATTTTTCAATCCACTTTCAGAGCATTCTCAATCTTATCAGGTAAAACTTGTTCCTCTTTCGTAACTTCTTTTAGTCTATGTCTAGAGGCAGTTATCCTTAAAACTATCATCTGCATCCATTTTTCAAAAATATCCTTCAATATCCCAAAGTTAAAATGTTTTGCTCCATTCTGTATTAGTAACCCAAATTTAAGAGTCCTTTTTTTTTAATTGTCACAAAGGTACTTTTTCAAAAGGCAACTGGACTTTCTTTGTTTTTCTTTTTCCTTACAGATGTTTCACTTCTCATTCAAGAGAAGCACAATGTCTTTAAGGGGAAAAAACAAAGAAATATAGTTGCTTTTCGAAAAAACACATTTGTGACAACCACGACCTGGATGACTGGGAATCTCCCTAGACATTTCTCTTTCAATTGTAATATTTAATTCTTTCTAGTTCCCTCTAGTGTCCAACCTTTAAAGTACCATCCTATCATGTTTACTTTTTTTTAATCGAAACAAAAGCAGTTTCCAATGGGAAGGATTCTTATAATTAATTCCAACATCTTTTTTTTATATATATCCATCAAATCCACTCTTAGTCTGTTTGTAACTTTCCAAAGTTCTAATCACCCTTTTGCTCTTTATTCAAAAATAAATAAACAAATCCTTAAACTTGCACTTAAAACTTCATTGAAGGAAACTCACCTGGTCAGACTTGTTGATCCAAAGGGTCCTAATAGATGAAAAGCAGTAAATAAGCAATTTCCAAAAGTTATTGTTAAAGGAAATCCATGAACCCAGAGTCCTTTTTTAAGATGTCAACCATAATTATGGTCAATTTTAAATATAAACTATAAATATAAAATATAAAACATGATGAAGCCATAAACATAAATTTAATTTAATTTAATGAAGAGAAGGATGAGGGGTGACATGATAGCAGTGTTCCAATATCTCAGGAGCTGCCACAAAGAAGAGGGAGTCAAGCTATTTTCCAAAGCATCTGAAGGCAGGATAAGAAGCAAGAGATGGAAATTAACCAAAGTGAGAAACAACCTAGAACTAAGAGAAATTTCCTGACAGTTAGAACAATTAATCAGTGGAACAACCTGCCTCCAGAAACTGAATGCTCCAACACTGGAAGTTTTTAAGAAGAAGCTGGACAGCCATTTGACTGAAATGGTATAGGGTTTCCTGCCTGAGCAGTGGGTTGGACTAGATGATCTCCAAGGTACCTTCCATCATCATTATCATCATTATCATCATCATCATCATCATCATCGTCATCTAGATAAAATGTGGATATAACAGAATCAAAAATTGCTCTTGTGCACATTTACCTTTTGGTTAGAAAAAACACATTGGAATTCCTCTGCTGGGATAATCCAACAAATATCAAGTCCCCTTAACCAACCAACCAAGCAAGCAAGCAAGCAAGCAAGCAGGCAAGCAAGCAAGCAAGCAAGCAAGCAAGCAAGCAAGCAAGCAAGCAAGCAAACAAACAAACAAACAAACAAACAAACAGCTATATAAATGCATTTATAAATGCATTTATAAATCATGACTCTTCTATTCCTCTAACCAGCAGTCCTAATTATTGAATTCCAATCCCACCATATTAATAAATGAAGATAAAGATTATCTTAAAACATTATCTCCTCTGGACAGCTCACACCACTCAAACCAAGAAATTATAACAAAATCAATAAAACAGAAAAAATAAAGGGAAAAATGACAAGTATAAGGAAGGGGGGGATAAGGCTACAGGTGAAGATGATATATCTTATCTGAGCATAAGTTAAAATGCGGATAAGGGTTGCTTGTAGAGATGCTGTAGACCTTGCTTAATATATGTGTAAAATGGCACCTGGATCTGCTGATTGGAAAAATGCCATTACTGTTCTTGTTTAGGTAGCTTGTGCGAATGTGGAAATTATGTGTGTGTGTGTGTGTGTGTGTGTGTTACTTTGTTAGGTGAGTCTGGGTTGTTTGGCAGAAGACTAGCTGAAAGGGGAGAAAAAGTGATAATGGGAAAAAAATGGAAAAAGATAGTGTGGCTTTTTCCAGGCAGAGCTGAATGGACTTGATTATTGTTCACTGAAATACATTTATTAGCTCTATTAATAGTATTTTCCATTTGCCTGTACAAATATCATTCTAAACAGAAATACTGACTATGGATATTTTAAATGTTTCTATATATTTTTTAAAGACAGCACAGGAAATAATTAAGGCTACACAAAGCAGTTGGGTCACCTTACTGCAACCGGCTATTTCACATCATGGAGGCATTAAGATTTCAATGACTAATACTTAGTATTGTATATCAGGTGCCATGATGATTGCTGCACAATATGTTTTTATGTTCAATGTTGATTGTTTTAATAAAAGAATTTTATATATATATAAAAAAAGATTCTCCTTGCTAACTAAGGGGATGACATGATTCCCCTTAAAATAAACTTGAAATCAGTTTAACATCTTGTGTGCAGGAAAGGCAGCTGTGCATGTGTCATATATGTGCAAAAATCTCTTCGGTGGAAAGGAAGGCTGCAAAATGTGGAACTCAACCCCCCCAAAAGTTGCTTTTAGAAGTAGAGGATACTTGATTTGTGAAGCAGCTTTGAAGAGATCTTTTATATACTGCTGATTCTTTGCACAGTCCTATTATATGTTGATGTGCATAATGTGCTATCTATTGATTTTTTTTGTTTTTTATATTTGTTTGTTTATTGCATTTTTACCCTTTCTCCTTTTATTTTGCAAAAAAGAAAAAAAAGGTTTTTGTTTAGCTCTTGCAAGCAGGACAATTCATGTGCTGTTGGGAGAGATCTCTGCATCTGAAGGACTGTGCATCATCTTTGGATAGTTGCCCAATCTTAATCAAACCTTAATTTACTCATTATTCTTTTGACTTGTCAAGTAGACAGGTGTTTTCAACAGCTGGATATGCAACCTTTCTCCATGGGTGAAACATAGCCAGTTGTCTGGAAATACAATGCATCGGCTACAAAAAAAGACCTTTGGGGATTTCACCTGCCTAGGAAATAAGAGAGGTAAGCTATTTCTGTCACATATATTTTATTAAGATTTCTTTGCAAATGCATCCCTGACAGCTGCTGTTCCTCTGCCTTTGTTGACTCCTCTGACTGCAAAAGCTAATGAGTCAGTGGGATGCATTTGCCTATTTGTCTGTAAATAAGCTCCCATTCCCCTTTGCCTTCTCCTTTGGAAAAGGCCAGGGTGTCTCCATCCACCAAGAGAACAATGATTTTTTTTCCTCCCATTTTGTAAGCCCTTTGAAGTTGGAACTGAAGTGCCAAGCTGTGATGACAAGCCAAGAGCTAGATTTGCTAAGCCACTGTTTCATCTTCCAATGCTATTGAGAATCTCCACCATAAATACATCAAGCAACTCACAGGAATGACTGGGCCACCCTTCCCAGAGCATATTTTATGAGGACTAATGCAGGGTTTGCCATTATCATTTTCTGCATGTGTTGGTTATCTTAGCATTGCAGATGAGGAGCTATGGAGTCAGCTATTGCCAAGGAACTGATGCTGCATGCAATTAAAAAAAAAACAGTGGGAGGAAAAAAAGAAGTTAAAAGGACACAAGATATAAATCTAAAGGACTGAAAATGAGACTTGATGGTGACGACTTGTCATTCAGTAAGATCCTATGAGTTGGATGGGAAAGGCAATAAGAATAGAAGGCAAAAAAAGGCAGAAAATAATACTGATGTTATGTAGAATGATTTTCAGTAACCATTGTACAAAGAAATATGAGACATGTTGGCAAATGGGGACAGGTAGAAATTTTTTTTTTCAGGATTCAGTCATGGTTGCCCAGTTCAAAACGTAAAATCATATTTTACTAAAACTTTGTATTGTACAAAATAAATGTTTAGTGTTGAAGGCCAACTTCCCGAGCACAATTGCAAAACTTCCAGTAGAGAGTTTTGCACTGATTGCTTTGCTTTTGCTTCCAACTCAGGTTAAAAAGAGGTTCCCAGGTCCGTTCATTCAAGGCAGAAGTGGCAATTATTAGGTGCATCTACCACAAGCTTCCAGTGTGTGTCAAGCACAAGTTTGCCAATCTATAATCTGAATCATACATAATTCAGCTAGTTTGCACTGACATAAACGGGGGTGTTCTTAGGGAATGGGTGCGGTGTCAAGCTGGTGACTTTATATGGTTATAGCCATCAGTGAAAAATGAGGGTTAATAATAATAATAATAATAATAATAATAATAATAATAATAATAAAGTTGGAAGGGACCTTGGAGGTCATCTAGTCCAACCCCCTCCTCAGGCAGGAAACCCTATACCATTTCGGACAAATAGTTCTAGGTTGCTTCTCTCCTTGATTAGTTTCCACCCATTGCTTCTTGTCCTGCCTTCAGGCACTTTGGAAAATAGCTTGATTCCCTCTTCTTTGTGGCAGCCCCTGAGATATTGGAATACTGCTATCATGTCCCCCCTCATCCTTCTCTTCATTAAACTAGACATACCCAATTCCAGCAACCGTTCCTTATATGTTTTAGCCTCCAGTCCCTTAATCATCTTTGTTGCTCTTCTCTGTGGTCTTTCTAGAGTCTCAACATCTTTTTTACATCGCGGTGACCAAAACTGGATGCAGTATTCCAAGTGTGGCCTTACTAAGGCATTGTAAAGTGGTATTAATACTTCACGTGATCTTGATTCTATCCCTCTGTTAATGCAGCCTAGCACTGTGTTGGCCTTTTTGGCAGCTGCAGCACACTGCTGGCTCATATTTAGGTGATTGTCTACTAGGACTCCGAGGTCCCTCTCACAGTTACTACTATTGAGCAAGGTGCCACCTATGCTGTACTTGTGCATTTGGTTTTTCTTGCCTAAATGTAGAACCTTGCTTTTTTCACCATTGAATTTCATTTTGTTAGATAGTGCCCAGTGTTCAAGTCTGTCCAGATCCTTCTGTATCTTAAGCCTGTCTTCTGGAGTGTTGGCTATTCCTGCCAGCTTGGTGTCGTCTGCAAATTTGATGAGTTCCCCATCTATCCCCTCGTCCAAATCGTTGATGAAGATGTTGAAGAGCACTGGGCCCAGAATAGAGCCCTGGGGCACCCCACTATACACTTCCTTCTATGTAGATGCGGTTCCATTGAGGACCACTCGCTGAGTACGGCCGGTCAGCCAGCTACGGATCCATCTGGTGGTGATTCTGTCTACCCCACATTTTTCTATCTTATCAAGTAGTAGGTTGTGATCTACTTTATCAAATGCCTTACTGAAGTCCAAGTAAATTATGTCCACAGCATTCCTCTGATCCAC
The DNA here is from genome assembly GCA_034064705.1 of Bothrops alternatus. Lineage (NCBI taxonomy): Eukaryota > Metazoa > Chordata > Lepidosauria > Squamata > Viperidae > Bothrops > Bothrops alternatus. The sequence continues at coordinate 53,763,798 of JARGCV010000007.1, read as the reverse complement.
TAATTTTGTCACTTGGTCAAAGAATGCAATAAGATTTGTCTGGCATGATCTATTTTTGACAAACCCATGTTGGCTCTTAGTAATGACTTTGTTTGCTTTGTTGATTTTCTCTTTCCTTCTTTCCTTTTTTTCTTCCTTCTTCAGTTTTTCAATGAACAAACTGCTTGACCATTTATCCTAATCTGTGTATAAATAGGGTGAAGAAGATTAAAGTAATGATTTTATTTTTATTCATTAGATTGATTTTTTGCAGCCTAAAATTACTTACAAAGCAATCAGTAAAATAATATAGCATTCCAGACAAAACAAACAAAATATTATTATTTAAATCATAGTGAAATTGAATTATCAGTCAGGATAATGCTTTAAAAATGCTGAAATCAAACAGCAATACTTATTCTAATATGATAACATAAAATCCAAAATTATTATTTTTAAAAAAGTTGGGGGGGCTGGTCTAAAGAGCATCGAACTTGATCCATTCATGGCACTGTTTCTCATTTAATATTTCTAGTTTGGGGCATGAAGTGTCATGGAATGAGATAAACCAAAACTGAAACATACTCAGCTATGGAACAGACTGCATAGAATTCCTTACTTATCGGATTTAGTTTAAATGATCTAATTGTATGTGGCAGGATTAATTTCACTAGGATATACAACAGGGGTCCCCAAGCCCTGGTCCCTGGACCAGTACCGGGCCACAGCATGCCAGCAACTGGTCTTCACAAACAAGGAAAGCCCCATCCACAGAATGTAGGCAGCACACAAAACCATGCCCCCTCCGGTCCACGAAAAAACTTCTTTCCATGTAACCAGTTTATTTTTTTAAAATAAAAAAATAAACTATTCCCTTTTCTGCACATCCTTGTCACAATTCTGTTTGTTATTCCCCCATAGCAGGGATCAAAAAGGTCTCTGTGTGTGAGAGAGACAAGGCATCTGATTTTGCCTGGTGTTATTCTAGAATAAAAACCGAAAAAGTAATTTAGCATGCACGTGCCTTTCTCAAAATAAACGATTAAATTTCAGCTTTCCTGTTTTAAATTTACCTTGCTTATCTTTGGAGCAGATGTTTGGTTTTCTAATAATTTCCAGGTGAGGAAAGAAATATCCCTGATATTTAGGAGCTGTAATGAACTTTTATCAGGCATGTAAGGATATTCTATTTTGTTTCATATTTTTTAGCACTCCTACACACACACACACACACACACACACACACTTCATATTCCAATTGCAACATTTTCCCCCCGCTGCAGCAGCTATATAACCCCAGAGAAAGGGAAAGCTGCATTAATCTGATATGTTGCACGGATACACAGAGATGGACATTCAACTTTAACAACAGGTTTTATGTAGAGCCCAGCATCTAGAGCCACATGGGTTAGATGAAAAATAAGAGTTGGTGAATCAACCATACCTACAGTTTGTGTAGGTATTTTGTCTTTCCAAGTAAATTATTAGGAGCAGGACTCCTGAAGTGCCTTTCTGAAGCTCCTGCCTGTGTCTTGCTCAGACAAAATGCTGTTTCTCAGAAGACATTGTGGGAAACATGGCTAGCATTATGCCCATGTCATGACTGAAAGTTGACCATTTGGTAGCAAATGACAGTTTTAAGAACAGAGTTTGCAGCCATCACAGCAAGGCAATGGTAGAATGTAAGGCAGTGGTAGAATGCTCACTAAATTCATCTTTCCCATAGTCACTCATTCCAAAAAGGGACTATGCCAGTGGTGGCGAACCTATGGCATGGGTGCCAGAGGCGGCACTCAGAGCTCTCTCTGGGGGCACGTGCGCCATCGCTCATGTCCTAGGCCTTCAGCTGGATAAAATCTTTTTCCTTTAGGCCTCTGCCGCCATGTGCAAAAAAAAAAAAGGTTCAATCAATCAGTCAATTTCAACTTCTCATGGGGAAAAAAAATCTTGCAAAGTTGGAATTGATTGATTGAACTTTTTAGTCCCTCCCAGTCTGCCGTTACCACCACAGCCACGCCCAGCCAATGAGCCACACCCAGCCAATCGGCCAAACCCACCCAGCACCTGACAATGCATAAGTGGGTTTTGGGTTGCAGTTTGGGCACTTGGTCTCTAAAAGGTTCGCCATCATTGGACTATGCCTTTCCTTGACACATGGCATTTAGAAGCAAAATGGCTCTGGCAAACGGAACATTTCCAATAAATCAGTCAGTTGCATAGGAAGCCACAAAAAAGTAAGCCTGCAAAGAAGGAAAAAGATATGCATTTGCATTTTCTCAGATCAGATTTTTTGCACTGGCCCTGTTCACTTCCACAACATCCAAGGATGCCTCACCAGGAGACTTACACCAGTCTGGATGCAATGCGATATAACATAACCAAATTTGTTGTCATTCTCAAGACATTCTAGGAAGTCACATGGAAGACTATTATGAAAAGAATTATTATTGTAGGAAGCATACTGAGATCTCCCTCTCTCTCTCCCTCTCCCTCTTTCCTTATTCTGTCCTAGCACAGAAACTTTGCATCTCTATAGAGTTGATTAAGATAATTGACAATTCATTCTGTGTTGAAATTTGGGAGATCTACCCATAATGATTATTTTCAGAGAAAGGGTCATTTTCCTTCCAGCTTCCAAAGAGTTTTTTAAAAACCTGAACCTGCGAGACTTGGCTGAATTCTTGAATTTTCAAGTAACTGTCAGAAAGTTCTTCCATTAAAAAAAAAACTACTGCTAGATAAAGGAATTAAGCATGTAACTCCTAATTATTTGTAAACCTAGTGTTTTAAGCTGAAAACTACAATTAAGGAAGGAACGTCATCATATTATCAAGCTGCTGCCCTATTGTTTGAGTGCAAAATAAAATAATAATAATGAAAAAGGAAGGTAAATAGTAGCAATCTCATGAAGCTGGACTCAGTCCAGCTGTGTCCATTTGAGAGAATTCCTAGAAGAGCTCCACTCTGTGTAGTCTTCTAGGGTTCTGAACAAGATTAGTGGGCAAAGACAATAAAGCCCTTAGTATAAACTGAACCAATGTGTAGCAATGAAAAAGGTCTGAGTCAGATATGGGAAGCCTGTTGCTGAGCAGTCCCATCAAACATGGCCAGTTATGGAGAATGTTGGGTAATATAACTCAGCAACATCTGGAGGGCTGCTGGTTGTCTAAGATGAGTCGTAGAAGTACAGAATATGCCAGTAATGATCCCATCATCAATCAGTGGAGTATTTTAAGAAAAATATTTTTCTAAATTCTCCTTTTAAACAGCACGATCTTTTGCAGAAAATCTGTTGATGTATTCCTGCTTTAGATTACATCAAGGGAACCCAAATAGTCAAAACTTTAAGACAATTCTGGTATTATTTTTTTTAATTATACTTTTAAATAAATATGAAATAAATTAGCCATTCATAACTTGGCAGAACTCAGCCAGGAAAAATGATCAGTTAAGCAATGAAAAAAAGGAATCCAAGTAATTAAACATTAAAATTAGTATATTTGAATGCTAAACAAAATAAGGAACACAGTGAATGTAAAAATAAATGTTTTTCTTTGCCAGTCTTTGAAAGGACATCAGTACAGAAGGATGCTGGCAGATTATCTACAAAGGTTCATATTTAATTTGAAGCTACTTAATGTTGGAGATGAGTAGCTAAAAACACAAATTAAGAGTGGAATGGTCTTTAAATAACATTTTCTTCATATTCAGATTTTGTTTAAACTTACTGCTTTTGTATTTTTTAATTTTTAATAATAATGATGATGATAATAATAATAACAACAACATGTCTACTATAAAACTACCTCTACCAAACAAGTGCTCCATTACCAAAGTAACAACCCAACAACCCATAAGCTGTGTAAGAACACTATTTAGATGAGCACAAACACACTACAGAAACTCTGAACATCAGAAAAATGGAAACAGTTCATCTATATAACATCTTCCAACAAAATGGATATCCACTCAACTTCATCAAAAAGCGCCTGACCACTCAACCCAGTTTGGCACAACTAACACAATCTGTGAAAAGAATAATGCTGCCATACATGAAAAACATCTCAGAACCCACCAACAGACTATTATAACTACATTATATCACCATAGCACACAAACCAACTAAAGCCCTCCAAGCATCTAAGTAAATCAAAAGACCCAGCAGCCTCAGAAGAAAAAACAGGAGTCATATAGTGTAAGGACTGTAACAGCCACTGCATAGGACAAACAGGCAGAAGACTAACAGAGTACATTCATATACATCAACTAGCAGCCAGAAAACTTGTTGAAAACACTTGAATTTCACAATAACATGGACAGACTTAACTATAGTTTTAAGTGGGAAACTGTGAGCATCCTAGACAAGCCAAGTCCCAAAATGTTAGAGTTTCTGGAAGACTGGCACTTCCAGAATATGATGGCATGTATATGTTCTCTTGGAGCTGTGGCTGATAACAAAGTTATATGCTCGGAGTTCATGTATGGTGTACAGGGTTTGATCAAATACTTTGTTATTGCAGTATGTCCTATAAGTGTTAATAAGCAATTGTTTTAGGTAAGGTAGATGTCTGTAAACAAGGAAAGGATTATTTTTCAGGGACAGATTGTAGCACCAAGTTGTTTTTGTTGGAAACTTTACATACCAAAAAGTAATATTCTGTTGTTTTCTCTTCTGGGCTTGTTTTATAATAGATTATAAACCCATATGAGCCCTTGTTAATCTGTTTTTATTTTAATTTTGTGTTTACTGTAGTATGAAGGCACCTGAATTAAAATCCTTTTGTGTGTCCCTATTGGCAGTATCCAAATAAGTACAGCTATATTATAGGATTTGACTATATACAATTTATTTATTTATTTATTTATTTATTTGTTTGTTTGTTTGTTTGTTTGTTTGTTTATTTATTTATTTATTTATTTATTTATTTATTTATTTATTTATTTATCAAATTTGTATGCCGCCCCTCTCCCGAGACTCGGGGTGGCTCACAACAACAATGGAACCATTTAACTGTGTGGAAGTCAATTAATTTTCATTTAAGATGGAACTTATATATACAGTTTATGTTTTCCCAATTTCTTTCACTTTTTTATTAATTTGATCCTAGACCACAGAAAAAAGCAAATGGTTGAATAAAATTCATCCTATGTTGTGTGCTAAACTTTCAAAGCAGCATTCACTTTGATCATTGCTGCTTACATGACCACTTCATACAATTCATACAAAAGAACATCATTCACACACAGAAACACAGACACAAATGAAAGCCTCTAAGGGATCAGAAGATACTGACTGCATTGTTTCCATGTCACAGGAATCATTGTTCAGGAGCCATTATGAAGAAGTCAACGAAGAAGCCAATCTCAAAAGGAGAAACCAGGATACAGTGGTAGTAATTTTAGCAGGACTGGGTCTTATGTGTGCAATAGCAGGATATGCAATTCAATGTGAGGTCGTAGTCCCATTTTTTTCATTTATACCATTTTTATAAAGGTATTTTTACATTAATAGACATCTTCATGACAAACAATCTCTCCTCACCTTTTATAAAAATGGAGGCTAGTCCTCAACTTACAACCACAATTGGGACTGAAGACAAACCTACAAGTGGCTTTAATGACTCTCTAAAAGAATGCAAATGAGCAGCTGTCTGCAAGAAGTATAAATCCTTCTATTCCCCACCATCTGGTCAGAGCTGCAGAAGCTTCTTGGATGAGAAGCGAAACATCTTCAAAGAAAAACAAGAAAGTCCAGTTCCCTCTTGGAAAAAGCACCTTTGGGACAACCATGATCTGGATGACTGCAACTTCCATTTCTAAGTGATTTGGTCATTAAATGAATCATCACATGATGAAGCCAAGAAGAAACAGAATAACAGAATAACAGAGTTGGAATGGAGTTAGAAAAAGGAAGGAAGGAAGGAAGGAAGGAAGGAAGGAAGGAAGGAAGGAAGGAAGGAAGGAAGGAAGGTCATTTTCAAGGGGACTTTTTTTTACTTTACTATGCAATTTGTAGAAAAGTTGCATCAATTTTTAAAAATAGTACTTGATGCAAATAATATTATTTGCATTCTGCAATAAGGTAGAGGGGGTTTTCCATTATTTTTCTAATTAGATGTTGGCTTTTTTTTTCTTCTGTAATGTTTGAAACATTCATTCCAAAAATAGAAATAAAGGCTGTGAAGTTATTTTTGAAATCAACAAATTAGAATAAATTTAACAGCCTGATTTTCCTCCCACTTTCCCCCTTGTTAGAATGTCTCCAGAAGTCAAAAATCAAATGCAATTTCCCCCAAAGCGGAAATTCTAATTTATCGCAGAAGTGAAGATTTTTTCCCCCCACGATTTCTTTCCATTTAATTGAGCTTAGAATTTTGTACTTCCCTTTCAAACAAAGTGTTAAATCTTCTGCTCTGAGCTTGGCAATCTTCGGTAGGCATGAAGGTCATTTATTTTAATTAAATACAATATTTTTTTTACACTTGCTCGAAAATGAGGATTAGTCTCAACAAGTTTCATTAAATAAACAGAGCAAATTAACATTTATAATACATCTTCATCCCAATCTGAATTGGTCTCATCAAAAGCCTATTAGCTGGCAGGCAGGGAGCTGCTTAGATGAGATGCAGTAAAAGATATGCTGAGATGCACACAGAACTTTTCATGTGTTGAATAAATGGTGATGAAGAATGCATACTTCCCTTGCTCTTGCCTCCTGAAAGCTGAATGTCAATAGGTTGATCAAGCTAAAAAACAATGATTCAGAAAAAAATGATTTCTAAAACAAAGGCACTTCAAATAAACTGACAGCTTTTAAAAGCAAAGGAACTGTTCTGTGATTTAGATACAGTATGTCTTCTCCTTTTTAGTTCTCTCTGTTGGACTAAAATCAGAATTCCTGCAGATTGTGAACTGCAATTCCAATTGGCATATTCTACTTTAATTTGGATGCTTATTCCCCTTTGACGTTGTCTAAACCAAGGGTTTAGAAGAAGGGGATGACAGAGAATGAGGTCACTGGATGGAGTCACTGAAGCAGTAGGCATGAGCTTAAATGGACTCCAGAAGATGGTAGAGGACAGGAAGGCCTGGAGGAACATTGTCCATGGGGTCAAAATGGGTCGGACATGACTTTGCAACTAACAACAACAAAACCAGGGGTCCCTATTTTTTTTTTGCCACCATATCTCCCTTCAGTGTAATCCTAATGTGCACAGCTCCAAAATGAACACTTGTAACTGATATTTTGGTAAATGTGGATTGACTATAACAACTACAAAGTTCTTCACAGCTCTCCTGAACTCTGTCTACACCTTCCTGTAAGGGAGGTAAACCTCACAGTTGGGAAATCGTGATCTAAACTAATGCATGTAGACACACATAGTGAGCAGTTCTCCTATGAACTGGGTAACATCAAAATGGCATTATTATTATTATTATTATTATTATTATTATTATTATTAATAATAATAATAATAATAATAATAATAGTAAAGTTGGAAGGGACCTTGGAGGTCATCTAGTTCATTAAATCTAATCTTCTTCCATAGGTTCTGTCTTGGATTTTGTACCTTTTTATAAGGAGGAGGAGGATTTTATAGTGAACAGCCCTCTCCCATGCAACTGAGTAGCTTAAGTGTTCTTCCAGCCAGTTGGGAGCTACTCATCGATAAAAGCATAAGAGATAATTGTGCATTAGGCACCTAAACACACCCTATGTTCAGATATAGCTGCTTCGATAATAGTGCCGCTTTCTTTTTAGTGCTCGGCAGTTATGCCAGAAATATTCTGGTCAGCAGAAAGCAAATCAATGGAGATTTAAATGCAGATGAACAGACTGGAATGTGGAAAGTAGTGCAGGTGTGTGCAGGCAGCAATTTTGACTGGTTTCTTTGCCAAGATGCAATAATGGTGTGTGTGTGGGGGGGGGAGTGGGGAACCTCTTTATGTATCAATATATTTTCCTCCAATCTGAAGGGAGCGGAGGAAAGAAAGCACATTGAGGTTGCTGAGCCATAAGATGCTGCTTCTGGAAGAGGAAATGAGATGCTAACTTTGAATTAGGACTTTACTGATTCTGACTTCAGGTCTAAAGCTCAAATTCTGGAACAGTCTTCTGTTGGGGAATTTTAAAAATCCTCCACATAGAACTAGAGGTTAGTGCAACCCCCAGAAAATCCATTGTCTACATGCATCAACATTGTAGAGGAGCACCTAGATTAAAATTGTTTCTTTCATCTTGAAGTTCCTCAACTCCCCATTAAATTGTCTGGATCCATGTTTAAAGCACATGATTACACAGATTCCCATCAAGGGTAGGTGGATATTATGCATTCTCAATTACATGTTAAGGTGTTGGAAAAGCAGAAAACAAATACACATGAACAAAAATGCCAATAGGAAGAGGTTAGAACAATTCTTATGATACTTCACACAGAGAGTTATTTCAGCAAAGAACTGTTCACTCATGGCATGGTTAAACGTCAGTCTGATAATGTATCCCATTTAGAACATATGGGTCGCCCTGACGATTATTTTTTGCTTTTTCAGCATACACGGTCCACTCTCACTGTTTAATATAGTGGCACACTAAAAAAAGAGAACACTGATTCAGTTTGCAGCCAAAAAGTGTATGAACAATTTTTCACTTCAGTAGACTCTATTTATGCAACCGATTTTTCACTGTGATCTGCTTACATTATCAGTCTTTCTCAAACTGGCCTTAAAAGTACACAGCCAGGTTCCTTGACATACAGTATATTTCTTCAATTGGTAAATTACATTCTGTATCTGCATCACAGCCTATCTCAATGAAATTTTTTAAAAATAATGAGTTAAACTATGGGGATTTTGTTTGATGTGTTAAATTAATTGGAAATTTAAGTTTAAGTTTTATTCCTAATGGTGTATGCTCTTTAGCTGGAAAAATTGCACATAATTTTAATTTTCTGGAGAATAATCATTTTAAATATTCCTTTTCTCTAAGCTATCATGATTCATTTGATATGCAACTAGCAGTCCTACTAACACATACATAACAAGGTAAGGTAGAAAAGGTTTGCATTTTACATTTTCTAAGAAATCCCTTGATATTAATCTTCTTGGTATTAAGCAGATGCAATTGGCTACTCTACAATACTGAAACTGAAAGGGCAAAATCTGGATTTTCTTTTGGCTATATCTTCATACTCTTTTCCTGAGTTAAATAGATTATTCTGAGAGGGAGAGGGAGAGGGAGAGATCTGTCAGATCTATAGCCAGTGGGGACATCAGATTATAGCAAGCATCTGCATTATCTGTGTTATATTTTCACCTATGGGATAATTTCTGAATCAATGAGCTGGTTAGTAGAAGAAGACATATAGCTGCTGTAGCTTCATTTTTTTTTCCTTTTCGCAGAGTGTCCTACTGAAATAGTTTCTCAATAATACCAACATAAACTACTGTACATTTTCTTCTCTACCCCAGTAATGATAAAATCAGCTGAGAGATTAATTTAAAAAAACTTACTGTAAATGCTTTGGCCCTGTCTTTTTATCATCCAACTTATTCACCCACCTTCTGTAAAAATAAATTTACAATCCTGCCTCTTTATGGAATTATATACTCACAGTGGAATAGAAACTTTAAAATTTTCCAAAAGTTAATCCACATTACAGTGGGTGAGAACTAAGGAAGGAAACTGCATATTGTTGTTGCTTTATTTTTCTAGGCTGCTGAATGCTTAACTTCACCTTGGTTAGAGAATTCTAGTATTTGATTCCCAGTTTATTTCTGAGCACTATTATCCACTTCTCATATTCTTTGGAATATCTAAATGGCAAAGCTCCATCCAGAAGATATTTGATTATTTGTAGCTCAAGAGTGAACTGTGGAGTCCATGGTAAAACTGAAGGTGTCACCTATTTGGATAACGAAATGTCTGCAAGAAAACAATGAAGCTCAGAGAGCACCATGAACTCCACAAATGCTCTACAGCATGGTTGTCAAACTGCCGGCCCATGGGCTGGATGCATCATAGCAAAACCGCATCCACCCCATTGCCAGCAATGACAAAAAAGTTGTGATGTGTCATGACACATCACGTGACGTTGCACGTTTGACACCCCTGCTCTACAGGATGATCTACAGGATCATCTTCTCCCATATCATCAGAATTGTGCGTTAGGAGTTGGACTAAAAGCTTTACACTCCAACAGTGGCAGAGTGGGACTAATTGTAAAATGTAATAGCACCTTTCAAGAGTATTGAGACCACATTGAACTTTATGACTGGATTGGTTGAGTGGGTTCCTGTCTGATGGTTTTCTATTTCTTTCTTAAGTATTGGTAGTTGTTGTAGAAGGTATTAATCCTGGAAAACCTGATTCTCTGACAGAAGAAAATGTGCTCAGTCATAGTGATTGGCATCATGTGTACTGAATCAACTCCTGACCATTGGAAATCATGGCTCTGGAGAGGTACCAGTGATTAATAAATCAGCTAATCCCCATGAGGATGTATGCTAGGTGTAGGTTGCTAATGTGGAGGTTGCTCCCATATGGAGCCAACAATCCCACCTCTTTTTTTCTGCTGTAGCTGTCTGCCACATGATAGGTGACAATGGGGCAGTTTTGTGATCAGAAGACCTCAGGTTTCTGAATAGGAAAATAATTTCAAATATTTCTAGAACAATTGTTCTCACATGGTTGTATTGCCTATAATTCAGACACAAGTGATCTACTGTCTTCAACTTAGCAATTTTATCTGCCTTCCACTAGGTGGCAAAGTCCAACAGAGCTACACAGTGCTATTTCTCTCTCTCTCTCTCTCTCTCTCTCTCTCTCTCTCTCTCTCTCTCTCTCTCTCTCTCTCTCTCTCTCTCTCTCTCTCTCTCTCTCTCTCTCTCTCTCTCTCTCTCTCTCTCTCAGTAAATTTTGAAAAAGTCACTTGTGCTAAAGGACAAACTATTCACCATAATACTTTTCAACATTTTAAGTTCATTATTTTCCAGCTTAAAAAAAAAGACCTTGAATAAAGAATGAACAACACATTTAGCAATGATGATACTAGCTTTGGGCAAAATTGTCTAGGAAAGCAATTTTATTTCTTTTTCAGTTGTCTGGGAAAGAGAGGCCATGTATTTCTCACTGCATCTTGCAGAATAGCGAATCAGTGGCAGTCATGATTCAGGAATAGAAATATTCTTCTCATTAACTTGCAGAGATTGATAAGGCTGCTAGTACAAGGAAAATGTAGCTTGATTTTCCTGAAGTAACATTTGACCTTTCAAGGTTCTATAGAGTAAAAAGTTATATTTGAGAGCATGCTTATGTGTGAGGGTACTATCTACATATTTGGCTTTGTTTTGTTTTTTTAAAAAAACATACTGCAACAAAAATAAAATAGCAACAGATGCTTGTATCAATCCATTGGATTTATTCCTCATTACCATACATGTAGGTTAAAAACAATTCTACAGAAATGCCGTTCAACATAATGCTTTTGTTGTTGTTGTTGTTGTTGTTGTTGTTGTTGTTGTTAATGACTCTTTCTTTTGCTGATCTGGAAATTAAATATGGTATATCTTTGTGGTTTAACAAAGAAAAAGAGATAACTACCCATAATGACTCTTGACCAATCTAGCTAAACTCATCATTTTCTACTGTTGGCTTTGTGTGTACAATGTGTTCACCTCCTGTTGGCTTAAGCAGGATTTTTCTCCACCCCATTCCTTGGCTTTGCATCATATACCAAGTGATAATGTGACTGCCTAAAATGTGATATCTGCACTGTTCTTTGGTGTGTGGTATGAATTCAGGTCTTCCAGATTGCCAGTCCTGCCAGGGATTAAAATTAGCTTTACAAATTATATATTATTAATAATAATGGCATAGAAAGAAGAACATTTGCCTTATGCTCTGAACTTAGCCATGGAACATTGTATTTTCAGCAAGGGTGGTAATAGGAGGTAGAGAGGAGGAAAAAATAAATCTAGACAACAGCCACAGCTGTGCAGTCAAAGCCCTGCTTCTTTTTTTTTCCATGTGTCAACACAAACATTCAGGACAGTCTTTGATGGCATGGTTGTGGTTGCCATTTTGACTTTTTAAATGCTCCCCTCCCAATGGCATGCTAAAAAAAAAGGTGTTAGGAATAGAGTTTATAATAACCAGAAAATTTGCTGGGAGGAGGCTAAGGTGTCTGTAGCTCAAGAGCAAATATACCATGTCCAGCAAACAATCACTAGCATCCCATTTGAGATCACACCATAATATTTGGCAGCCAATTTCAGCAATGCCCTTTAAAATCAGGAAATAAGGTAGGAAGGGGAGGACAAAGCACCTGAAAGTTGGCTTTTTCCCCATTTCTGCCTTTAACATCTCTTTGATGTTGAAATAATAAAAAATACTTGTAGCTTGAGTTTTCGATTTTGGCAGTGGTTTCCTCTCCAAGCTTGTTTCAATATAGTTTCTGAACGTTTCGTTACCAAACTAGGTAACATCATCAGCAGAATTTATAAGCTAAGGAGAATGGGAGAAGAAAATCCTGCTGATGATGTTACCTAGTTTGGTAACAAAAGGTTCAGAAACTATACTAAAAAAAGCTTGGAGAGCAAACCACTTGCCAAAATCTCTTTGATATGCCCAAACCACTCAAAAACAGACTAAAAAATGTCAGCCTTTCTCTTTAAGGTTGCTTCTCTGTCTTCCAGGACAGCTGCTTATTGCCATGTCAGGAAGGCATTTTATTGTAGACTTCATTTTGCTCTCTCATCCCAATATTTCAATAGAAAGGGCTCATCAGATAATTTATAGTTCAGCATAAGAACTCTAAGGAGGGAAAGCAGTTCTACGAAAGACCAGCCAAGGCAGCCATCAAGGGTACCCTGACACTAACAGTGAAGGAAACTTTATCCTTTTCTCTGATTTGTACTCATTTGTCTTGATGGAAAGATTGTTCTTGTAAATAGCGAAAGATACCATGATGCAGTTCTATGAGCAAAGCTTTGGAAAAATCCAGGAACATCCTCATGCATTTATGCAAACGTCTTCCTCAACAAGCAGACTAAATCTATTCTATAAGTAAAATAAACAGTAACTCAGCACTGAGGAAGGAGACAATACTGATGGATAAAGAATCAGGAAATGGAAGAACAACCTCTCCCTGTACCCGTTTGTCTAAATTATTTATTTCATTTCTCAGAATGTATCTCTGTTACCACTATAGCTACTCTAAAACTGAGATGAATTAAACCCTGGACTGATAAGTAGGAGTAAATTCACTACATGGCTGTCTGCACATACTGTGGGTGTAATTTAACAGCAATTCATCGGCAGCTTCTAAAATGGCATCTCACTTAGACAGAAGAAAAAAACGGGGGAGATAGGAAGCCAGAGGTCTGGCAAAGTATGTCAAGGTGCTTTATAGAGCCTGCAACATCTATACAGTAAAACAAAAGAATCTGATGCCAGAAGAAATGGACTGCCTTGGATTGCCCGCCTTTTCATTCCTATTATTCAGGGTACCTCTTGTAAAAACATATTAGTGCTCAAATGTGAAAGATGCACAAAGGAGCAGCTTTATTTCCAGAAGACAGGAGCAATGGTTGTTTTTCACTGGTGGATTAGGTCTTTCTAATGTTAATCATTTGACTAATGATTAATTGCTCAACCTAATGAACAGATGTCACAAAAGTAACAGTATAGTATGTCATATGCAGGGCTGTCATTTGGAAGCTACCAGCCAAATCACTCTGGAGCTTGCATAATTGCACAGGAAACTGCATGAAATGTCTTCAGAGTAAAATTCTGATGAGGCGCAAGAGAGATAAAAGTACAGAATAGGCATTGACAGTTCCTAAATTGCATTATGTTTTCAATTGGGAATGACACACAGATTTTCAAGTCTTGTAGATGAACAGCAGGATATTAACTTGTTCAAAAGGAGGCAGGAACAGAAAGCAGAGCAAAATGATCTATTGTATTGAGGTTTATTCAGGCATTCTCCTCAGTGGTGGGATTCAAATATGTGAACATCCAGTTCTCTGTGTGGATGCCGCTTCTGGAAATCCATTCTGGGCCTGGGCAACAAAAAATTAGTTACCAGTTCTGCCGAAGTGGTGCGAACTGGCTGAATCCCACCACTGATTCTCCTCCAAGTAACATAGGAGAATCACATATCATTTGTTTATTTATTCAATTGCTAAAGCCACCCATCTCAGCCAGGTGATTCTGGGTGCCTTGCAGTTCTAAAACTATAACAAAAGTTAAAATTATAAAAAAAACAAAAAACAACATCCAAAGAATAAATACAAATATCATGTATTTATTCATTAAACATAGGAACACTTCCAGGGAACCCTTTTTAGCATTTATGTTACCAACTTCTGGAAGTTATATGAGATACAGACATGTGTACATGATCTAACCATGATAGACAGTTCAATATAGTGGTTAAGGCATCAGCCTAGAAACCAGGAGATTGTGAATTCTAGTCTTGTCTAGGCATGAATCCAACTGGCAACTCTGGGACAAATCCCTCTCTCCCAGTCTGAGGAAAGAGGCAATGGCCAGGAAACCTTTCCAGGAAAGGTTTAAATTAAATTAAATTAAAATCTAAGCATGGGGTATTACCTGAAGTGGGTAACAATAATACAGAGAGACTTTTCATTATGCCAGCATAGCCCTTTCATTTTCTTTACTGGGGGTTTCTGATTCTGTTATTAGAACACAGCCATTTTGATAACTCTCAAATATAACAAAAACTAAGGAGCTATGTTAATGGAGAAAAAGGTATGGTTGTCCTGTATGCTTCCCAATAACTCTCCAGAAGTAAAGAAAGCCAAAGTTGATATTTGAAATGCTTTAGCTCCAAAATGTGGTGGGAGAGAAGCAATTTTCATGGAGAAAAAGAAAACTGTAGCCAGTCCTGGTGCATGTAATTTCTGCCAGTTTTGTAGCATCTTTTTAATATCCAGCCATGAAAGAAGAGCTTATGCAAAGCATTCAAAAGGCAGTGATGGGCCAGCAACTTAAAATTGGTCTCCTTGACAACAGCCCACATTACAAATGAACAAATAATTATTAATGTAGCTCAGCAATTCATCCATTTCTCTACCACAGTCAAATATTTATGGGTAGAGAAAAAGGCTATTCTGAGGTAAGATGTTATTAGAAAAAAAAAACATTATGATCTTGTGATGAAAAGCTTATATGGGTACCAGTAAAGGAATATTTATTTGTTTTCTTATTTTCCCTGCCAGGGAAACACATCCCATCCTTATTTAAGCAGTATAGCTACAAAAAAGATGTAAAATGTAAACATGTAAAAAACATGCTGAGACTCTAGAAAGAGTACAGAGAAGAGCAACAAAGATGATTAGGAAACTGGAGGCTAAAGCATATAAGGAAAGGCTGCTGGAATTGGGTATGTCTAGTTTAATGAAGAGAAGGACGAGAGGGGACATGATAGCAGTGTTCCAATATCTCAGGGGCTGCCACAAAGAAGAGGGAGTCAAGCTATTTTCCAAGGCGCCTGAAAGCAGAACAAGAAGCAACGGGTGGAAACTAAGCAAGGAGAGAAGCAACCTACAACTAAGGAAAAACTTCTTAACAGTTAGAACAATTAACCAGTGGAACAACCTGCCTCCAGAAGTGGTGAATGCTCCAGCACTGGAAGTTTTTAAGAAGAGACTGGACGGCCATTTGTCTGAAATGGTATAGGGTTTCCTGCCTGAGCAAGGGGTTGGACCAGATGACTTCCAAGGTCCCTTCCAACTTTATTATTATTATAATAAAATAGAATGAGGATCAATAATTAATGATTAATTTTTAAATGGCCATAGAAAATAGTTGTTTTTCCTGGCTCTGAGATGACATCAAAGCAGGTTCCAGGTCAGCATCACTTGTAGAACCATCTTATAGTTCATTCCTACTTTCAAATATAAAAAGCCTAAATGAAATCAACTTTCCCAAAGAAGTTGTGGATGAATCCACAGTTGCAATACCCTCGCAGATGTTCCTGCTGCTGCCCCCCGTACATTTATTGCCTTTCGTTGTTGTTGTTGTTGTTGTTGTTATTATTATTATTTCTTCCTCCTCCTCTTCCTCCTCCTGCAGTTTTCTTGGCAAGGTTTTCAGAAGTAATTTGCTATTGCCTTCTTCCTAGAGCAGAGAGAGAGAGTGATTGGCCTAAGGTCACCCAGTGGGTTTTGCACCTAAGGTGAGACTAGAACTCACAGTATCCTCTTTCTAGGCCATCACTTTAACATGGCCAATAGATCATATAACTAAGGTGACCCACTTTTTTTGCCAAAAATGTTATTGATTTTTTTAATTTTAACAACAAAATGCTCAAAACACACCATGGTGTTAGGGTAAACAATCATCCAAAAGCAAAACATTTATACATACTTCAATCAATACCTTTGGTATTCCCTCTCTTTCCCCTTAACTAATATAATTTATTTAAAATAGTTCAGTCTGATTTAAATTTAGTCAACCTATACCTGTTGCTAACACTTTAAAAAATTTATACAACCGTAATCAAATTAACTTTAAATACAAACTCTATCAGTTCGGGTATTCCTTCCAGATATATATTCTAGTACCTTTGTTTTTATTGTAAATTTTATTTAAGTCTTCTTCCAATAATATCCCTTAATTAAACTAAAACATTAATCTGTCCTATATATATCTAATCTATAAACTAATCAATCTCTTATAGCTAACAAATAAACTCAAAGCTTAAATTTTTCAATCCATTAAACATAATTCAGCTCATATCCAATTAAATTGTCATAACCAATAACACCAATCTTATCAAGCAAAAATCATCTTATTAAGTTAGTTCAAGATTACATAATAATTTTCTTACAAATAACCCTATACTTCTTTTTTCTCTTATATCTCTTTTTTAAACTAAACTATTAATCTGTCCTAAAGCTATATAAACCATCAATCAACTTTAAACTAACAAGATAACATCAAACTTTAAGATATTTCAATTCATTAATCATCAAACAAGTAAATCATCAGTAATTTCCATGTAAATTTTATATCTTCAATTAATCCCATTTTTCTTAC
This sequence comes from Bothrops alternatus, assembly GCA_034064705.1. Classification (NCBI taxonomy): domain Eukaryota; kingdom Metazoa; phylum Chordata; class Lepidosauria; order Squamata; family Viperidae; genus Bothrops; species Bothrops alternatus. Next base: position 53,746,754 of record JARGCV010000007.1, on the reverse strand, counting down.
ATCTAATTTATAATCTTGGTCCTTAAGTCAGTCCATAGTTCTAGATTGCCTTTAGTCCATTACTCAAAATTTTAACTTTTTTTTTTTAAATCTTATTCTGGGTTTTTTCAAATGCCAAGTAGGTTTCCACAGCAAAGCTTCCTTTCCAACAGATAAGTCTCTCTTTATTGCTTGTAATATCTTTAGAATCAGTAAGAACCATCTTGACCTCTGAATTGGCCTTCTGATTTTTTTTGTATAAAGTCTCGTTGCTTTAGAGTTCCAAGTCCCAATCTTTGCTTTCCCTGATTCTCAACATCATAACTGAGTTGCATATAAGGCAGAGTCAATTTCTCTTTGTTTTCAGTTAGGTCCTCTTTTTGTAGAGTCTGTTTAATAGAAGAATCAGGTGCAGTCTGAAAGTCAATTTTGAAGTTTGAGGAAGAGATTCTGGCTCTTAATTCTGTAGTAAGCTCTTTCATTGTAGCACATATTTCCTCTTTAGTCTCATAGATTTTCTCCAGAATAAGTTTGCAATTTAAATGTGAGTACAGCTCCATTTTAGAAAAAAAATTCAAACATCCAATTAACTTTCATATAAAGAGATCATTCCTCTCCAATTGCAATATTGCTTTTTAACTAGTAGATGTCCTCAGAGAGCTAATAAAAAAGTAAATAAATCCATTTCCCCCCCAAAGTAATTTCACTTTCCATTCTTCTTTTTTTACTCAAAAAAAAGAAAAAACAACAACAGCAACATAGGCTAATAATAAAGATTGTAAAAAAAATTTCCGATACCCCAAAGTACTTATATAAAAAAAAGCAACGTAATTTTTAAAACTTTACTTTGTTCCTTTGTTCGCCTTTCTTCCCCAACGAGTAAAAGCTGCCTTTCCAAGCTAGGGAAATCTTTCCACCACAGCTCTTACAGGCAACAAACAAAACAAAAAAAACAAAGAGAGGGGGAAAAAAAGGAAAGGTCTCACCCGGATTCACCATGGTGGGTCTGCAGCTTAGATGTTCTTTGGACTTGTGGTTTCTTGCGGCAAAGCGATCGGCCATTTTATTGGCCAATCTTCTTCTCCATCGGCCCTCGGAGTTCCATCCGGACAGCTGGAGGAGCTGCCGCTCCTCCGCTGCCAGAACGCTGCCTTCTCGTAGGAAAGTAGCGCCCTCCAGGGTGACTTTGGAACCGCATAAGGGTCCGCCGACGGAGGGAAAACTAGTCGGCGGGGAGAGCAATCTCTCCGCTTGACTAGCGACGCCGCGACAGGAACCGGAAGTCTCTGGTGACCAACTTTTTTACAATGAAAAGGAGGACACAAATAAATTGAAGAAAAAACTATCGTAAATAAAAGAAACATTTTATTCATTGCAACAATAATACAGACAACTTGCATGTGCAAAGTTTGCCAGCCGGGTGTTTTGGCACGCTCAGCAGCAATTCCTATTGGCTTTCGAAAGCCAATAGAGGGAGTAGCACAGCTCATGCAAAAGTTAAAAAAAAACATCAAAAAAGGTGCCAGAACACCATTCTGAGTGTTCTATGAGGGGGAAAAAAAGCCTGTAGATTAGTCTTCAAATATTGAAAAGGAAGACATGAAGGAAGGGAGGACAGAACTTACAAAAGGTGGATTGTCCTCCCTAAAGGAGGACGGTTGGTCACCTTAAATAAGGATCCAGATGGGAGTTCTTCCAGACTTACCAGCCTAATAATGCCAAAATGTTTACTTTATGTAGTAAAGGACATAACCCCAAAGCTGTGTACATATAATCAATTCAGAACACCAAGAGATAAAAAGAGGTTGTAATGGCCTCAAAGCTATAGTTACCTATGAATCATAGCAATTAGAGAAAAAAGTCTTATTTGCTTTACAAACTGTTGTATAAGTGAAATAAAAATGATCTAGTTGGCTTTACCACTGAGCCAGGATAGTAATGGAATTAGATTTAAAATGGTAAACTTCCAAACATTGCTGAACAAAAATGCAATTAATTTATGGAGAGAATATTTGAATATGTATGGGCAAAAGAATAATGTTTTGATAGATACATTAAAAATGAGCCAAATCTACCTGAGCAAAAGAAGAGTCCGTTGTTCAGCAAAGCAACATAATCTTAACAGAGACAGACCAGTAACATAGGCTATAGCATAGCTTCTGTTTCTGCACAATACAATCATTCTACAGTACTTAGATTCTTATTGACAGGAGGGTGTGAGGTAGATTTGTCTCTGGGACATGTGTGGATAGTACTACCAGAACTTGTTTTCAAAGCTGTGCCTGGCAGTAAAAATGATACAGAGATAGAGTTGATACTTTTTTTTCAGACAAGATCTCCTAGTCCTAAAGATGTCCCAATGCTTCCAGTAGCTGACTGGAATCACCGCAAAAGACTTCTACCTATATACTACATATAAAAAGAAGCCTTTTCCAGCTACTACAAATATTACAGGATATTTCAAAAGATAAAGGAAGCAAAGCAACACCACAATTTTATTTCCAGAAGTGGGGAGACCACATTATGTCGCAAAGCAACTTTTGTGGAATACCTTGTAAGGAGCTTTAATTCAAGCAAACCACTTATTTAAAGCTTTGCATGGTCCTACCTGTTACCCTCTATCTCATAATTTACAAGAGTTTACAGGACTCTTAATGAGACTGAGATATTGCTAGCATATGGGAACATACACCAATGACTTGTTATGCCTTCCAATGAGTTGTCCAAGTTTCATTGCACCTTAATAACCATATTGAGGATAGATTTTACATCCCCACAACATTAGGTGGAATGATGCTGGAGGAAATTATAAGTCAGCCCTAGAGAAATGGCCATTTTTGTGAGGGGCATACATTTTAACCTATTCTCTCCACTGATTTCATTAGGGGCGCTGGTAAGAAAGAGCAAAGATTATGGAAGGCGGCATTTGAATGGCTGTTTTATGAGATCAGGCATTACATTGCTCTTAGTTATCCAATTTCTCTGTGTATTTTTACTCAAATGGATCTATAGGGCCCTCTTTCCTGAGGCTATGGCTTTCCCTCTTGGTAAAGTGAGCCCCTTTGGTGATGGTAAGAGCTGAATGAAGAAAGCTTGCTGTGGAGGCCCCATATCAAGTTACTCCTGGTGGTTTTCTGTGGGATTCTCTTCAGGCTTTCTTTGTGCTTCAATAGAAAATAGCAAGAGAATGAGGAGAGGTTTCCTAGAGGAACAGATCTTCTGACATGGCAGAGATATTCTGTCATTGATTATTTCAATTGCCAGGTGCAGATGCTCCACTGACTCCATAGTTCTGAACAAAATAAAGAATGTGAAAATATTTTTATGTTCATTTTGTTTAAATGTGCCCCATTATAATTTTCCTTTAATACAAGGATGAAAAAAGTTATCTATATTTATAATAAATGTGAATCTTATATAATGCCTAATACTTGCCACAAAATAATGATATCATATGGATCTAGTGACTTAAGCCCACATAGTATGGTGGCCCATGCCAGAATATCACTAAGGGTGATTTATAGTCTTCCAATATCTAATGGCAGGGAATGTTTTATAGTGTCTTCTTATAGATGTTGCAAGATTCCATTTTAGAGTTATATGCTGAGAAAATAGTTCTTATTATTAAACCATACTAGATTTTTTAAAAGAAAAACATGTAGCATACATAATTGACTATTTATGCCAACATTCCCTTTTCTATGTCATTTTTGAAAAGTTATCATTTCATAATACAGAAAACTGCAATTTTCATTAGAAGTCATGAATGAAAGGTTATCTATGGCCAGCAAAGTCATTTTTAGATGTGGAATCAGAGCAGAAAGGTGGGGAGAGAGGAATGTCTGTTTCAATTTTACACAGTACTATCAAAACAAGTTAAATAAGGTTGAAATTGTCAAATATATTTAAGTATAATTTTTTAAAAATCTTGGAGGGTGGGAAATAAGTATCTGAGTGCATGCCAAAAGAAATGTATACTTGAATGTCATCTACCAATTGGAAATTGCTATTTTTTTGAAGCTTAGTTAATTAAACCTTGGAGTCTGGAGATACTGATAACCAGACTGAATGAACAAAAACATGTTAATTTAAGTCAATGAAAACAGTAATCTTATTTGCCTGATCTAATTTGCAATAACTTTTTACTATATCCTTCTGATTATCCTGTCAAATTAATTTCATCTACATGGATTTATTTTTCTTCCTTTCTTCCATAAATTATGGCTAAAACACCAAGAAGCCAAACATACATTTATATTACATAATTGCAGCTGTGATTTTGCTTTTATTTTTGTATTAAGAGTATCATGGAAAAAAGTCAAGTATAATTAAACTTTGTAATCATATATTTACTCTTTTTAATCATTCAGCAGTGTTCCTGATAAGCATGCCTTACATTTTTGTAGATTAATTTTAATGCAGTAACAGTTTGGATTTAATTCTGTAGTAATATCAACTCACACAATGACAGGATCAGTCCAAAAATTCTAAGGAAAAAAAAAATTCTGATCCTTTCCCTAAAAAGTAGAAGTTGCAAATATTCTCTAATGGGAATGATCACATACATAATACATTTCATTTTTATATTATATAAATTTGGATGCACAAATGTCTTGGATTTTTGAATCAATGAAGCTGGGGTGAAATTGTCATAGCCTATCAGTCTATATTACTGCAATTTGAACCATTGTGATAGGGCACTGTTATGTCTAGGAGTGTTTAGTTTGCTACAGGTTCCTATTTCCTTATTCTGGCTGCTTAAAATATGGCCTGATATATGCAAAAATATTCTCTCATGCCTAACAATTGTATTGTGATGCATGCTTCAATCAATAATAATTTATTGCCCCAATATTACTCTGCATCATCTGCTGTACTCACCAGTAGCTCTGAGGTCATTATAAGCTTCCATCAGCAAGGATACTGCACTTATCTTTAAAAGGGCACTTAATCCCTTTCTGCATCTATGGAACAAACATTAATACAACTAATCAACAGAAGCCCATCAGAGAGGATTGTTACTTGAATGGATTTCCCATTCCTCGTGCCAGTGCTTCTGGATTGCTAATGATGCTTGTCTCCTGCAAACAGGACAGATGTATGCTTGTTGCTGGTTATTTTCTTCTTGGGGACAGCTGTGCACAGTGGGGATCTTTGATGTCCTGTCTTTCACCGCTGAATTCAGGGGTTTTTTAATGTACATTTCTTTGTGAGAGGGGCTTTAGGATGCTATTATAATTAAGTTGCACAAGAAGCACCCATGGAGAGTGAACATGGAGAAAGAGATGTGAGGAGGGTTGGTTGAAACTATGAATTTATTCTTCCAATCCTATGTTTGTCACATCCTGTTTCCATAAAAATTGGTACTTTTAAAAAAGTCAGTAGAAAACCCATACTTTTGTGCATGTGTGTGCGTGTGTTTCTTCTAATTAATGCAGGCAATTCAAAGAATTTAAAGTTGGGAGAAAAAAGAAACTGAACTGATAAATTTGTTGAATTAATGGGCCGACTGGTTTTTTTCCCCTTTGCGTTTAAACATGGCATTAGTTGGTCATGTACTGTGTGCATAGAAAAATATATCTGATAGGCCAGGAATATGACATTTCACTATGTCAACATTTTCATTGGTGAGGGAATGACATAACTTATCCCAGATGACTCTAAAAACAAATCTTATTAGAGTAGTGTGAGACAGACCCACAGATTAGTTACAATAAATACATTCATTCTGGTAACATACAAATGGTTCTTAAGTACAGATAGTCCTTGACTTATAGTAGTTCATTAGTGATTGTTCAAAGTTACAATGGCACTGAAAAAAGTAGCTCATAACTATTTTAGGACTATTGCAGCATCCTCATGGTTCACATGATCAAACTGATTCTTATTTCTGATGGTTGCAGTGTCCCAGTGTCATGTGATCACTCTTGGTGATTTTCTGGCAAATGAAGTCAATGGAGAAGCCAGATCCACTTAACAATCATGTTACTAACTTAACAACTGCAGTGATTTGCTTAACAATTTGTGACAAGAAAGGGCGTAACACTGGCAAACCACATTTAACAAATGTCTTGCTTAGCAACAGAAATTTTGGGCTCAATTGTGGATGTAAGTCAAGGACTATCTGTAATGAATAAGATGCAGAAGCTAAATATAGGATTATTCACTCTCTCTCTCTCTCTCTCACACACACACACATCATGCAGCAAGCTAATTTTAGAACCTACACATTTTATGGAAGCTTCCCTGCTTAATTGTGAAATACACAATTAAAGTTTTCCTTTCATATATCTCCTTTCTTACTCAATTGCCAAGGATTTCCATAAGGGATGATTAAAAAAAATGTCAAGATGACAGCTGCAAGGGTGTGATCAAAACTCCACCTCTTTTTTGTGTGCAGAGCTTCATTTGCACTGTCACAACCATCATTTTGACATTTTTGATCATGACCTGGGTACTTTTCCCTATTGCTTCAAAATTCTCCCATCCAACAATCAAGCAGTAAACAATAACCCAATCAAGGAACTACTCAAACAATCAAACAATAAACAACTACCGGTATCAAGGAACTGCCAAGACCATTCCCACTAACTTTGACAGGGCAAGCCACTAGTATTTAAACAGAGAGTAAACAGTCCTTTCTAGCACTGATGATGTCACTTGGTTTGTAATGAAACATCTGCAAGAAAACAACCAAACTCAGAGACCATCAAGGACCCCATCAAGAAGTAGGGGTACGGGTAGGGGTACACTTTAAAAATTCTACCATCTTTTGAAAAGTGATGGTAGGAATGTATTTTGTCCCAAACCTAGAATTACTATGACTTTCACACATTTGAATTCATTTGAAAACATGAGAATCACTGATGCTCTAAGGCAGAGGGTGTCAAACTGGCCCATGGGCTGGATTCATCATGCTGAAACCGTGCCCAACCCATTGCTGGCAATGGACAAAAAGTTGCAATATGTCGCAACACGTCACGTGATGTTGCGAGTTTGGCACCCCTGCTCTAAAGCCTGCTTCACACAACACATTTAACTAGAGCAATTAAAAAGCCTGACAAAGTCTGATTAGTTGTGACTTTTGTTAGTTATTTTTTAAAACAAAAAACAAAAATTGGTGTGTTATGCAGATTCTACTGGATTAATTAGTTTTGATTTGGTGCATTATGTAACCCAGAAGATGGATTCATTGGCTTACCAGGATAAACATGGTAAGTAAACTCTGACTCTGGATGATGATTGGGTAATCTCTGAATTCCAAGAACCTGTTTTGGGGCATTGAAATCCAGCTTTAATTGCTTCTCTGTCTCATCCAATGGAACTAGAAGCAGGCTCCTCATGAATAGCAAGAAGCTACCCTCTTTTCTTTTCTTTTTTTTCCCCAGCATTTCCAAGCAACTCATTATGGTTTTTATTATCATGGGATGATGGGTTGATAGGTAGGTGAGTATCAGACAAGCTCATGTTGTCCTTCATCCCTTTTCAGTGCCAGGAGCATGGAAAAGAAATAATTGTAAAGCAATAAACCCTGGCCATTGTTTCACCTTATGGCTAATTAAACAAAATTAAAACTAATGAAATGCCTGGGTGAAGCTGAAAAATGTTGTGATTATTTCTTTTAAAAAGGTTTTGACAAATATAAAACAAGACAGTCAGATGGTTAGCAACAATTGCTGGGAAGGGGGGGGGAACCAAGCATGACTTACATCCTTGGTACAAAGGAAAAATGGGGAGACTTAGTGGTAAACCTTTCAGGAATTCAACATTAGTGGATTTGATGTCTGACCAATAAGGCTAATTGTTACAGTGTATGGAAATCTGGTGCCTGGGATTCAAGCAACTATCAGGTCCATTAATTCTATGGCCAGGTATATGAAGTTCTTTCCACTGTCAGTGCTTTCAATGGATGTTTTCTGATATAAAAGGAGGTTAATGAGATATCCCTGGGTGGAGAATTCTCCCCAGCTTATCGGTGGCCTTGTTTGACATGCACGGTGTGGGTATTGCCTTCCTATAACTGTTTCTTCTGGCTTGACATATCTTCTTGTTTATGCAGTGGATAAACATCTTTAAAAGACAACTGCAATCGAAATTCCAAGTGGGACGAGATAAGAATTAGTTGCCTGTCTAGTGTTTTTCTATTTATCTCCAAATGTCAGAACTCTGTACTAGAAATTTTGATAGGGAGGCAGCTGCTGTTCCAGGCTAGGAAATTAGCAACCCAGAGGCTGTATGTGAAGAAGGCTAATTGAATCACCTCACATGACAATAGCTGGGGAATGTGTTTGTCCAAGATCGAAACAGCTAACAAGTGTGGCTGCAGTCCAGCTCATTTCCAGATAAGATTCTTCTTACCAAAAGTTATCCATGCAATATTACCACAGATGCCATAGGTTCTGAGGTCCTCAATATGGGTTATACAATGATCCTCTTTTATAGGAAAACATCCCACATGATCTAGGAAGATGCAGTGTTCTTTTTTCACAACATGACTGAACTCTGTTTGCCAAAATATCTTGTGGCCCCAGATGCAAATTCTGAACTTGCTGGTTTATCCACATTGAGTCATGCTCTTCAAGTTTCAGAAAAGCCATTCCATTAAGCTACAGCTGGATAAAAAAGATATAAGGCTTCTCAACTGGCTTGGCTTAGAAAGCTTCCCCTGTCCGCTCTGTTGAAATTGTTTTCTACCAGTAGACAGTATCTAAACACTTGTTACCACTGTTTCTTCTTCTTTTTCTCCTCCTCCGCCTCTTTTTCCTTATATGTCAGTCTTCTACGTTATAAAGTTCAAGACAAGTCCAGTCATGTTTTGATAGAAAATCTTAGCACTGATATACAATAAACAGCATGGCAAAACTCGTAAAATAAACAATAAAAAGTCTTAATTTTCTGCAGCTGAAAAGTAATAAGTGTTCATTTTTTGTGGGTTTCTGTAAAACCTTTGATAGTAAAGTTGTAATTCGAACAGTACAGTTAGTGGTCATTTCTACAGTGAGCTTGAGAACCTCTGAGTTCCACAGTTTTAAATTCATGTCCATGAATTGGAGAGTAAACTCTAATGAATTCAGTGAGATTTATTTCTAAGGAGACATGAATAGAATTGGGCTGCATATCTTCAGTTTTATCATTCTTCAATATCCCATTCTTTTAAATGCAATTTGCTGTGAAAGGGAACATTTTGTCCCCATTATTCTTTTAAATAATGTTCTTAAGCTGTAAAGGAATTAACAATTGTGTAACTGCTTTGAGTACATGGAATTTAGCTTTCATAACGTGAATAAGCTCTGCTGAATTTAACTGGATTTCCATGTAGTGTGATTCTTAGAAGCAACTAGATTTTACTGCTAGTTAAGTATACATTAAATGCAATCATACTATAGGTTGGAACAATGGTAGTGGTCCTATTCATTTGTCTCTCTTGAGATTAGTTGCACAATTTCAGATAAACACATTTAGTGATAGGAGTAGTTCCCTCTGAATTTATTTGCAACAGCAAAAATAGGGTGATCTAATGTTGTCTCCTACTGCAGAGCTTTTCAACCTTTTCACCCATTGTACCACTTTTAGGATATGGCAATATCTGAGTACCACCAGTCGCCTAGCAAGGTGTCAAAAACTTGATGACCAAAAAAAAAAAAAAAGGAAAAGAGTGATAAAGAACAGGTAGTCCTCAACTTACAACAGTTTGCTTAGTGACTGTTTGAAGTTACAATGGCACTGAAAAAAGTGCCCCCCAAGCCACAGCTGAGCAAGACACCTGCCTGCCCATCCGGCGGTGCTCTTCCTCCTGTCCGAGGTTTTTATTGTTGTGAGCATTTCTGTTGAGGATTGGCAGTGGGGGTGGGCATGGGGGTGTTTGGTTTTTATTCCCCCCGTCTGCTGGGTGGCTGCAGCAGGTTTTGGTCACTTCACATGACCCTGGGACACTGTGATTGTCATAAATAAATATGAATCAGTTGCCAAGCATCTGAATGTAATCACAAGACCCTGGAGATGCTGTAACATTCCAGCTGATCGGTGCTTCTTCTGGGCTCAACAGAAGCGCCAGGATCAGTGCTGCTCTCCAGCTGATTGGTGCTTCTTCAGGGCTCAGCAGAAGCACCAGGATCAGTGCCGAGCTCCAGCTGGAGCCTGATGCTGATCCTGGCGCTTCCACTGAGCCCTAACAGCCCCAAAGAAGTGCTGATCAGCTGGAAAGCGGTACGGATCCTGGCGCTTTCACTGAGCCCTGACAGCCCTGCAGCTCCAGCCATCTCTTGCTCAGGCTTGTGCGGTGCTGCCACCAGTTCAGCTCATTCCCCTCCCCCACTACCACTTTTCTAGGATGGTCGCGTACCACCTGCCAGGTGCCAATGTACCACAGGTGGTACCAGTACCACTGGTTGAAAAGCCCCGTCCTACTGGATACTGATGACTATCAATGCTATTTATTCTTTGGATGTTACTGTCCAAAACAAGCATGTTATACACTTGCCAATCTATATAATTTTTTTCAACCAATATATGTATCATCTTCCAGTAATTTTTTTTTTCTTCAATCAACCTGGTTCCAACATCTAAAGAAAGGGTTTTATTGCCTTTCTAATCTGGGGAAGGAAATATTGTTCTTCAAGGCAGATTCTGCAATGGAAAGGACACTTTTTAAGCCCTTTCAGATGAAATTGCTTCAAAGAAAAGACCCAAACTATGTCTATCCTATTGGAGTATATAGGGCAGGCAGGCAGTGATGGTGAACCTTTAGAGACTGAGTGCCCAAACTGCAACCCAAAACCCACTTATGCATCATTGAGTGCTGGGTGGGTGTGGCCCATTGGCTGGGTGTGGCCAATTGGCTGGGTGTGGCCAATTGGGTGGGCATGGCTGCGGTGGTAACAGCAGACTGGGTGGGACTAAAAAATTCAATCAATCAATTCCAGCTTTGCAAGATCTTTTTTTCCCCGCGAGAAGTTGAAATTGACTGATTGAACCTTTTTTTTTTTTGCACACAGTGGCGGAGGCCTAAAGCGAAAAGGTTTTATAAAACTGAGCTGAAGGCCTAGGACTGGGGCGATGGCGCATGTGCCCACAGAGAGGGCTCTGAGTGCCGTCTCTGGCACCCGTGCCATAGGTTCGCCACCACTGCCATAGGAGAAAGGAGAAACAAGCACAACTGGTAAATAAAGACGTGCCAAGGCCCTCTTGCAAAAGCTGTCACTCCTCTTCAAGCAGGAGGTATCCAAAGAATTCTCATATTGTGCAATGGTTCCAATCAAGACAATGTCATATCTATCCCCTTCAAGAGCCAGTGATAGGAGAAGATAGGATCAATCTGGAAAGTAACACAGATTATCAAACTCAGTGAATTCAGATTAGCATACTCAGTTGTGGAACAGGCACAGAGTAAATCCTTAAGTCTGTCTCTATCTTTTGGGATCAGTAGTTCATGAGATGCTGGTGTCATTGAATTTGGATCTCCAATAGTAGCAGGGTTATGTCAGCCCCATTAGTACATTAGTCAACTCCAGAGGATAGCTAAAACTATTTTTATCGATATTAACTATAATAACAGAGTCTTGCAAGTCTGATTGGGTGGTATCTGCTCCTCCCTTTTATAATCTGGTGGATTGGGAGGTATCTGAGTTCTACCTAAAGTTATATGGATATTCTAGACTTAAATACTTTAGCCTCTTTTGCCTAGGAAACAGAGCGTTCATATCTCTTATTTTCTACATGTTGACTCTAAATTCTGAGAACTGTATGTCCAACACTTCTGAAGTATACTTGGTTGAAGAAGATTGGGATGAACCATTCATTAAGGTTACACAATTCTTCTTCTGAAGAAGCAACCTGTATTTTCAGTGACTATTTTGAGTAGACCGTGCTATGATTAGACAAATCCAGATCTTAAGATCTGATGCTATTCTTTAAATTCGTGTTCAGATAGACATTGGTTAATGAATATTAATTAAGGGTTAATTCATACTGCAGAATCAGGTATTAATTAAGGGTTAATTCATACTGCAGAATGAGGAGACAGGAATGCACAAATGATTTCACAAGTCTCCTTTGATTACTTGCTTGAAGAATTGGGGACTACAAAGTTACAGAGTACCTTTTATACACAATCTTTTGATCTGTATGCAGCCTCTAGGCTCCTCCATATATATGAATGGATATTGTTTTCAGGTCATGCTTGTGATTTCCAGGTCCTGAAGTTGAATATAATTTCATATCAAACTGGTATGGAAAAAGTCATGACTAATGACAAAAGCAGGACATCTAGGAAATGGGATATAGACGAGTGGGAGATGAAATAATCACTGCCAAAGGCTATTGTCATTATTAATGTCTATATAATAGTTTCATTTTATTGCAGTAATAGTTTATGATAATTTCCTATTTATCATTGCTCTCTATGATTTTTGTTGAGTTGTAAATCATTCTTTCTAAGATATCCTCTAGAGAGAGATGGCACTGAGAAATAAATATTACCATAAAATCTTGGTGAAGAGTAACCTACAGTGTTTTTTATTAATATAAGCTATGTTTGATATTTAGACATTTTTTGTTGAAAATAAAATTGATTTGTGGCCTTGACAGCTTAGTGATATACTCAGAAGATATTATTTTCACATGGCATATTCAGAATTATCTCTTAGTAATACTGAAATGCAGCCAAAAAACTCCAGCTTAGCAAGAATAAAACAGGCCATTTTTTCCATCTCTCCACATTTTGAGTCAGGAATTTCTCATCAATTAAATATATGATGAAACAAAAATATTTGTGCTAATATTACAGAGAATCAACAACAACTATTTGGGACATCAGTAAAAAAATGTTATTTTTCCTTTCTGTTTCTCTTTTTCTATTATACTTCATATAAGCTCAAGGGAATTACTTCCAAGTAAATATTGTATGAGGGGAGTCATGTTAGAATATGGTAACCAAAATTAAAAAGAATCTGACAGCACTTTTCAGATATATGGAGTGGCTAAATTGATATAGAATTTTGGTTGGAATGAGAGGGGAGAGAGAGGGTAATCATGTAGAATCAGGTTACTTAAGAAACAGATTACAAGTCACAACTGCAAGGTGTTGAATCACATTCTGTTTGTTGAGACCTTCCAAAAATAGCTTGATTTTTTTTGATGTACATCAGTTTAATTACTCCATGCACCTAATCAAGTCAAATGCAGCTTCAAAAAAGCTTATATATTTGTATAGAATTCATTAGTCTGAAAAACTGCTTTCAGAATCTTTTTTGATTCCAAGAATACAGAAAAAGTTTGGGGATGCACAATTTCACTTTGATGCAAATCATCAAATGTGAAGGCTGACATTTATTTATGATAGATAGATAAATGATAGATAGATAGATAGATAGATAGATAGATAGATAGATAGACAGACAGACAGACAGACAGACAGACAGACAGACAGACAGGTAGATTATATATTTTATTTATGATAGAGATTTTCTCTATTAAAAGCAATCCCAAAACTAGGATAAAATTAATTTTAAAAACTAGAAAAATATGTAGTTACATTTAAAAAAAATCAGTTACGAAATCTCTTAAAAATAAATTCCTTATTAATGTGATTCAGGACAACAATAAAAGAAAAGAGAAGATATAGCACTAGCAGTCAACAGAAACCATAACAATGTAGGACATTGATTTTCTTCTCCATCTTTCTACCACATCCTTTTTTTTGGGGGGGTATTTTTTTTAAAAAAAGATTAATATCTGTAGAAAGGGACTGAGTGAACTTTTTAATTGTATATATGCTTCTCAATGAAACCTGAGTCAACAAATTAGATAAGCTCATCTAAAGAAGAGCTATTTATCTTCTATTCCCTGCTATACCAGCATCATTTGATTAGAGATGCCGATCATCACAAACCAACCAATCAACCCTTCTTTTTGGTAATTTAAATATTGGGTACCATTTAAACTGTTGCAATGTTGTTAGCTTGTGGTAAATATACATTGTTTCTTTGAAAAATATAATAAAAATAAATGAGTAGAAAAACAGCAAAAATTCAAATAATTCCAATTTCTCTAAATGTTACATATCTAGTAGATTTCAGCAGCACAAAGCCTGCTCTTCAATAAAATAAAATAAAAATGGCCAACATTTCCTGCAATATTTCTAAACAATTTCCATTCGGAATAAAATCAGCCTTTCCCAGCCAAGTAATTTGAATTACACACTGATTTAGTTATTCATATTAATTAATGGAATTTTAGTGATTCCATCAGAAGAGAATACATGTAGCTTAGGACTGAA